>CM069144.1:7935617-8448117 GCA_035221665.1 Okamejei kenojei
GTGGAATCAGGCTCTGTGCGTCTATCTTCAGGGCCGTCCGAGACTCGACTCCTGCACAACTTCATAATATCAAGAAACAAAACCCTACCGCACTGTGACAAGCTAACACGAGGATGATAAAATTAGGTTCAAATTCCAGTATGAAAGGAATCAATTAATTTGCCCACACCGGCCAACATGTCCCAGCTACACTAGTCCCACCTGCCTGCACTTGGTCCATATCTCTCCAAACCTGTCCGATCCATGTATTTAGATTTAGAGGGCTATGGGTTACATGCAGGCAAATGGCACTAACCCAGGATGTCACCCTGGTGGGCATGGGCAATGTGCCATGCTGTATGGCCCTATGACTCTTATGAGCTACCCATTGCAGTGAAGACTCTGTCCACGGCATATGGATCAGGCCAGCCATTAACATTATTGAGGCATTGCACAAACTCTTTGAATCACTTCCCTCTGGAAGGCGACTCCGTACGGTCAAAGCTGCCACAGCCAGACATAAAAACTGCTTTTTTCCACTTGCAGTAGCTCTGCTCAATAACCAAAAGTCTGTAGCCTCCTTTTGCTCTGGTATTCTATTTCATTCACATGTTTAAACTAGTTTTATTTTTAAAGTTTTAATATTTTATTCTTAATTGTTTACTGTATGTCGTGTTGTTACTTGCGAGCGGAGCACCAAGGCAAATTAATTGTATGTGTACATACTTGGCCAATAAACCTATTCAATATTATTCATTAACATTATTATTGTTTTCCTACAGATGGACAGGAAATTAATTGACTCCTTTCCCACTGGAATTTGAACCCAATTTTATCATCCTCGTGTTAGCTCGTCACAGTGCAGTAGGGTTTTGTTTCTTGATATTATGAAGTCATGCAGGAGTCAAGTCTCGGACGACTCCTAAGATAGACGCACAAAGCTGGAGTAACTCAGCGGGTCAGGCAGCATCTCTGGAGAGAAGGAGTAGGTGACGTTTCGGGTCAAGACCCTTCTTCAGACAGAGAGTCAGGGGAAAGGGAAACGAGAGATGGTGATATAGACAGATATAGGACAAATGAACAAAAGAGATGCCAAAAAGTAACGATGATAAAGGAAACAGGTCACTGTTAGCTGTGGGCTTAGTGAAAACGAGTTACAGACAATAAGACTCAATAAGATGACATTGAAGCTGGAACAACGACTTGAGAGGGGAGGGATGGCGAGAGAGGGAATGTGGGGGTTACTTGAAGTTAGAGAAGTCAATGTTCACACCGCTGGGGTGTAAGCTGCCCAAGTGAAATATGAGGTGCTGTTCCTCCAAGTTGCGCTGGGCCTCACTCTGACAGTGGAGGAGGCCCAGGACAGAAAGGTCTGTGCGGGAATGGCAGGGGGAATTAAAGTGTGTGGCAAACCGGGAGATCAGGTAGGCCCAGGCGGGCGGGGTGAACGCGGACGACTCTGGGCGGGTTCCCGGTCCCGCGGTGGGCGGCGGGCGAGCCAGGCCTGCTGTGGAGGGACGGCCGCAGATCACCAGGAGCTTCTGCCGCCCCCCGCGGTCAAACGGAAGACCCAGACGTTGGCAATCAATGTCAATAGGCAGCAAAATTACAAGTAGATTTTGGGAGCCATTTGTCGGGCAGACGATGGTGATGGTTTGGAATTCTTTGCCACAGACGGCTGTGGAAGTCAAGTCAGTGGATATTTATAAGGCAGAGATAGATAGATTCCTGATCAGTACGGGTGTCAGGCGTTATGGGGAGAAGGCATGAGAATGGGTTGGGAGGGAGAGATAGAACAGCCATGGTTGAATGGCGGAGTAGACTTGATGGGTCGAATGACCTAATTCTGCTTTGATGTTCAGTGTCGATGTGGATAGAGAGCTGGCTGGCAGACAGGAAGCAAAGAGTAGGGGCAAACGGGTCATTTTCAGGATGGCAGGCAGTGACTAGTGGGGTACCGCAAGGCTCAGTGCTGGGACCCCAGCTATTTACAATATATATTAATGTTCTGGATGAGAGAATTGAATGCAACATCTCCAAGTTTGCGGACGACACGAAGCTGGGGGGCAGTGTTAGCTGTGAGGAGGATGCTAGGAGGCTGCAAGGTGACTTGGATAGGTTGGGTGAGTGGGCAAATGCATGGCAGATGCAGTATAATGTGGATAAATGTGAGGTTATCCACTTTGGTGGCAAAAACAGGAGGGTAGACTATTATCTGAACGGTGGCCGATTAGGCCTGGGTGTCATGGTACACCAGTCATTGAAAGTAGGCATGCAGGTGCAGCGGGCTGTGAAGAAAGCGAATGGTATGTTGGCATTCATAGCAAAAGGATTTGAGTACAGGAGCAGGGAGGTTCTACTGCAGTTGTACAGGGTCTTGGTGAGGCCACACCTGGAGTATTGCGTACAGTTTTGGTCTCCTAATCTGAGGAAAGACATTCTTGCCTTAGAGGGAGTACAGAGAAGGTTCACCAGACTGATTCCTTGGATGGCATGACTTCCATATGAAGAAAGACTGGATAGACTTGGCTTGCACTCGCTGGAATTTAGGAGATTGAGGGGGGATCTTATAGAGACTTACAAAATTCTTAAGGGGTTGGACAGGCTAGATGAAGGAAGATTGTTCCCGATGTTGGGGGACTCCAGAACAAGGGGTCACAGTTTAAGGATAAGGGGGAAGTCTTTTAGGACCGAGATGAGAAGATCATTTTTCACACAGAGAGTGGTGAGTCTGTGGAATTCTCTGCCACAGAAGGTAGTTGAGGCCAGTTCGTTGGCCATATTTAAGAGGGAGTTAGATGTGGCCCTTGTGGCTGAAGGGAACAGGGGGTATGGAGAGAAGGCAGGTACAGGATACTGAGTTGGATGATCAGCCATGATCATATTGAATGGCGGTGCAGGCTCGAAGGGCCGAATGGCCTACTCCTGCACCTATTTTCTATGATTCTATGATTCTATGCTCCTAGAACGTGTGATAAGTTGATGGATCAGCGATGCCTTGCAAGTTAGTTTAGTTTAGTTTAGTTGAGAGATACAGCACGGAAACTGGCTGTAAGACCCACCGGCTCCACGCCGACCAGCGATCACCCTTTCACACACTAGGTCTATGTGTCCCACTTTCTCCTCCACTCCTACACACTAGGGGGAGGTTTTGGACGCCAATTAACCTACAAACCTGCATGTCTTTAGGATGTGGCCGAAGGGCCTAATTCTGCTCCTTTCTCTTGGGATCTTAAGCCTTATGACCTTACGATGGTGACACCGTGTTTCTCTTTCAGACGCTCCAGCCTGGTGATAACAACAAAGCTGTACTGGGGCGGGAAGTGAGTGCTCAGTGTGGTCCCCACACTCTCTTCTTGCTGCATCTGCCTGTCGTGTTTACAGTCAGAAGTGAATTGTAATTTATTTTGTTCCGTCGAATGACCTGCACGAAAGCAAAAGCAACTATCAGCGGCGCGATGGCGCTGCGGGTAGAGTTGCCGCCTCTCAGCGCCGGAGGCCCGGGTTCGATCCCTGCACGTTCTCCCTGTGACCCACGTGGGCGTTCATTGTGAACGATCGTAGCAACTGTTGGGAGACTGAGTCGGTGGCGGTCCCCCCCCGCAATAGGCAGGCCTGGTCTGTGCCACCTGACAACGGGGCAAAGCTCCGGCCCATCTCTGCTGTAGTGAGGAGGGGACAGATCGTCATAAGAGGCACAAAATGCCGGAGTAACTCAGCGGGACAGGCAGCAGCTCTGGATAGTAGGAATGGGTGACTTTTCGGGTCGAGACCCCAAGAAGGGTCTCCAGTGATGCTGCCTGTCCCGCTGAATTACTCCAGCATTTTGTGTCTATCTTCGATTAAAACCAGCATCTGCAGTTCCTTCATCTACATAAAAGACACTCCTTGCATTTCAAACCCCGTGCTTTGTTTTCCAAGTTCAGGGTTTGCTAATAAGTATTGATGAGCATGTTTGGTTTGCATTCTTTTGATTTAAAATGAAACTGGCATTAAAGTTCAGATAGTGCTGTGGCATTTAGTTGGGTAACTGCGACGTCGTGCGTGCACTGCTTTGCATGGGGCTGTGCTGTGTGTCACCACGCCTGCCAGCAATGCATGAAATGCTGGGGCTGCTCCTTGCCTTCCGGCCGCACTTCACACCCACCACCCTCATCTTTGGACAGCCTGTGCGTAGGGCAGTGGGCGGAGCTGAAGATGTCAGAGCGTCAGAGCTTACGGGGAGAAGGCAGGAGAATGGGGGTGAGGAGGGAGAGATGGATCAGCCATGATTGAATGGCGGAGTGGACTTGATGGGCCGAATGGCCTAATTCTACTCCTATCTCTTAGTCTGGATGGTACTTGAGGGGGTCTACGAGCTGGGGGATTTCCGGGACCGCTGGGCACTGCGGGGGGTGGAATGTATCCTTGACAACGATGGTGATATCGTTGTTTAAAAATTCAGCGATTAGATAATTTGTTGATTTTGCCCGATGGTGGTGTGTGTGTTACCACTGTTTTGGTTTGTAAATATCATTTTCTTAAATAATAATTCGATAAATTATTTTTTGATTTTTTTTTTTTAAATGCTTGCGATCTGAAAAGCCATCAGAACATTTCTTTGCAAACAGTCTCTGAACCGAAAGCCTTGATGAATGCGATTGACTTAATTACTATAGCAGACAAAAAGTTGGAGAAACTCAGCGGGTGAGGCAGCATCTGTGGAGCGAAGGAATGGGTGACGTTTTGGGTCGAGACCCGTCTTCAGACTGATTAATAATTGTGGTGTAAAGTATTCTACATAAGTAGACCCGAAACGTCACCCATTCCTTCGCTCCATAGATGCTGCCTCACCCGCTGAGTTTCTCCAGCTTTTTGTCTGCCTTCGATTTTTCCACCACCTGCAGTTCCTTCTTAATCAGCTTAATTATTATCTTGGGCGACTGAAAGGGTCAGATTTTATTTTACATTTTATAGATGTGCGCAAACGATTAACAAGTCTTAAATCTCGTCCGCAGGGCTGAGACAGAGAGAGGTCTTTCACGGAAACATATTATTGAAGGTATGTAACATGCGGCAGAGCCCTAATGCACTCACTATTTGACTATTTGCCTCTGATTCTGTAAAACGCTGTATTGTGTACCAATGTCAGTATGGTACAGCTGTCACGATGCAATTATGTTGCTTATTGGAAGAGCAGATATAAATATTGTAACAGGGACTTTAAGGGATAATGATCCATCCTCAGTGTGTGATGGTCTTGTATCTGTAGCACTGATCCACCCACTCATGTGCGGTGAGATGAATTGTGGTCGTGAGAAGTGTTTCTCTGTAGTGTAGGTTGATGTATTCAGACTTTGCCCAATGCTTGCAGGGAAATATGAATGCAGGCACTTGGAGGGATTAACTATTTCGTTGCCTGCACCAGGCATCTGTTTTCAGCAAAGGAGTTTAGAAGGATGAGGGGGGGACCTCATTGAGAATGGGTTCATCCTAGGATCCGACGGCAATCACCCCCGGAATGAGTGTCAAGTCACTTTTATTTCTGTAGCACATTTAAAAAACAACTCTCGTTGGCCAAAGTGCTTTACATTGGTGGAGTACTTTACAACAGTGGTTCATACATTAAATACAAACATCACTACATACATATAGCCCTCGCTCAGAGGACGTCAAGAAAGGCTTGCGAGTGGAGATGAGTTTTAAGTCTCGACTTAAAGGAGTCGATGGAGGGGGCAGTTCTGATGGGAAGAGGGATGCTGTTCCACAGTCTAGGAGCTGCAACCGCAAAGGCGCGGTCGGTCGCCCCTGAGGTCATGCCTAGACCGCGGGATGTTCAGTAACCCCAAGGCGGCTGATCTGAGGGACCTGGAGGTGGTGTGGTGGGTGAGCAGGCTTTTGATGTAGGTGGGGGCAAGCCCGTTAAGGGCTTTGTAGACATAGAGGAGGATCTTGAAATTTATTCGGAACCGCGCAGGGAGCCAGTGGAGAGTGGGTTAACATATGATGAGCGTTTGTCGGCACTGGGCCTGTACTCGCTGGAGTTTAGAAGGATGAGGGGGGGACCTCACTGAAACATACAGAATAGTGAAAGGCTTGGATCGAGTGGATGTGGTGAGGATGTTTCCACCAGTGGGAGAGTCTAAGACCAGAGATATTTGTCTCAGAATTAAAGGACGTACCTTTGGAAAGGATATAAGGAAAACATTTTTTTACCCGATATGGTGGAGAATCTGTTGATTATTTGCCACAGACAGCGGCGGAGGCCAAGTCAATGGATATCTTTAAGGCAGAGATTGACAGATTCTTGATGAGTACGGGGATCAGCGGTTATGGGGAGAAGGCAGGAGAATGGGGTTGAGAGGGAATTCATAGATCAGCCGTGATTGAATGGTGCAGTTCTGCTCCGAGAACCTACGAACTTATGATGCTGCGCAGTTGAGTTTAGTTTAGCTGCGAGATACAGCAACGGAAACTGGATCTACGACCCTCCGGCTCCGCGCCCACCATCGATCACCCTTTCACACCCTAGTTCAATGTATCCCACTTTCCCATCCACTCCCTACGCACTAGCAGGCAGTTTCACGGAGGCCAATCAACCTACAAGCCTGCGCGTCCTTAGGATGTGATAGGAAGAAACCCCACACGGTCACAGGGAGAACGTGCAAACTCCACACAGACAGCAAGCACCCAAGCTCAGGATCGAACCCGGGTCTCTGGGGCTGTGTGTGTGGCAGTGCCTGTACCAGCTGCGCCCACACCAATTTGGATGGCAGGGATCATATTGATAATTAGAGAATGGCCTCTAATAATAACAATAGGATGAGGCCACAGACCTATCTTCATTCCCCTTTCCTCTCTTAAAGAGAAGCTTTGTAACAAAGTGAGATGGTCGCTTGCTCTCACAGATATTGTGCCAGTAGATGCAACGCTAAGTGACAAGCATGTAGCTTCACTGCAGCCACAACACCATCCTTAAATTTGAAGAAGGGTCCAGACCCGAAACGTCACCTATTCCTTTTTTCCCCAGTGATGCCATCTGACCGGCTGAGTTAACTCCAGCATTTTGTGTCTGTCTGCAGTTCAGACCAGTACCCAGTCCGGGCAGGTACTGTACATGGAAAGCCATGCTTTAGAGGGACGTGGGACAAATGCAGGTAAATGGGACGAGCTTGAATGGGGCATCTTGGTTGGCATGGATGAGTCGGGCCGAAGGGCCTGTTTCCGTGCTGTTTGACTGTGACGTGAAGGGGGCAGTTTAAAAGCCAAGGGGAAATCGGGATAAAATGAATATTCAACCTCTGCAGAAACGTCCTCCTTTGTCTCATTTCCACAGGCATATCATTATTTTATCTTTTCTCAGCTTGTTCCATCGCCTTCACTCCTCGTTGTACTCATTCTGTTCATTCATCCCATAAAATCATTTGGGGGCAACTATTACGTAGAAACCCAAGAAAAGTTGTGCGGAGTGTTATTGCAGTCAGGAGCGATGGTGTTGTGGACACAAAATGCTGGAGTGACTCAGCGGGACAGGCAGCGTCCCTGGAGAGAAGGAATGGGTGACGTTTCAGGCTGAGACCCTTCTTCAGACTGAGAGTCAGGGGGGAGGGAAACTACAGAAGGAGGGTCTCGACCCGAAACACCACCCATTCCTTCTCTGCCGAGATGCTGCATGTCCCGTGGAGTTACTCCAGCATTTTTTGTGGCTATCTTCGGTTCAAACCAGCATCTGCAGTTCCTTCCTACACGTGATAGAGTTGTACGTTTTGGAACCTGGAGAACATTGACTGCGACACCCCCCACTGACGGTGCAAGAGGAGGCAGCGTTATAGTCTGAACGCTCACGGTTAATGACAGAATGCACACCTTTCCATTTTGTGCTTTTTCTAGGTTTAAAGGCTTCTCTGAAGCGAATGCAACTGGAGTATGTTGACGTTGTGTTTGCCAACCGACCAGACACCAACACTCCGATGGAAGGTCAGTGATGCTCCCTCTCAAAGTCCAACGTATTCTTGTTTATGTGTCACTCCTAACTGTCACTCTATGTCATGTTCTCACATTTGGGCGGAGCACCAAGGCAAATTCCTTGTATGTGAATACGTGGCCAATAAACTTAAACTTACTCACTTACTTACTTGACCTGCCTATACGCTCTCAAACAGGGTCGCAAAAGTGAACCCTATTTATTAATCACACAGGCCCTTAAATGTATTATCTTTAGCCCTGATATTAACTCAAAATGAAAGCCTACATGGTCACAGGGAGAACGTACCTCTTCCCCCCCGCCCCCCCCCCCCCCCCCCCCAATTACAATCCTGACCTGAAACATTGCCTATCCATGTTCTCCAGAGATGCTGCCTGAACCCAAGTTACTCCAGCACTTTGTGTGTTCTTTTGTAAACCAGCACCTGCAGTTCCTCGTGTCTTATTCATTGATAATCTTATGAAGTGTCCACTGGGCAGGAAAATAAGGAATTTTTGAGTTTTCTGTCTGCACTCATACTGGCAATGACTTTGTGTTCTTTACAAGAAGGGTGTTAAATGCCAAAGATCTTATAGAGGTGTAAAAAATCATGAGAGGAATAGATCGGGTGGATACATCTTGCCCAGAGAAGGTGAATCGAGAACCAGAGGACATAAGTTCAAGGTGAAGGGAACACAATTTAATAGGAATCTGAGGGGTAGCTTTTTCACACAAAAGGTAGTGGGGGTATAGAATGAGCTGCCAGAGGAGGCAGTTGAGGCAGGGACTTTAAGAAGCAAGTAGATAGGTACATGGATAGGACAGGTTTGGTGGGATATGGGCCAAACGCGGGCAGGTGGGACGTGTAGCTGGGACACGTTGGCCAGGGCGGGCAAGTTGGGCCGAAGGGCCTGTTTCCACGCTGTATCTCTGACTCTAAAGGGAGTAGATACGGTTAGTTTAATCATAGTAATGGAAAAGGTAGATTGAGGAATAAAGATTAAAAACTAGAAGTGAGCTCCTGAAAGCGACTAGATCAGAATGGTCTTCAGTGGTTGAGATATCATTCAAGTGGCGGAGGGGGCAATGTTTGAGATACGTTTGTTGGTATTCTTCAGAGGCCTTTTAATTAACAGTCCAATAAGTGCGATGTAGCTGGGGGAAAAAACTAACATAATAGTCAGCCTTTGAGAATCGTGGAATCAATTAACGTGTGGTAGCCAGACATGAGAAATGAAATGGAGAATAAATGGAAGTGAGATATTATATAGCACGGCGACATCAAGGAATACTTGGAAGCTGAGGAGGTCAATCAGATTGTACAAATGGCTCAGGGCCATGTGATTAAAATCTAACCGTGCCGCCCCTTAGAGCGTCTGTGGGACTGGTGCGTACTGACCTGATCTCGCTGTATCCTCTGTACTGCTCTCCTCGCCTAGTGTTCCAAAACTGAACACTGTATCCCTTCGTCAGTGCCTCTTCCCCGGCCAACAATGGGCCATTGTGGGCTCCACCCTTCCTTGGTCATCTGTTGCTGCCCCTGATTAGTTCTGGCCTTTTCCTACCTCCAGTTCCCTCCCCTCTACTTTCAGTCTGAAGAAGGGTCTCGACCCGAAACGTCGCCCAGCCTTTTCCTCCAGAAGATGCTGCCTGACCCACTGAGTTACTCCAGCATTTTGAGTCGACTTATCTTTGGTGTAAACCAGCATCTGCAGTTCCTTAACGCGTAATACTCTTAAGACATTGGTGAAGCCACATGTGGAGTATTGTGCATTTCCTTTCAACTTTGACCTCTCACTAGATAGTTATGCCCTCCAGTATTTAATTTTCCCATCCAGGGTAAATGGTCCTTACTGTCTATTCAGCTATGCCTCTCATAATGAGGGGATAGTCATACAGTAGGAGCGAATTGATTCTTCTCCGCTAAACACTCATGGCTGATCTAGATTTCCCTTGACCCCAAAACTATCACTTGCAAAACATCAGTTGCGTGATTTATTGTTGACAAAGTACATTAAATAGTCTGGATTTAATATATGTTTAAAAAAAAATTAGAACGATCAACGCAATGTGCTATTTATGCACCACTAAATTGTCCCTAGTGTGTAGGATGGTGCTAGTGTTTGGGATGATCGCTGGTTAGCATGGACTCAGTGGGCCGAAGGGTTTACTTTAATTAAGCCTTTAGTTTAATTAAAGTCTGAAGTCTGTATTCAGTGAAGATAGACACAGAATGCTGGAGTGACTCAGCGGGATAGGCAGCATCTCTGGATAGAAGGAATGGGTGACGTTTCGGGTCGAGACCCTTCTTCAGACTGGTTATTTTCCCTCAACCTGGATTGATCATCATCTTCCACAGCAGCCGTTAATAGTCCCTGGTCTTTGCTGAGGCAGCAAGTCCTTTCAGCAGCGGCCCGGAGGGGATAGTCATACAGCAGTAGCAGCCTTCAATTGGCAACCTGCAGCAGCAGAAGGAAGCACGCAACCTGTTCAACCCTGCAGTGAAGTCAGGCTCTCCAATTTACAGTTGCCGTTTCGTGATGCCACCATCACTCCTAGATACCCAGCTGCCTCAGATAGAACACGTTAGACTTGAAGCCTTCCAATTGTACTGAAGGGTCAGAGCTGAAGAAGGTAGCCACAGAAGGTAGTTGCCACAGAAGGTAGTTGAGGCCAGTTCATTGGCCATATTTAAGAGGGAGTTAGATGTGGCCCTTGTGGCTAAGGGGATCAGGGGGTATGGAGAGAAGACAGGTACGGGATACTGAGTTGGATGATCAGCCATGATCATATTGAATGGCGGTGCAGGCTCGAAGGGCCGAATGGCCTACTCCTGCACCTATTTCCTACGTTTCAATGAAAGGGTCTTCAACCTGAAACTTTATCTCCATTCCTCCTTCCACACACCTGCCGAGTGTTTCCAGCACTTGCTGTTTATATTTCAGATTTCCTGCATTAACAGTGTTCGATATTCATTTATTGAGATCAATAGTTCAATGGGACTTTATTGGATCAAGTATCTGGGAACAGTCTTCTTCTTTCGTGTGGCACGCACAGCCTAAAGTTGTAGGACAACTTGTTCTATTTGACCTGGGAACAGTGATATTCCTTTTTTGCCTTCCAGTTCAGTAAAAATCTCGAGGACTGGATTCACACCTACTTCTCCATTTCACCACCCCTCCCCCTCCCAACCTCCCCTCCACCAATATTCCTTCCTCCAGCTTCACACTTCATGCCTCTTCTATCCTTACTCCCTATCTCACAATATTTATCTTCTCATCTCTAGCCTTTGTCCAACCATCTGCCAAACACCATCACCACCCCCCTCCCCTCCCTGTCACCCGCATCCACCTATCACTTGCCAGGCTCTGCCCTGCCCCTCCTCTCCTCCAGCTTTCCCCCGCACACCCCACCCCCAACTACAATCAGTCTGAAGAAGAGTCCCGATCCGAAACGTCACCTGTCCATGTTCTCCAGAGATGCTGCCTGACCCTCTGAGTTACTCCAGCACTCTGTGAAACGTCACCTGTCCATGTTCTCCAGAGATGCTGCCTGACCCTCTGAGTTACTCCAGCACTCTGTGAAACGTCACCTGTCCATGTTCTCCAGAGATGCTGCCTGACCCGCTGAGCTACTCCAGCACTTCGGATCTTTTTTAAGTAAAACATCTTGCTAGTTCTGCGCTGGTGTAATACAAATGTAAAGTGTAGGAAGGAACTGCAGGCGCTGGTTTAAAACGAAGATAGACACAAAAAGCTGGAGTAACTCAGTGGGTCAGACAGTATCTCTGGAGAAATTAAATTGGTGACGTTTCGAGTCTGGAAGAAGGGTCTCGACCCGTAATGTCAACTATTCCTTTTGTCCAGAGATGCTGCCTGACCCGCTGAGTTATTCCAGCGTTTTGTATCTATAAAATACAAACATAAAACCCAGACCATTAGAGAACATAAAGTTGCTGGAGTAACTCAACAGGTCAGGCAGCATCTCTGGAGAGTGTGGATGGGTGAGGTTTCTGGTCAAGACCATTCTCTGGACATTATACATTGCAGCTGGCAGAAATAGACTCTGATATCTGCTTTCTGCCACCTTGCTGGAGTGTAAAGTTCCTTCTGGAGGCCAGCTGAGTTTCACTGAGAACGCTCCTTGCTTTGGGATTTGTGAGCTTCCTCCGGGTTTAGTCCAGCATCATTACTGAGTGAACAGCATCCCCTGGTGGCTGCAGTAGTCAGGTGCAGCAAATTCAACACAGATCTTGATAACTGGTAGAACTGGCTCGAAGGGCCAAATGCCCTGCTCCTGTTCCCTATCCTACTGTTTCTGTACCCACTTGAGCGGGCTGTTTTTAAAGCACTCCACAAGAGTAAGGAAAACAACTCTCCCAACGTTTTCGAGGGTGGCACGGGGGCACAGTGGTAGAGTTGCTGCCTTACAGCACCAGAGACCCGACTACGGGTGCTGTCTGTACGGACTGTGTACGCTCTCCCCCTGACCCCGTGGAGTTTCTCTGGGTGCTCCGGCTTCCTCCTACACTCCAAAAATGTACGAATTGGCTTGGTATAAATGAGTAGGGTAGTGTTAGTGTGCGGGGATCACTGGTCGGTCTGGATTTGGTGGGCCCAAGGTATCTCACGAATATACTAAACTAAATTAAACTACAGAGCCGTAATGTCGATGTCACAAAATTAATTTTGTTCCGGGGTTTGAAGCTGATGAACTGTTGAATTTAGACACAAATTGTTAAGTTTGCTGTTATTTCTCTCTCTTTTCTCTCTTTTTTAAAGCCTTAAAAAATTAAGGGGTACAATGACTGGAATACAATTTAAGGGATGTACACTGATGTAACTTATGGTACCTCTAATAAATAAAGATATTTAAAAAAAAAATAAAATGTAGACACAAAGTGCCGGAGTAACTCAGCGGGTCAGGCAGCATCTGTGGAGAAAAAGGATGGGTGACGTTTCAGGTTGGGATCCTTCTTCAAACACAAACTGTTGAATTTGTTAATTTACAATGTGCAGTGGCAGATGGCCACCAATAATGTCACGCATCAAACTGGACGTATATCTCGATAGCATTGTATGAGCACCATTGTTGTGAGAAAGTTCAACAAAACCCAAAGCCAGCCCTGGGCATCAGGTCACATCTCATTTTATTTAAACTGGCTCGAGCAAAGGATGAGCACAGATCAGAACAGTCCAACCACCTGCCTCTCAGTAACCCTCCCCTCCGGAGTCGACCTCTTACCTGCCACACTTTAGTCTGCCTCTCCCCTCTTCCTTCTCTCCCCCCCCCCTCCTCCCCCACAACCAACTAACCTGACCCGAAACGTCACCTATCCACGTTCCCCTGAGATGCTGCCTGACCCGCTGAGTTACTCCAGCACCTTGTATCTTCTTCAGAAGAGTAAATAATAAATAATAAATGGATGTACATTATTTAAGGTTTGCATTACTTGAAATCGTATAAGTAACATTGACGATGGCACCACCAACTGCAGGCAGATCCACGCTCATAATTGCTGTGTTTTCCGTCACTTTCAGTTGACTTTTAATTTTGACCTTTTTGTTTTGTTCCCTCCACCCCGCCCGCCTGGGTGTTAGAGATTGTCCGGGCCATGTCGTACGTGATAAACCAAGGAATGGCCATGTACTGGGGCACCTCCCGATGGAGTGCCATGGAGATCATGGTAAGCATCTCTGAGATACTTTCAGACGTAAATCCAAGCCTTGGATCGAGTGGATGTGGAGAGGATGTCTCTACTGGTGGGAGAGTCTAGAACGAGAGGTCACAGCCTCAGAATTAATGGACATCCCTTTCGGAAGGAGATGAGGAGGAATTTCCTTAGTCAGATGGTGGTGAATCTGCAGAATTAATCGCCACAGAAGGCTGTGGAGGCCAAGTCAATGGTTATTTTTAAGACAGAGATAGAGAGATTTTTGATTAGTGCGGGTGTCAGGGGTTATGGGGAGAAGGCAGGAGAATGGGGTTAGGAGGGAAAGATAGATCAGCCATGAATGAATGGTGGAGAACACTTGATGGGCTGAATGGCCTAATTCTGCTCATATCACTTATGTCTTCCTCTTACGTTTGAGGCAGCTGAGGTTATGTTACGCCATCCAGGCGCTGTAGCCTGTTCAATGTGCTGTTGTCGAGGGCCGTGAGATCTACCCCTCCACCAGCGGGGCAGAGGACAGCACAATCGAATGTGAGGTGCTGCGCTGCTCCACGCACGCAGGCTGCAGAAATATCACTTATGAAATGTGATATTTCATATGCACAACAAACACTTCTCTAGTTGCAAATGGCCATTTATGATTTCAGACAGATATACTAAAACTCAGTAGCCTTTACTCTAATCCGCGTAAATTGTGCTCAAGATATCAGAAGGTGCTGGAGCAACTCAGCGGGTCAGGCAGCATCTCTGGAGAAAAAGGATGGGTGACGTTTCAGGTCGGAACCCTTCTTCGGACCCGAACCCAAAATATCACCCATCCTTATCTCCAGAGATGCCGCCTGACCCGTTGAGTTACTCCAGCACTTTGTCTGTCTATGAGATTACTTTCACTTGGCATCCATCATATCCGGGGCAGATATCGCGGGGTAAAGGGTCTATTCCCATGCTGTGCTGGTCTATGTTCTAAATAATGGCAGATTAACCCTAATCAACGCCAGTTCCTTCCTACATAGCTTGTGCTTAATCCATAAATAAAATACTATCAGTATAGATTTCCTTTTAAAATTCTCATTAGGAAGTGTGTGAAAACTATTTTGGAATTGCAGAGCCGTTTAAGTAGTCTTGACAGAAATTCTCCATGCACTGAAAGGAATTTTCAGGCAGCAATTTAAATGTTTGCTATCAGCTCGTCACAAGGTTATTTTAAGGCCTTGGCATTTTCATCATGCGCTAAAAAAATCTATTTTCTCTGTCAGGATTAACTTCTTAAAATGAGCTTCCTTGCTTATTCAGAAGCCATCGTTTATCTATAAGCAGCAGAAAGCTGCTAATCATCTGTCACTTCATTTAATTGGGCTTATGTCGTGTGACGAAAATCCAAAAGTAGGTGTTTGCCGACTGTTCTTTACTAATTAACAACGGTCTCTTGTGCAATACTTTCCGAAATGAAATCCTGAACAGTGGAACAAAAAGTTGCTGCAAATGTGTACCCACGTGAAATGAAGATATGGGAAAGATGTTGTCAAGTTGGAAAGGGTGCAGAGAGGTGCAGAGAGTCCTGTTGTCAGGACTCGAGGGCCTGAGCTATAGGGAGAGGTTGAGCAGGCTAACGGGCCTATCCCACTAAGGCGACTCTTTCTGCCAGGGACTAGTTTTAATGGAATTCACCTACGACACCTGGCGACAACCTACGACAGCAAAAATTGTCGCCAGTGTCCCTGAAAATTTTTCAACATGGACAGTCCCATTAGACTCTATTCCATGGAGCTCAGGAGGATGAGGGGTGATCTTATAGAGGTGTATAAAATCACGAGAGGAATTAATCGGGTAAACGCATAGAGTCCTTTGCCCAGAGTAGTGAAAGCAAGAAGTACAAGACATAGGTTTAAGGTGAACAGGGAAAGATTTAATAGGAACCTGAAGGGTAACATTCTTACACTAAGGAGTAATGGTGGGTGTATGGAACGAGCTGCCGGAGATGGTGAAGGCAGGTACCATCGCAATGTTTAAGGAACATTTAGACAGTTTAATGAGCGGGATAGGTTTAGAGGGATATGGGCCAAACGCAGGTAGGTGGGACTTGTGTCGATGGAGCATGTTGATCAGCGTGGGTCTGTTTCCACGCTCTATACATTGGCAATCTGGTTATAATGTTCCATCATGATGTATCCATGTTGGTTCATGGATGGCCCATGGACCCATCATGTTCCATGTATCTTCTCCCTTTCACCACTGACTGACCCCTAATTTCATTGTCATTGTAATTCATTTATTAGCCAACAGTTAGTAAACACAGAAGGAATTTAATTTGCCAAGTCATACAAAAAAGCTACAAGATACATAACCACATAAAAATTAAACATAGACTTAAACAGCCACCACAGCGGCGTGCGAGAATCCCCAGGGCACACAGCATATGCGGAGACCCACAGCCATCAATTTAATGGCCGGGTCACACGCACTCTCCCTCACCGTGATGCGACCAGAGTTGTGCCGACCACTGTCACTCTCTCCTCAGTCCCTGCCTGCCCGAACAGTCAGAAAGCCATTCACACTCGCACTAGACTCCGGGATGTCCTCTTGGAGCCATGTCCCCACAAAACACCGAGATCACTGCACTCCCTCCGAGTTCTCACCAGTGTAGGCAGCACGTCCATCTTGTATTTTCGGCGACCTCACTTTCCCCACAGTGATGGAAGGCAAATAACTTATACCTTCTTTCCTCTTCTCCCGCGGTCGGGGCAATCGAAACATCCGCTATCGGGGCGATCAAAGCTCCCGCGATCAGGGCGGTCGAAGCTCGCGCGGTTGGAGCTCCCGTAGTCGATCCCGAACAAAGGGACCGCCAGCTCCACGATATTAAGGCCGCAGTGCGGACGGAGATACGAAAGGGAAAAAGTCACATCTCCGTCGAGGGAAAAGATAAAAAGGTTTCCCCCAACCCCACCTAATACAAAAACTAAAGATACATTAAAAACATACAAGTAACACAGTAACAAACGAAGGGAAGGACAAGACAGGCCGTCAGCGGGGCAGCCATATACCGCGCCTGCACTCTCCAACCTCACAATATCTTCTGCTCTTTCTGGGATTTTTTTTAAACATAGATTAATAAATGAAGACAAAGATGAAATGAGTTTCCAAAGGAAACAATTACAGATATTTGCCCAATAAGTTATTTATTTGCAGGATAATAATCTCTAATGTTTTGTCCTTCAGTTCCAATGTCTGAAATGCTGCTTTCAGAAGTTGTACACCAACAAGTTAGCCTCGTCAGCCAATATCTCCGAGTATTGTTACAGCCCACTTTGAATTTTCAGAGTCGTCACAGCATGGAAACGGACCCTTTGGCCCCACCTGTCGATGCTGACCAAGATGCCCCATCGACACTCGTCCCACCTGCCCGCATCTGGCCTTTAGTTCTCTAAACCTTTCCGATCCATGAACCTATCCAGATTTTAAATGTCGTAATAGTACGCGCCTCAACTACCTCCTCTGGCAGCTGGTTCCACATATCCAACACCCTCTGTGTGAAAATGTTTATGATATGAACATTTATGAAAATGTTCTATGATACTCTGAAAATGTACACCTCCAGGTTCAGGGACAGTTTCTTCCCAGCTGTTATCTGGGATGGCAACTGAATCATCCTACCACAACCAGAGAACAGTCCTGAACTACTATCTACCTCATCGGTGACCCTCGGACTATCCTTGATCGGACTTTGCTGGCTTAACCTTGCACTAAACGTTATTCCCTTATCAATTCACAATAGACAATAGGTGCAGAAGCTCGCTCTTGAAAGTATCAAGCTCTCTCTTATCCAGAGAACTGGCCACCATCACCCTCTGAGGCAGAGAATTCCACAGACTCACAACTCTCAGTGTGAAAAAGTGTTTCCTCATCTCCGTTCTAAATGGCTTATCCCTTATTCTTAAACAGTGGCCCCTGGACTCCCCAATCACGGGGAACATTATCAGGTATCGATACACTGTAAAATGGATTGATTATAATCATATATCGTCTTTCTGCTGACTGGATAGCACGCAAAAAAAGTGGAGTCAGGGGATATGGGGAGAAAGCAGGAACAATGTACTGATTGGGGATGATCAGCCATGATCATATTGAATGGCAGTGCTGGCTCGAAGGGCCAAATGGCCTACCTTTGCACCTATTGTCTATTGTCTATAAAAGCTTTTCACGTGTGACAATAAACTAAACACTGATTTTGCTTTCTTCTTCCTTCAGGAAGCCTATTCGGTGGCAAGACAATTTAATTTGATCCCTCCAGTCTGTGAGCAAGCGGAATATCATATTTTTCAGAGAGAAAAGATTGAGGTCCAGCTGCCTGAACTTTATCATAAAATCGGTGAGTGTTTACATCGTACTGAGTGCAGTGGATGGAGCCTGCGATCCGGGCCTTGTCAAACTGCTCATTGTGGTCAATGGTTGAGTATTTTCACCACCGCAGGAGTTATTCCATGCATTTATAGATTTACATTAAAAAATCCCAGACGAGCAAAACAGTTGGGTTGTGACTCAATATTTTAGCCCACGTTCCATTTACTGCTTCAGAATTATGAAGTAAAGATGGAATTAAATTGCATTTTAACATGCGCCAGAAACTTCACCTTTCCTGTTCATCGAAGTGCATCATTTGCAATGACAAGTAAGATCCCTCAAAAGGCAATGGGACAATTGATCTTTTTTTTAAATATGATGGTGAGGTGGAAATGCTGGCTGGCGATATTTAACATCCGCCTGGAATAACTGATTAGATCGCGGCACTGTTAAAATATTTCTCGTGAGCAGCAAAATGACACCGCAACTTATTTGTTCATTGCCTCACGGAAGCATTAACCCTTGACCAATGTTCAAACCCCACACTGCATTAGAATCAATAACCTTCTGTTTCAGGCAAGGATCACTAAGATAAGCCGACACATTATTCCACAGTTATGCTGACTTTGAGGGCATTAATGTCCAATTCATTTCTTACCTAGCCCAGTATTCTGAAATAATTGTACACGTGTATATTTAGGGTAAGTCACATTACGTCTCTTCTACACAAACAATATTTTAACTCACCCGAATTTGTATCAAATCAAGAGTCAGAGAGTTTTATTGTCATGTGCCCCAGTTAGAAGAATGAAATTCTTACTTGCAGCAGCACAACAGAATATGTAAACATAGTACACTGTAGTAAATGTGTTATATAGCACCATTGTACATAAATGCCTTTTGCAGGGTGAATCTACTGAATTGAATCTGTTTTCCCAATTACATTTAATGTCATCAGAGGGGTGAAAATAAATTGGTGTTTCTTCAAAGATCATCTGATATATATAGAGATGACAATCTAATTTTGTTCAGATTAGGTGTTCCGATCCGGTGGGATTTTGTTTAAAGTTATAAAGCATGGAATAACTTCATGCAGCGAGTTTAATTGTGGTGAAAATACTCAACCATTGAATTCATAGGTAGACAAAAATGCTGGAGAAACTCAGCGGGTGAGGCAGCAGCCATGGAGCGAAGGAATAGGTGACATTTCGTCCTCCGCTCCATAGATGCTGCCTCACCCACTGAGTTTCTCCAGCATTTTTGTCCACCTTCGATTTTTCCAGCATCTGCTGTTCCTTCTTAAACATTGAATTCATGGTCGTTACTCATGATCGAAATTAGCAGCACTTAAAGTTTGACAAAGCCCTGTAACAAAGGCTTCATCCACATGTCACTTAAGGACTTTGGTCATATGGATTCAGAAAGCCTTTTCATAGTTTCAAGTTCATGGACAAAGAGAGACAATTATCACATAAAGGTTTAGGTTTAAGCTTATTGTTGTCAAGTGTATTGAGGTAATGTTATTTTGCATGCTATCCACTCAGATCAGAAAATACCACACAACACTGTATAATATATAATACTATAAATACCATTAACCCAGACTCAAGTACAATAGGCAGAACAATTGAGGATGTAACATCGAGAATGTAACAAGTAAAATGGACAAGTGAGAGCCAGTGGATGTAGTGTAACTGGACTTTCAGTAAGCCTTTGATAAAGTCCCACACAGATTAGTGGGCAAAACTAGAGCACATGGTATTGGGGGAAGGGTATTGACATGGATAGAGAATTGGTTGGCAGACAGGAAACAAAGAGTAGGGATTGATGGGTTCCTTTCAGAATGGCAGGCAGAGACTAGTGGGGTGCCGCAAGGCTCGGTGCTGGGACCGCAGCTATCTACAATATACATTAATGATTTAGATGAAGGAGCTAAAACATTAGTAAATTTGCAGATGACACAAAAGCTGGGTGGCAGTGTGAACTGTGAATAGGATGCTATGAGAATGCAGGGTGACTTGGACAGGTTGGGGGAGTGGGCAGGTGCATGGCAGATGCAGTATGATGTGGATAAATGTGAGGTTATCCAGTTTGGTGGCAAGAACAGGAAGGCAGATTATTATCTGAATGGTGTCAGGTTATGAAAAGGGGAAGTACAACGGGATCTGGGGATCCTTGTACATCACTGAAAGTAAGCATGCAGGTACAGCAGGCAGTGAAGATAGCTAATGGCATGTTGGCCTTCATAATGAGAGGAGTTGAGTATAAGAGCAAAGAGGTCCTTCTGCAGTTGTACAGGGCCCTAGTGAGACCACACCTGGAGTATTGTGTACAGTTTTGGTCTCCTAATTTGAGGAAGCACATTCTTGCTATTGATAGATTGCGTCATATATTGAAGAATGGAGCGGCTGGGCTTGTATTCACTGGAATTTAGGAGGATGAGGGGGGATCTTATAAGAATATAAGACATATAAGATTATTAAGGGATTGGACACGCTAGATGCAGGAAACATGTTCCCGATGTTGAGGGAGTCCAGATCCAGGGCCACAGTTTAAGAATAAGGGGTAGGGCATTTAGAACAGAGACGAGGAAACACTTTTTCTCGTAGAGAGTGGTGAGTCTGTGGAATTCTCTGCCTCAGAGGGCGGTGGAGGCAGGTTCTCTGGATGCTTTCAAGAGAGAGTTAGATAGAGCTCTTAGGGCTAGCGGAATCAAGGGATATGGGGAGAAGGCAGGAACGTGGTACTGATTGTGGATGATCAGCCATGATCACCTTGAATGGCGGTGCTGGCTTGATGGGGCAAATGGCCTACTGCACCTATTGTCTCTGTATCTATATAAAAGGGGAAGATGCAGTGTGCAGAATATATTTCTCAGTATTGTAGCATCAGTTGCAGAGACAAAGTCCGATGTCCGCAATTGGGGTAGAGGTGAATCAGTCAGCACCCTAGCTTATGGTAGGACCGTTCAGAAGCCTGGTAAGAGGGGAAGAATCTGTTTCAAAGTCCGGTGTTGCACACTTTCAAGCTTCTTTATCTTCTACCTGATGAGATTGGGGGAGAAGAAGTGATGACCAAGGTTTGATTTGGGCCAGAAACCTCCTCATTTGCTGGCAAGGGTTTGGTCATCCATTTGTAGTTAGTTCTAAATGCGTTTACAATCTACAGCAGTTTCATGTGGTTTCAATTGATTTATTTTTATTTTTAAATTCTACTTTTTTCCTTTTGTCCCCGCTTGTAAGTATTGGGTATCACTGACGAGGCCTCCCAAAAGCCATGAGGCTAGGCTTTAGGGGAGCCTTAGTTCCCTCCACTTGCAGCTCACTCGATGGCCTAGTTAGGTTTAGTTTATTGTCACGTGGGACAGCTTTTACAGTGAAAAGCCTTTGTTGCGCGCTAGCCAGTCAGCGGGCAGACAATGCACAATTACAATGGAGCCATTTACAGTGTACAGATACATGCTAAGGGGATAAGGTTTAGTGCAAGGTAAAGTCAGCACAGTCCGATCAACCGTACCACGAAACACCCACGTTCTTGTCCCTCGATATTGGCGGATGTCAATTAATTGCACTTTGCCATCTCTCTGCAGGAGTCGGGGCGATGACTTGGTCTCCGCTGGCGTGTGGAATCATTAGTGGAAAGTATGATGTCGGGGTACCCGATAGCTCACGGGCTTCTTTAAAGGTAAACCAAAGAAGGAATAAACCGCTTGGTTTTTAATGAAGTTCTCGATTGGGGAATAAAAGAGTCATTTTGTTGTCTTGCTTTGCTGGAAGTGAGGCTACAATGTATTCACCAGGTCAGTACCAGCATCGCACACAAACAGTCCAGCTGGTCCCATTCCTCCTACACTCTTCACATAGCCCTGCAATATTTTCCTTATGAAGTATATGTTCAGTTTTTTTTCCAAGGAAATGGAGCTTGAATAGTCTCCGAGTGAGTGCCTGGAAGGGTTGGTATTTCAGGCTGGTCGGTTGTGGCATTTCAGAAACTTTTAGATAGGCATGTGTACATGCAAGAAATGGGGGGATATGAATTACATTTTCTCTGGACCGCCGGAGGTTCCTTGGAGATCGGAGTTATTTATTAAAGGTAGACAAAAATGCTGGAGAAACTCAGCATTTATGGAGCGAAGGAATGGGTGACGTTTCGGGTCGAGACCCTTCTTCAGTTAGTTATTACTTTAGTTTATTGCCATGTGCACAGAGGTTGAGTGAAAAGCTTTAGTTGCGTGCTAACCAGTCTGTGGAAAGACTCTACACAATTACTATCGAGGTATCTACTGTGTACAGATACATGATACAAGGAATAGCGTTCAATGCAAGATAAAGTGCAGTAAAGTCTGATTAAAGACCTGAGAGGAGATTTAAGAGCATAGTTAAAATAAGAAATGCTGCTGTTGGGAGCAGAGGTTTGTAACGATGTAATGCGTGAGTGCAGATTCACTTCTGGGACCAGCAGGCAGATAGTCGCCTGGCTAGAGCACCATCTTGAATATGGAATTATGAGAGGCCTAGTTTGGGTGGACAGTCAGAACCTTGTTCCTCAGGATGGAAAAATCAAAGACACGGTGGTGCCGCAGTAGAGTTGCTGCCTCACAGCGCCAGAGACTACGGGTGCTGTCTGTACAGAGTTTGTACGTTTTCCCTGTGACCGCGTGGGTTTTCTCCGAGATCTTCGGTTTCCTCCCACACTCCAAAGACGTACGGGTGTGTAGGTTAATTGGCTTGGTATAAAAATGGTAAAATGGAAAATTGTCCCGTGTGTGTGTGTGTGTGTGTGTGTGTGTGTGTGTGTGTGTGTGTGTGTGTGTGTGTGTGTGTGTGTGTGTGTGTGTGTGTGTGTGTGTGTGGTAGCGTTAATGTGCGGGGATGCTGTTCGGCACTCAACAATCAAGAATCTATCTATCTCTGCCTTAAAAATATCCACTGACTTGGCCTCCACAGCCTTGCACCGATTCACCACCCTCTGACTAAAGTCTGACTGGTGAGAGTTATGCTCTGATTTTCCTGCTTTCAGTGTTACCAGTGGTTAAAGGACAAAATTATCAGCGAGGAAGGAAGGAAACAGCAGGCTAAACTGAAGGATCTCGCACCCATCGTGGAGCGACTGAGCTGTACGCTGCCCCAGTTGGCAATAGGTGAGAACGGTTGGAAAAGATCCCGAAATAAAATGCTTCCGGGATTTTCGATTTTGTTTGAAACCACTGTGATTTTTTTTAAAAAGTATATTGTAACCATCAGGCTGAAGAGAAATCTGCACTATTATATGTAGGAAGGAACTGCAGATGCTGGTTTACAGCAAAGATACTCATAAAATGCTAGAGTAACTCAGCAGGACAGGCGGCAACTCTGGATAGAAGTAATGGGTGACATTTTGTGTCGAGACCCTTCTTCAGACTGAGAGTCTGAGAATAGATCTATGTTGATCAAACAATGATCCATTCATCATTTTCCTTGATATTCATCCCCATTGATCTCTCGTTGTCACACCTTACCCTTCCATATCCCTGTCTCTCTCCCCTGACGCTCAGTCTGAAGAAGGGTCTCGACCCGAAACGTCACCCATTCCTTCTCTCCTCCAGAGATGCTGCTTGTCCCGCTGGGCTACTCCAGCATTTTGTGTCTATCTGCACTAATATGTTTGACGACTCCAAAAATTGAGATCAATGTAGATATGGCATTCCTGCACTCAGCCTCTTGCCCCACCACTACTACAAGTGAAATAATGCACGATATATCCAACAATTAAGATACAAAGCATCTGTAACTCCTGAACATTCACTAGACCATGCCCAATGTCCAGTGTGCCTGCGTGCTGGGTCTACTGGAGCGGCTCCCGATCCCTGTAAGCACCAGGCCCTGCATGGAACTCATTGCAGTTTTCTTGTACTTTCAGCCTGGTGTCTGCGCACGGAAGGGGTCAGTTCTGTTCTCCTAGGAGCCTCCACTGCAGAACAGCTCACAGAAAACCTTGGCGCCATACAGGCAAGTAACTAATGGAGCCTTCAACACCATTGATTCATTGTTAATGACAGGATTGTACAGATGGAATTCATCACAGTCACATAAAGAAACTGCACAGAAGAAAGAAATCACGGGCTAATGCATGGGTTCAGGGTGGCACAGTGGCGGAGCTGCAGTCGCTGAGACCCAGGGTTGATGCTGACTACTGGCGCTGTCTGTACGCAGATTGTACGTGCCTCCCCGTGACCTGGGTGGGTTTTCTCCAGGTGCTCCGGTTTCCTCCCACACTCGGAAGATGTACAGGTTTGTAGATTCATTGGTTTTGGTAAAATTGTAAATTGACCCTAGTGTGTGGTAGAGGGCTGGTAATCGCTGGTGGGGTGAAGGGCCTGCTTCCACGTTCTCTCTCTAAAGTTAGCTGAACTCTCAAATGAACTTCCTTAAAGAAATATTAACAATGCCCGAGCAATGGGGGGGGGGGGGAGAGGAGGAAGGGAAAAAAAACTGCGTTATTAAAAGCATTGTGTGAAATGAGATTCTCATCCATTACATTAGGCTATCTCAGTACTAATTATTGATTCAGTAAAGCTCCAATTCTCCATTGTTTTCAGCACTATTGGTTTGAACATTTATTCTGAATAATTATGTCATTCGGGTTGGGAACAGTCATAACCCCTGCACCTTTGACTAATACTCATTCACTTGCATTAAAATTTGGTCTATATCTCATAGGAGAGAGATATGGTCATAGGTTATAGGAGTAAATTTAGGTCATTCGGCCCATCAAGTCTACTCCCCCATTTAATTATGGCTGATCTATCTCTCCCTCTTAACCCCATTCTCCTGCCTTCTCCCCATAACCTATGACACCCGTACTAATCAAGAATCTATCTATCTTTGCCTTAAGTATATCCACTAACTTTGCCTCTACAACCTTTCGTGGCAAAGAATTCTACAGATTCACCACCATCTGACTACGTAAATTCCTCCTCATCTCCTTCCTAAAAGAATTACCTTTAATTCTGAGGCTATGACCTCTAGTCCTAGACTCTCCAACTAGTGGAAACATCCTCTCCACATCCACTCTATCCAAGCCTTTCACTATTGTGTACGTTTCAATGAGGTCCCCCCTCATTCTTCTAAACTCGAATATAGGCCTTGTGCTGTCAAACTCTCATCTTATGTTAACCTACTCATTCCTGGGATCATTATTCCAAACCTCCTCTGGATCCGCTCCAGAGCCAACACATGCTTCCACAGATAAGGTGCCCAAAATTGCTCATAATATTCCAAATGTGGCCTGACCAATGCCTTATAGAGAGAGCCTCAACATTACATCACTGTTTTTGTATAAATTGCTTTTGCATTGCGTTTGTTTTCTTTATTACCAATTCGACTTGCAGATTAATTTTATGGGAATCCTGCACCAGTACCACTAAGTCCCTTTGCACATCCGATTTCTGGATTCTCTCCCCATTTAGAAAATAATCTACTCTTTTATTCCTACTACCAAAATGCAGGACTCTACACTTTACTACACTATATTCCATCTGCCACTTCTCTGCCCACTTTCCCAATCTATCCAAGTCATTCTGCAGAGTCCCTGCTTTCTCTACACTACCTGCCCCTCTACTTATTTTCGTATCATCCGCAAATTTTGGCCACAAAGCCTTCAACGTCCCTCATCCAAATCATTAATATACAACGTGAAGCGCAGCGGCCCCAGCACCGAGCCCTGCGGAACTCCGCTAGTCACTGGCAGCCAACTAGAGAAAAAAAAAACCTTTATTGCCACTCTTTGCCTTCTGCCATCCAGCCAACCTATATCCATGCTAGTATATGCCCTCTTTTATCCAATGGGCTCTCATCTTCCTTACCAGCCTCCCAAGTGGCACCTTATCAAAGGCATAAGACACAGGAGCAGAATTAGGCCATTCGATCCAACAAGTCTGCTCCGCCATTCAATCATAGCTAACCCATCTTTCTCTCCCAAACCCATTCTCCTGACTTCTCCCCAGAATCTTTGACACCTTTACTAAATGGTTTCCTCCCATTTCTCAAAGTGGTGCGGGTTTGTAGATTAATTTGCCACTGTAAATTGCTGCTATCGTGTGGGGAGAAAGCGGGATGCCAGAATTAGCGTGAATGGGTGATCAACGGTTGGTGTGGACCTGATGGGCCTAATTTGCACAGACCAATGTAATGATGGAGAAGTAGTAAGAACAAGGAGCTGCAGATGCTGGATTACAAAAAGACAGAGTGCTGGAGAAACTCAGCGGGCCAGGCAGCAAGCATCCCATGAGTACAACATGGATAGGGACCATTCTTCAGAAGAAGGGTCTGAAGGAGAAGGGTCCTGACCCAAAACATAGGTGATGTTTTGGGTCAGGACCCCTCTCCTTCAGACCCTTCTTCTGAAGAATGGTCCCTATCCATGTTTTCCAGGAAACCACCAAGTTTCTCCAGCAATCTGTGACATTTATCTAACAGCAACGATCGTGAACTATTAGCTGTTAAGCACCCTAGGATTTTCTTGCAGTGTGAATGCTCTGACGAATTCAAGTTCTGTGTTTGGAGATTCATGCCTTGGCGTTTAATTGAAATGCTTTTAAATCACTTCAGGTGGTCTCAAAGATGACAACACAGACTGTGACTGAGATTGATAGCATACTTGGCAACAAACCATACAGCAAGAAGGATTATAGATCCTAAATTAAAGCAGCATGATATCAACTGAGAATGCATGATGACAGTGGTACTCTTTACTTGCCGAACCACTCTCTGGTTAATGTGAACCTAAAGCTGCTTCCTGCTGAATTCCCACAGGTGCATGCCGTTGCAATGAGAGAATGTGCTCTTTGTCCAGAAGCACAGTCCTTGGTTAGTAAGGTGGTTCCTGACTTTTATTACTCAGCAAAACCGAGTTCTACTTTTATCACTCTCTGCATTAAAAACAATTAGATCATGCAAGTCCATAGCCTGTGCAACCTTGAACTATTAATCCCAGTATTAATTTTCCTCCCATTGAAACCTTGTCCAGTATATTGCCTATCATTCGCAGTTGATGGCTCACTTTCAGCCAGGGCGTGGAGTTTTCTTAGAACAAGTCTGCTTACATCAATGAATTGTCACACAGTGACAAACTTTGCATACCTTTTTTTGCATTGTAAAATACTCTGGGGGGAAAAAATGCTTGTTTTAACTTGATCTCGAGTAGATGCCACCTGCAATAGTCAAAAGCTTTAACCTGCATGGAACTATGTTGCATTAATGTTAAACTACGTGGAATTTCTCAACAGACCTGTTCAGAATGGAAGTTTATTTAAGGAAGTTCTATTATCTTCTATTATGTAAATGTCTGGTTTACAATGCTTTCATTGAATTGGGGCTTTGAGCTCTATCACATGTGTCACAGAGTTGTCTCAAAGAGAGAGAGAGAGAGATGTATTCCTAAAAGGTACTGTGTGGGATGTGTTAACATTCCTTTCATAAATGGGAACAAAGTTAACATTACTTGGGTAGAGTGGGCAAGTTACATGTGATGGATCCAAGGACAAATCAAAAGATGGAGTGCAGTATTAATTTTTAAAAAACTAATGCAAAGAGGCAGAGAATATACTTAAAGGCCTTCATAGTGAGAAGAGTTGAAGCACAAAAAGGGTGAAGCAACACTTTAGTTAGAGCTGGCCCAAGTCAGACCACATTGTCATCAGTTTTGGCAATGTACCTCAGGAAGTATATTCGGCCCTGGATAGGTACGATACAATTTTCTTTGCTCGTGAATTTTTTAAAATTAGCATCCAGTCTCAATCAACAACGACAGTGCAAAGTAGAAATAAAGTAGTTTGATTTGAGGATGATGGTCAATAAGTTAATCCTCATTTGTTTTGCAGCGTAAAACCTCCGAGTACTATGCACGTTGACTATTTAACAAATTTCAGTTAACGTTTATGCATCTTTACAATATGACTTGCTAGTGATTAAGAGTTGGACATTTAAAGGTAAAGCTTGATTAGGTACAGGTGTACTATTAGTTAATTGGTTCTGCCACACAATATCTTCTGTTGTTGATTTACTGCAGAATAATCCAGGACTAACCAATCGACATTTTAATAGCAATCTAATTGGATCGCCAAGAGTTATTAGATGATATTGTATATGCTTGGGTTTTAATTTAGGTTATACGACGTGCCTGGAGCTATTGCCTGTGTTCTTAAGGGTGCAACATCTCAGGAATAAATGCTTTGCTTTTCTTGTTCAATGGATTACAGACAATGTAGAAGTAAATGTTTTTGGAATGTATTATTTGTGCATGACAGATAAATAAAACAATGAACCCTTCTTTTTAGTCATTGATTCAACACGTGACAGCATTAACACGCTGGGTTTAATACTCCAATGGAAGATACTCCACTCCATTAACTTTCAATTGCCTCCTGTACAAACTTGCATCACACTGGAGGCTTGTCCCTTTCTGTAGCTCCAGAGTCCCATCTCATCCAACAATTCTCAGATGTGGTCACACTGGATGCATAGTTCAGACAAGCTGCAGGGCGAATTATTGAAATGTGGAGATGCTGCTGCCAACACCACAGCTCATAAAAGGCAACTTCATCTTAAGGCATATAGTATGGAACAAGCCCTTTGGGCCAACCTGCCCATGCCGACCACGTTGCCCCATCTACGCTAGTCCCACCTGCCCGCATTTGCCCCCAATCCCTCTAAACCTTTCCGATCCATGTACCTATTCAATGTTCTAACATCCTTTATATCAAGCACTCTTTCCAACTTAACATCCTTCCTATAGCATGGTGACCAAAACTGAACACGATACTCCAAATGCAGCCGCACCAACATCTTGTATAACTGTGACATAGTAGCCCAACTTTGACATACAATATGTAGGAAGGAACTGCAGATGCTGGTTTACACCAAAGGGTCTCAACCCGAAACACCATCCGATTCTTCTCTCCAGAGATGCTGCCTGCAGTTCTAGGAAGATGCAGTCTGCTGGCTTATGCTTTGTGGATGTGCGTTTGACTTCCACTGTACATTGTGCCTTCAACCTTCAGACCTGCACACTGGCGAAGTCAGACACGTGCGCCTAAGCTCCCACTCTGCCACTGGACTCACCACTACATGAACAATGTGCTACATTAAAATTAAACATATTAGACCAACATGCTACAATCAATTTCAACTATATTTGACTCTTTCCAAAACTCAGCAGCGGGGGCTTTTTGATTCGGTTTGACTGGCTTAGTTGTTATCAATAGCCTGTTCTTCCCTATGGAAAGCCTACAGAACTGAGGCCTCCAGAATGACCCTTAACATTGAGGTGCAACAGCTTACTGCAACTGCACAGGCACCGAGTACAGACAGTCCATTAAATCAATCACAATTGACCCCTCTGTGCAAGAACAAGATTACCACGGCGTGCTGTTACTTTACCAAGCTGAACATTTCCAGCATTTGTTACTCACCATTTCCAGTGAACATTCTCAGCCATTAGTAGCTTCATCATTAAAAATGTTATCTGATGGGATAGAAAGACTATGGTTGTGAGCCCTATTCCGTAAAACCTCAGATGTGTGTGTGTGTGTCTGGGTGTTGGCACCAGACTTGAAAGCACAGAAAGAATGTTACACGAGGACTCAATATGATGCGGTCCAAGTTTCCTTGCACTTAAAAGCAGCATTGCATGGGGAATGAAGTCGAGGTCACAACAATTAATCCAGTCACATTTTCCATTTGACAATCCTAGAAATGCTTACTGCCGTGCTTCATGACAAGAGGGGAGGGATGGGGGTGGAAAATCACTTAAGTTATGTGATTGAATTTCTAAGCAGGGTTATGGTTCGAAGCAGTGTAAAAAATTATGAGCAGTTTTGCAGTATCATCTACAGATTTTCAGAATTTGTACAATTCTATAACCACATTAAAAAAAAAACACGCTAGAATAATATAACCATATAACCATATAACAATTACAGCACGGAGACAGGCCCTCTCGGCCCTTCCAGTCCGTGCCGACCATTTGTTTTCCCCTAGTCCCATCTACCTGCACTCAGACCATACCCCTCCATTCCCTTCACGTCCATATACCTATCCACTTTACTTTTAAATGTTAAAATCGATCCTTCCTCCACCACCTCTGCTGGAAGCTCATTCCACACAGCCACCACCCTCTGAGTAAAGAAGTTCCCCCTCACGTTACCCCTAAACTTCTGTCCCTTAATTCTCATGTCATGCCCTCTTGTTTGAATCTTCCCTACTCTCAATGGGAAAAGCTTATCCACGTCAACTCTGTCTATCCCTTTCATCATTTTAAAGACCTCAATCAAGTCCCCCCTTAACCTTCTGCGCTCCAAAGAATAAAGACCTAACTTGTTCAACCTTTCTCTGTAACATAGTTGTTGGAACCCTGGCAACATTCTAGTAAATCTCCTCTGTACTCTCTCTATTTTGTTGACATCCTTCCTATAACTAGGTGACCAAAATTGTACACCATACTCCAGAATTGGTCTTACCAATGCCTTGTACAATTTTAAACATTACTTCCCTACTCCTATATTCAATGCTCTGATTTATAAAGGCCAGCACACCAAAGGCTTTCTTTACCACCCTATCTACATGCGATTCCACCTTCAGGGAACTATGCACAGTTATTCCTAGATCCCTCTGTTCCACAGCATTCCTCAATTCCCTACCATTTACCATGTACGTCCTATTTTGATTTGTCCTGCCAAGATGTAGCACTTCACACTTATCAGCATTAAACTCCATCTGCCATCTTTCAGCCCACTTTTCCAAATGGCCCAAATCTCTCTGTAGACTTTGAGACTATTATCTAACTATTTGTAATGCAAAATGGGCATAACTCAATGCCCAAACATGACTTCAGAGGCTTTGCTTGGCCATTTTTCGAACATTAATAAACCCTGATATGTAAGCATAAGAAAACAACCAACATGTACGATAAAGCTTATAGTAATAGATCTACAAATAAACATTTGTTGCAAAATGCATTTTTATTACAGTACATCCACATCCGATAACATGAAATTTAAAAAAGCAGTTCATAGAACTCTTGTTATCTCAGTTAAGTGGCCAATACTGTGGTCTTGGCTCTTAATTCTGTAGGTTGTGAAGATCTAAGTGACCTCATCCCCAAGAACGCAGGATCAGTCAAATCTTAACATCAGCTCACAAAGCCAATGTTAATCACTTTGAGCCAGTGGAAAGTAAAGCAATCATCCCAGATGAAACACAGATGGACAGGATGTAGTTCCTGAGATTAAAATTAAGGAAAATAAACTTTATACAATAACACGCAAATCAGATCCCGCAGGCAATAAGCACCTCCATGCCTGAACTACCTGCTTTGGAGGCTAACTGATTTAATTATTGGCCCTCCACATCTTCTGACCTGATGGCATGAACTAAGGCCATTCGGCCCATCAGGTTTACTCTGCCGTTCAATCGTGGCTGATCTATCTCTCCCTCCTAACTCCATTCTCCTGCCATCTCCCCATAACCTCTGACACCCGTACTAATCCTGTACCACAATGGGTTTCATGGACAAAATGAGTGCCATCATTAAATGGGCAAACCCTACTGCACAGGTCAAAAATCATGGGTTTGATACCAAATTATTGATTTTGCAATTTTTTTTTAAAGTTAGCCACAACTGGGTTACTCAATAACTATTTATTTATTAAACCTACCTCTTGGACTCGGCATAATCTGAAAACGCAAAAATAAATCCACATTGCTAAACCAGCATCAAAAAGGATACACCGTTGGATTGAAATTCTTCAGTATGAAGAATGAAGCAATGATCACTATAACCAGAAATAAGGTGTTGTTGTAAAAGATTGAAAAGGTTGTAGCTTCGTAGTCAGCAACCTCATTCTTTTTCCACAGAATTCTATTGTGAGGGAGGGGAGGAGCGAGAATAAAGTTATCTCCATATGTCTGACTGGAGTGAAATCAACATTAAAACATTTGTGTAAATGTTCACATCGAGAGGAAAAACTCCTTTGTATTCAAAAAAGGATTTACAAGATACCGAGACAAGCTTAGTGGATAAAAATTGCATGACTTAAAATACCTCTCATCCTTTTCTTTGCGAGACATCTTCCTGTTGTCAGCCTCCGAGAGTTTCCGGGTGACTTCCTTGGAAACAGCATCTTCCCTCTTCTGCGCCACCCTAAACACACACACAAACGTACATTAATATTGTCTAGCACATCCCGTGTGCAAAAAAAAAACTAGCACTCCAGGAATTACTTACTTGTGTTTCAGGACAAACTTCACATTTTTGTACGCAAATGCCACAAGGTAGGTGCTAACAAGGGTCATAACACAGTATAGAACTGCGGATTGGACAAGGTCCATATGCCAAATCCTCCAATAGAGCCCTGAAGGAATAAGTTTGGGAATGATTATTTTCACAATTAAGAATGTACAAGATAGTGACAAGGCATGAGATTTAGATATCGATTCTACAGTAGGAATTTAAAGATGAAATACTGCCCAGTCCATCACTGGTACTGACCACCCAACCAGAGGGACCTTTACAAAGGTCTGCCCCCAAAAAGGCAACCAGGAAAGACCCACACCACCATGGCCATGCTCTCATTCACTCTTACTCATGGGAACAAGGTTTAGGGGTCTGAAAACCAGTAGCACCGGGTGCAAGAATAGCTTGGGGGGGGGGCACAGAATGGTGGAAGAAATGGGTACACACCCAAGGCGGAGCAGGAGAAAGGGGGAGGGGGGGGTGGTAAAGGAGATGAAGTGAGGGTAGGGTTGGTGTTGCTTAATATTGGAGATTCCTCCAGTTTGCAGGTACAGCATGGGTATCGAAGTGGAAGAGGATGAGACGACTGAAAAAGGAGGGAGAATAGTGTATAGGTTTATTATCCAAAATTGGAGAATTCAATGTTCACAAGAATAACTCACTGGTGGGGGTCAGGTAACATCCCTGGAGGGCTTGTGTCGATAAGAACTGCAGATGCTGGTTTAGACCAAAGATAAGATACAAAATACCAGAGCAGGTCAGGCAGCATCAGGCAGAGTGGATGTGAAGAGGATGTTGCCACTTGTGGGAGAGTTTAGGAGTGGAGGTCATAGCCTCAGAATTAGAAGGACATTCCTTTAGGAAGGAGATGAGAAGGACTTTATTTAGTCAGAGGGTGGTGAATCTGTGGAATTCTTTGCCACAGACAGCTATGGAGGCCAAGTCAGTGGATATTTTAAGGCAGAGATTGATAGATTCTTGATTAGACAATAGGTGCAGGAGTAGGTCATTCAGCCCTTCGAGGCAGCACCACCATTCAATGTGATCATGGCTGATCATTCCCAATCAGTACCCCATTCCTGCCTTCTCCCCATATCCCTTGACTCTGCCATCTTTAAGAGCCCTATCTAGCTCTCTCTTGAAAGGAATCTCCCTATCTAACTCTCTCTTGAAAGGAATCTCCAATATTAAGCAACACCAATCCTCCCCTCCTTTCACCTCCTCTCCCCCACCCCCCCGTCCCGTCCCCACCTTAGGTGAGTACCCTTTTCTTCCACCATTCAGTGCGGGTGTCAGGGGTTATGGGGAGATGGCAGGAGAATGGAGTTAGGAGGGAGAGATAGATCAGCCATGATTGAGAATGGCGGAGTAGACGTGATGGGCCGAATGGCCTAATTCTGTTCCTTTCACCGATGAAATTTGAGAGTTGTGAATTTATGGAATTCCCTGCCACAGAGGGCAGTGGAGGCCAAGTCACTGGATGGATTTAAGGGAGAGTTAGACAGAGCTCTAGGGGCTGGTGTAATCAAGGGATATGGGGAGAAGGCAGGCACGGGTTATTAATAGGGGACGATCAGCCATGATCACAATGAATGGCGGTGCTGGCACGAAGGGCCGAATGGCCTCCTCCCGCACCTATTGTCTATGTTTCTATGAAATCTGAGGCGAGAAGGAATAGGTGACGTTTGTGACCCAGACCCTTCTTCAGACTGGATCCGTGCCCAGCTGCCCGGCCCGGGCCGGCCCGGTGTCCACCCGCCGCCACGTCGCCTCACTCCGCCCGGCAACTCACAGATGGGAATGGCCGACACGATGAACGCATTCCCGTAGAAGAGCGCCGACGACTTGGCCGACACGTTCCTGCTGAAGTCCTGCAGCAGTAAATCCTCCTCGGACTGCTGCTTGCTGCTGCCTTTGGGCGCCATGGCTCCACGTCAGCTGGAGGTCTCGTCCGGAGGACCGTCAGCTGGGAGGAGCCGTCCCGGCGAGCACCGCGCCCGGCCTGTCACGTCATCACGGCCCCTCCCCCCGGGCCGCCGAGCGGAGCCGAGCCCTGACACGTCATCACGGCCCCGCTCCGCCCCGCCCCCCCGGGCCGCCGAGCCGAACCCTGAAACGTCATCACGGCCCCGCCCCGCCCCCCCTGGGCCCGCCGAGCGGAGCCGAGCCCCGACACGTCATCACGGCCCCGCCCCTCCCCCCTGGGCCGCCGAGCGGAGCCGAACCCTGACACGTGATCCGGCCGCCGAGCGGAGCCGAACTGCCGCGTCACGCCGCCGCCGAGCGGAGCCGAACCCTGACACATGATCCGGCCTCGCCCCGCCCCCCTGGGCCGCCGAGCGGAGCCGAACCCTGACACGTGATCCGGCCGACGAGCCCGAACTGCCGCGTCACGCCGGCCGCGAGCGGAGCCGAATCCTGACACATGATCCGGCCTCGCCCCGCCCCCCTGGGCCGCCGAGCGGAGCCGAACCCTGACACGTGATCCGGCCGCCGAGCGGAGCCGAACTGCCGCGTCACGCCGGCCGCCGAGCCGTGACACGTGACCCCTCGCCGCGGCCTAGCCCAGCCCGGCCGCCCGCCCACCCACCTGCTCCGAGACACATTAAAAACTTTTGTTTTTAATCATCTGCAGCAACATCTGCGTCAAACCCAAACGCATGAACTCGACAGCATTGGCCAATGAGAGCTTCGAGATTTTCGCCGGTGGGACGAATAGATCGCCGCCATCTTTGATGCTGGCGAAGCTGCCCCTTGTCTGGGGCCCAGTGGGGAGAAGCACCAGCTTCTCATGTTCACACCACAAACAGCTTACAATGGCCTGTTCTCTTTATCATCGATATCAAGATATCATGCATATCTTTCATTCATTGTTCTTTATCTCTCCACATCACCGTCTATATCTCTCGTTTCCCTGATCCCTGACCAGTCTGAAGAAGGATCTCGACCCGAAACGTCGCCTATCTCCTTCGCTCCTTAGATGCTGCTGCACCCGCTGAGTTTCTCCAGCTTCTGCAGTTCCTTCTTTAACACTGTGTTTATTGCTCACTGGCTGCCAACCACAACCATGACATTCTGCTCGCTGCAGCTTTCATGCCACAACTATATATATATATATATACCATCTGTTTATCAGATATTCTAAGTAAATGACACCATGATAGTCTATAAACAATAGGACATCAAGTGCTGGAGTCTAAGAAGGGTTTCAGCCCGAAACGTTGCCTATCTCCTTTGCTCCATAGATGCTGCCTCACCCGCTGAGTTTCTCCAGCATTTTGTGTACCCTGGAGTTACTCGGCAGGTCAGGCAGCATCTGTGGAGTCATAAAATGATACAGCGTGGAAGCAAACCCTTCAGCCCAACTTGCCAACATGTCTGAGCTACACTAGTCCCACCTGCCTATGTTTCGTCCATATTCCTCCTAACCTGTCCTATCCACGTACCTGTCTAAATGCTTCTTAAATGTTGCGATAGTACCTGCCTCAACTACCTCATCTGGCAGCTTGTTCCATACACCCACCACCCTTTGTGTAAAAATGTTACCCCTCAAGTTCCCATTAAACAGGGCTGCCAACATTGTATGAGAGTTTTGAGTGAGAAATTGCGAGAGACCAATTGCGACTTAACCTATTACGTTCAAGCCACGGGTGCTTATCTAATGCAGTAATCCTTTATGGGGCACTTCACAGACCAAATCATTGATAACAACATTTGCTACATTTGGCTTCCTTGTTATCTAACATGCTAGTTACTTTGTCAAAGAAGTCATCAATTGGTTGAACACAATTTCTCATCCATAAAATTATACTCACTCAGTATTCTGTTACCATTTGTTATTGGACAGCTAGATGCAGGAAACATGTTCCCTATGTTCCCCCCCCCCCCCCTCTCTCCCCTCTCTCTCCCCTCTCCCCCTCTCTCTCTCTCTCCTCCCTCTCTCTCCCCCCTCGCTCTCTCCCTCTCGCTCTCTCCCCACTCTCTCCCCTCTCTCTCACCTCTCCCTCCCACCTCACACTCCCCCTTGCTCTCTCCCATCTCTTTCTCCTCTGTCTCTCTCCTCTTTCTCTTTGCCCCCCCGTCTCTCTTTCTCTCTCTCTTTCCCCCATTTCCCTCTTTCCCTCTCTCTCCCTCTCCCCCCTCTCCTTTGCTCCTCTCTCTGTTCCCTCTTTCTTCCCTCTCTCCTCTCTCTCTTCCTTCTTCCCCCCCTCTCTCTCCCTATCTCTCCCCTCTTTCCCTCCCTATCTCTCTTCCCTAACTCTCTCTCCCTCCCCTCTCTCCCTCCCCCCTGTCTCCTTCCCCTCTCTCTCTCCGCCTCTCCTAGGCGAGTCTCTGTCCCTTCGGCACAGAGACTCTCACGCAAGAGCGGAACTCGCTATCAAAACATAGATTTTTTGGTGGCCGCGCGAGCATGCTCACAGTCACACACACTCACATGCGCGAGGGTTCGGAGGCTCAATCAAAGATCCTCATGGAATCATAGAAAATAGGTGCAGGAGCAGGCCATTCGGCCCTTCGTGCCTGCACCGCCATTCAATATGATCATGGCTGATCATCCAACTCAGTATCCCGTACCTGCCTTCTCTCTATACCCCCTGATCCCTTTAGCCACAAGGCCCACATCTAACTCCCTCTTAAATATAGCCAGTGAACTGGCCTCAACTACCTTCTGTGGCAGTGAATTCCACAGATTCACCACTCTCTGTGTGAAAAATGATCTCCTCATCTCGGTCCTAAAAGACATCCCCCTTATCCTTAAACTGTGACCCCTTGTTCTGGACTTCCCCAACATCGGGAACAATCTTCCTGCATCTAGCCTGTCCAACCCCTTAAGAATTTTGTAAGTCTCTATAAGATCCCCCCTCAATCTCCTAAATTCCGGCGAGTACAAGCCGAGTCTATCCAGTCTTTCTTCATATGGAAGTCCTGCCATCCCAGGAATCAGTCTGGTGAACCTTCTCTGTACTCCCTCTATGGCAAGAATGTCTTTCCACAGATTAGGAGACCAAAGCTGTACGCAATACTCCAGGTGTGGCCTCACCAAGACCCTGTACAACTGCAGTAGAACCTCTCTGCTCTTGTACTCAAATCCTTTTGCTATGAATGCCAACATACCATTCGCTTTCTTCACAGCCTCTCCTCTAGTATCTTTGGGCTCAATCCAGCGCTAAATGCAGCTCAACTCTGCCTGTCTCGCCGGGTTAACTACAGCCCTGACTGGACTGACGGGACACCAGCGCTGCTTCTCCGTGCTGGCCATATTTCCCGGAGACCCGGCCGGGATCGATCCTGGCTGTGGATGAGGCGCAGGTCTGTGCCACGTCTCCCTCCTCCAGTCACCGCACTCGATCCTCAGTCCCAGTCCCACATTGCCTGCTGACCGACGTCTCTCTCTATCCAATCGGTGCCCTCGACCAGCAGTCCCACCTCCACTGTCTTGCGGAAAGCAGAGATTTTAAAGTCCGGATTAATAAAAACTTGGGGGTGATGTCCCCCACCTCTCAAAACATGGGGGCGACGTGTCCCCTCTGCCCCCCCCCCCCCCCCGTGTTTTCTGCCCCTGCTCTCACGGCAGCGGCGCAACGCTTCCGACGCCTCTGACAGCCCGGGACGCTTGAACTGAAGCTGCTCCATGGCCGGAGCTGCAGCGAGCGACTCGCCAGCCCCGCAAACACTCACCAGCGCCGGCAACCCACGTCTGTCCCCGCCGCTGGTTCTGCTTCCATCCCTCCCTCAGCCCCGGCTCTCAAACACCCGCGGCCCATGCAGTTTATCTGAGTTTTGAAATGTACAGAATTTCTCACGAGAGAGCGTGAGAAATTTGTGATCAGCGTGAGAATTTCTCGAAATTTCTCGAGTGAGTCTCACGCTCAAAGCGTGAGAGTTGGCAGCCCTGCATTAAATCTTCCCCCTGCTCACCTTCAACCTATGTCCTCTGGTCCTCGATTCCCCCACTCTGGGCAAGAGACTCGGTGCATCTACCCGATCTATTCCTCTCGTGATTGTATGCACCTCTATAAGATCACCCCTCGTCCTCGTGCTCCAAAGAATAAAACCCTAGCCTGCTTAACGTCTCCCTATATTTCAGTCCCTCAAGTCCTGGCAACATCCTGGACAATCTTCTTTGAACCTTTTCAAGCTTGACAAAATCTTTCCTATACCTTACCTATGGTGGACGTGAAGAATGAAAAGACTTTCTCAGTCGACACTTCCAACGAGTGACTTGTACTCAAAAGAAGAAACGTTAAACAAATCTTGCTGGAAAAGAAAGTGGTGATTTTGGGAACTGTTTGAAAGAAATGTTCAAGTTCGAGTTCGCATTTATTGTCACTTAACCAATTAAGGAACAGTGAAATTTGCGTTACCATACAGCCATGCTAAGTGAAAAGAACACAATACACACATAAAATAAAATTCAACATAAACATCCACCACAGTGGAATCCACATTCCTCACGGTGATGGAAGGCAATAAAGTTCAGTCATCTTCCTCCTTTGTTCACCTGTGGAACCCTCCGCAATTCGCCGCTACAGACGGTCCAAAGTTCAGGCCCTCTCGTCGGGATGATCGAAACTCCGACGTCGGGACGGATAGGAACACGCATGGAGTTCCCAAGTCGGCCGCTTCTTACTGGAGACCGGGGCTTCACAGTGTTAAAGGTCCACAGGCCCCACGGTCGGTGCACTTCTACTGGCGATCCTCTGCAAAGGTTGACGGGACGGAGATGAGACACTGAGAATGTTGCATCTCCGTTGAGGTAAGCGACTGAAAAATGTTTCCCCCTATTTCCCCCCTTCCGCTCCCCCCACATAAACTAACCAAGAAACATTGAAACACACATTTAAAAATACAAATAATAAAAACAGGTAAGGGACGTGACAGACTGCTGGCGAGGCAGCCATTGGTGGCGCCACCCGGTGGTGATGCTTCTGAGTTAAAAAGGTCTAGTCGGCAGGGTTATTGTTAGAATGTAATCGTTTATCAGAAACGCAGCAAGTGTGAAATTCGAAAGAACAAGATAATCCAAGCCATTTCTTTTGATGATCCTACTAGAAATAGAGTACAGACACAATAGCGGAGCAGTAGAGTTGCTGCCTTACAGCACCAGGAACCTGGGTTCGATCCCTACTACGGAGTTTGTACATTCTCCCTGTGGCCTGTGTGGGTTTTCTCAGAGATCTTCTTTTTCCTCCAAAGACCTACAAGTTTTTTGGGGTTAATTGGGGATCGCTGGTCTGTACGGACTTGGTGGGCCGAAAGGCCTGCTTTCTTCGCTGCATCTTTAAACTAAACTAAACTAATCATGTAATGTAACTCATTGCCGTCCTTGTCAAAATAAAATGTAGACAATGAAAACAAATGAAATCTATCTGCAGTCTACCCTTCCAAACTGCTTATCTCTTTCCCATGCTTGTGTGGGGATATATGGAGACATGAGTCTGATGTTTCCTACTGCTCACCCATTAATTAACAAAACTGCCGCAACCATTGACCAAACAATGACAATAAAGATTTTAGTGGATCCCAAGAGAGCCAAACTTTTAGAAACTGGTTCAGATTGTCAATCGGTTGCTGCATCAATGTCACAATCGGGCATTTCCTCTGATGAAGTGTCCCGACATGAAACACCGCTCCTCCATTTTCCCCAGAGATGCTTCCTCTTCTTCTTATCGAGTCCACACACAAGATTAGAATTTGTTCAGCCCGAGCTGAACACACTTCTGGGCATCTGCACACAATGGTGTCTGTCTTGTCGCTTCTTGTGCGTGGTGGTGGAAAGATTGATGGAAACAGGGCCGCGACCTGAATGCTCTTCCCTTGGCCCCTCCAGGGATGATGCCTGACCCACTGATTTACTCCAGCACTTGGTATGTACCAGCATCTGCAGTTCCTTATTATGATTACATGTTTTTCCTTTATTGTGTTGCCTAAAGTTTTCCTATAATCCTTAATTGAGCTTGTGTCTATTAAACTTGGTATATCCACATGTTACAACACTACAGGAAGTATATGCATCCTGCAGAGGGGTTTTGACCCGAAACGTCATCTCTTCCTTTTCTCCAGAGATGCTGCCTGACCCGCTGAGTTACTCCAGCTTTTTGTCTCTCTGCCGTTCAGTTTAGTTAATTGTCACATGTATGGTGAAAAGCTTTTGCAAACCTTGTGCACTATTTTCCTAAAGGGAAAATTAATCAAATGATTGCTTCCTCCTCTTGGCACTCTAATTATGCTGGCTGGTATTAGGATTTTCAGATCATTTTCAGAAATGACAGTCATTTTGCTGTCAGAAATGACAGCAAAAAAAAAATTGCATGTTCAGTTTCTCAATGTTTCGAACAAGCCAGCAAGTGGCGTGTGAGAGCTTGCTAAGAGGCCTTTACCCCTTCTTCATTTTTGATGGAACTGTTACGAATTGACAAATTTAGAAGCATGCTTTGGTGTGAGCATACGGAAGAAATACAATCTGTTTGAAAAGCTACAAAAGAAAAGTAAGATGTGCTCATCATCTGAAACAACAGAAAATGCTGGAAACACTTAGCAGGCCTGGAGAGTATCTATTGAATCAGGCTTAGTTTTTCAGGTCAATGACCACACTAATCATCAGACTAAAATATTTACCCCATTTCTCTCTCTACATTTGTTTCCTGACCATCGGAGCATTTTTAGCATTTTCTGTCTTAAATATTAATCAGTCCAAGATGCCATTTTAGCAGTGCGTGTCTTGGAAATACAGGACAGCTATGTGGACCAAAATCTTAAAAGTTTTAGTTTTAGAGACACAGCGTAGAAACAGACCATTTGGCTCACCGACTCCACGCCAACCATGGATCACCCATTCACGTTAGTTCTCTTATCCAACTTTCTCATTCACTCCCTACACATTAGGGTCAATTTGCAGAAGCAAAACTGGCACATCTTTGGGAATGTTGGAGTAAATCGGAGCATGCAGTCACGGGCAGAACGTGCAAACCCCACACAGACAGCACCCGAGATCAGGGTGGAACCCGGATATCTGGCGCTGTGAGGTGTAACATATTCAAAGTGTAGTTGTACATGCATCCTGGGTTTACAGAAATCAGTGCCCTGGTCTGAAGAAGGGTTTCGACCCGAAACGTTGCCTATTTCCTTTGATCCACAAATGCTGCCTCACCCGCTGAGTTTCTCCAGCATTTTTGTCTACCCTGGAACATCAAGTGGTTTATCATGCTATTTTTACAATATTTATAATCTTAATTCTAGTTTGGAAATTAAAACCTCACAAAAAAATAATTGTTGACATTTAAAGCATTCTTTCGCTTGTTCTAAAGACTGTCCTAAAAGTAGTGAATATTCAAATGTACCCGTTATATCTGTGGCTTTGTAAATTTATAACGATCAGATGAAATCTTTCTCCCAACATTCATTATTCTACATATTATGTCGTATTGGTGTAAATCATGCTTTTAGTTATAGCGCATAAACAGGCCCTTCGGCCCACCGGGTCCGTGCCGGCCAATGATCCCTGCGCATTAACACCATCCTACACCCACTAGGGACAATCTTTACATTTACGAAGCCAATTAACCTGCAAACCTGCGCATCTTTGGAGTGTGGGAGTAAACCGTAGATCTCGGAGAAAAACCCACGTACGTCACGGGGAGAACGTGCAAACTCCGTACAGACAGCACCGGTAGTCGGGATCGAACCCGGTGCTGCATTCGCCGTAAGGCCGCAACTCTACCGCTGCGCCACCGTGACCGATCTGGATCATTATATGATCTAGGTTTATTATTTTCACACCAGCCAAGGTACAGTGAGGAGCTTTGTGTGCCTGCTATCCGATCAAATCAGATAATACTATACAGAGATACAACAAAGCTAATCGGAAATACAATACATAGAGCAAAGACAATGCTACAAAGTGCCGAACACAGTTCCCAGCATTGCATTGCACCGAGTCCATAGACAAAGTCCATTGTCGCAACGGGGTAGAGGTGAATCGGACAGTACCCTGGCCTATAGAAGGAGCATTCAGAAGCCTGACAACAGAGGGTAAGAAACTGTTCCTGGGTCTGGTGGTGTGCGACTTCAAGCTCCTCTACCTTCTGCCTGGCTGGAGCAAGGAGTAGGAATGACCGGGGTGGCACAAGGCTTTGACTGTGTGCAGGAAGGAACTGCAGATGCTGGTTCACACTGGACGAGACACAAAATGCTGGAGTAACGGGCAGCATCTCCGGAGAGAAGGCATCGGCGACGTTTCGGGCCCAGACCTTTCTTCAGACTTTGATTATTCTTTGATTATGTTGGCTGCTTTTCCAAGGTGAAGTGTAGATGGAGTCGATGCCCAAGTTATGTGGAGTCACTTTGCAGTTTGCCACTAGGCACTAACCTAGTGTCATACTTTGAATAGAAAAGAAGATAGGATGATTTGTAATCAGGATGAATGGGCCACAATCTGAATTTCATTTAGAAGCATAAAGTTATGACAATAGACAATAGACAATAGGTGCAGGAGACGAGCCAGCACCGCCATTCAATGTGATCATGGCTGATCATCCCCAATCAGTACCCCGTTCCTGCCTTCTCTCCATATCCCCTGACTCCGCTATTTTTAAGAGCCCTATCTAGCTCTCTCTTGAAAGCATCCAGAGAACCGGCCTCCACCGCCCTCTGAGGCAGAGAATTCCACAGACTCACCACTCTCTGTGAGAAAAAGTGTTTCCGTTCTAAATGGCTTACCCCTTATTCTTAAACTGTGGCCCCTGGTTCTGGACTCCCCCTACATTGGGAACATGTTTCCTTCCTCTAGCGTGTCCGAACCCTTAACAACCTAGCTAAATTCCAAGATGGCGGCGCTGGCTTAACAGCTGCGGCCCGCCTGCAGTTCGTCTGTTATTTTTTTTTTGTGTTCCTTTGTCCAGTTTTTAGTTAATTTTGTTTTATTAGATTGTGTGTGTGTGTAGGTGGGGGGGAGAAACATGTCTTGGTCTCTTCCTTCGGGGGGGTGCGACATTTTTCTGTCGTATTGCCCGTCTTCGTCTCCGTCTGCGTGGAGGCCTAATGGCGGAGCTGGCGGCCTCGGGGCTGTGGCAGCGTTCCAGCGGCAGCGGCGACCTGACCCGGCCTCGGAGCTGTAGCGGCAACGGCAGCGGTGACCCAACTAGGCCCAGGATCTGTGGCAGCGGCAGCAGCGGCGGCAGCCCGACCGCGGCCATTTCAGTGGACCCGGCCGCGGGCCCAGTGGACGACATCGTCGGGAGCTCGCAGGTCACAGGTTGGGACCTGTTTTACCGGAACTCCCACGGCAACAGCTTCGTCCGCTGGACTGGAGGGCGGCAGCTTCGACCACCCCGGGCCGCAGAGTTTGAACAGGCCCCTTCGCGGAGCACGGTTGAGCCGCGGGACTTACTTACCATCACCCGGTGGGGTCAGAACATCTGAAGCCTGGATCGCCTCGGCGCAGAGGGAGAACAAAGAGGAAAGAGACAGAGACTTTAAGACTTTGCCTTACAAAATTCTTAAGGGTTGGACAGGCTAGATGCAGGAAGATTGTTCCCGATGTTGGGGAAGTCCAGGACAAGGGGTCACAGTTTAAGGATAAGGGGGAAGTCTTTTGGGACCGAGATGAGAAAATCGTTTTTCACACAGAGAGTGGTGAATCTGTGGAATTCTCTGCCACAGAAGGTAATTGAAGCCGGTTCGTTGGCCATATTTAAGAGGGAGTTGGATGTGGCCCTTGTGGCTGAAGGGATCGGGGGGTATGGAGAGAAGGCAGGTACAGGATACTGAGTTGGATGATCAGCCATGATCATATTGAATGGCGGTGCAGGCTCGAAGGGCCGAATGGCCTGCTCCTGCACCTAATTTCTATGTTTCTATGTTTCTATGTTTCCATCACAGTGAGGAGGTGTTGGTGAACTCACTGTGGTTGATGTTAAATTTGTGTTTATTGTGTGTTTCTGTCATTTTTTTATTATATGTATGACTGCAGAGTAACGAAATTTTGTTCAGACCGAAAAGTCTGAATGACAAATAAATTCAATTCAATTCAACAATCTTATATGTTTCAATGAGATCTCCTCTCACCCTTCTAAACTCCAGAGTGTAGAAGCCCAGCTGCTCCATTCTCTCAGCATATGACAGTCCCGCCATTTCGGGAATTAACCCATATGAATCTTCTACGAAAATGCAAAAACCACCGACGGTGAAGGAAAACCACTTGTGGATAGTAATTTTTTTTTTACCCTTTGAATTCTGAAATGAGTGTTCTGCAATAGCTGTATTTGAAAGCCTGATTTTCAACCTATGTCTGGATACACATCTGGTGGTTTCGTGTTTAGACTAATTGAGTACAGTACATTTCTGCATTGTTAGCATGCCTTCAAATTTACCAATAAAACGAAAAACAACTCATAAGCTGACAGGAAACTGCAGCAGAGTTCCACCATTAGTATCATCGTGTCGCCTCGCCCAATGATGATCCAATCAAACGAGTCAATTAAACATTGCAGAATGGTTACTCCTCCTGACAAGGAAGAGAATATTCCAACTGTAATTCTAAGGTAGACACAAAATGCTGGAGTAAGGGACCTGACCCACTTGCAGACGATTGCGTGCGTTTGGCACGACCAAACGGAAGCGGAGTTCGCGCGGAGTTCGCGCTAAGTACGCGTCATTTGCGTCATGCTGACCAATCAGCTGGGCAGGAGGCTGGCCGAATGAATTTGGGCGTCGCACGGCGTTGGGCGGTGACGTCACCACACAACGCCACGCCGGGCAGTGACGTCATCGCGCAACGCCACGCGCTAGGCGTACGACGTCAAGACGCTGCGTACGACCGCAATGCGCCTGCTTGCCGACAGGCCGGTGGCACGCAAAAATTTCAGGCACTGAAGGAATTTCGGAGCCCCGTGCGATGTCGGGACCAGCCCCGCACGACTCCATACGCCTCCGCGCTTCTAAGTGGGACCGGCCCCGCGAGGCCCGTACGCCTCAAGCGACCACAAAGTCGCGTAATTTGCGAGCCAAGGTCGCGTGTGGGACAGGCCCTTAACTCAGTGGGTGAGGCAGCATCTCTGGAGAGAAGGAATGGAGCTTTTCTCCAGGATGCTGCCTCACCCGCTGAGTTACCCCAGCATTTTGTGCCTACCTTCGATTTAAACCAGCATCTGCAGTTCTTTCTTACACCAACTGTAATTCTGTTCCATTTAGTTCAGTTTAATTTCTCTCTCTCTAATATTTTATGAGGGCCTCTGTCGTTCCAATAGCATTTGTTCTGTGCAAAATAACTTCAGTTTTATGTTGTCAAATTAAAGCAATTTACATTTCTTGTCGCAAATGTTGCTGATGATTCCAGGCTAATCTTTTTGGGCCACCGTCTCATATTCTGTTAATCTTTACCAGATGATCCCTCACCTCCACTTCCAGTTTTCCTGCTATATACAGGTCCACCGCCGATTTTATGCCAACTGGTGGTCCGGCACCTCCTATAATGTGGACAACATTACGAGAGCGTACTTGGAATCCCCCCCCCCCCCACCCTGGAAGTCCCCCCGAAAATGTGGTGCCTAGGCCCGTATGAGGCAGCCGATCTCAACCTCATCGGGACTTCCGCAAGCCGATCGGCGGGTCGAATTTGCCTCCCGCTCCCAGTGCTCTGGAACTCCGGCCCAGCCACAGCCGGCAAATCCGTTCCCATAGCCGACTTCCGAGGCAGACTTGGTATCCGGGCATCTCGGCCCCGCCCTTGGCAGTGACCTCTGTTGGTTCGGCAAAATGGTTAATACGGCAAGGCTCAGGAGCCAAGGGTACCGGAAAAAAAACGGTGGTGGACCTGTACAACTTTACAGTGCGCCATTGTTTCAGGCCTTGGAACAAAGATATAAATGCACATTCACCAGGAAGTCCCTCCATAATCTGTCGAGTTATCCTTACATGGAGGGGTGTAGCAGCAGTAGAAGTACGGCACAGATTGTTGCTCCCATTCATTTTGGCGACAGCTGTCCACAATCTTTCCACAGTTAACACCGCCTTTGATCCGAGTTCTTTCAACTGAGCATCTGTGTGCGGAACTAAAGACAATGATGCTCCAACCCAATAGGCTGAATAATCCTCATTGAAACACTTGGGGTCTACTCAGTAAATTTAAACCAGGACTTGAAACTTCAGATTTAAAATATGTACAGAACACAAAAAGATGAGAAAGAAAGATGGGGTTAAGAGAACGTTATTGGAAAGAGGTGTTTTATGTAGGCCTGGAAGATTAGAAAGGTTATGTTCATATCCTCTTCATATAGGTTTTCTTTTCAGTTTTTAGCGAGACAGCATGGAAACAGGCCCTTCACCTACCGAGTCCACACCAACCAGTGATAATTAATTCACATTAGTTATCCTAGCAATCATCTGGAGAGAAGTATTGGGTGACGTTTTGGGTCGAGACCCTCCTTCTGTAGTTTCCCTCTCCCCTGACTCTCAGTCTGAAGAAGGGTCTCGACCCGAAATGTCACCCATTCCTTCTCTCCAGAGATTCTGCCTGTCCCGCTGAGTTACTCCAGCATTTTGTGTCCAAAACACTATCGCTCCTGACTGCAATAACACTCTGCACAATTTTTCTTTTCAGAATATTGTGTCTATTTTCAGGTAATCAATGCCTTGTTGACGCAGCCCAGACCATCACAACAAACCAACCTCCCTTCCATTGACACCATTTATACCTCAGTAGCATAATCAAGGACGAGCCGCACCCTGGCTACTCCCTCTTCTCCTCTCTCCCATCTGGGAAAAGGTATAAAAGTATGAAAACACACACATCCAGATTCAGGAGTTATCAGGTACATCCTACCAACAGCTATAGAGCAGTCCTGCGCTGCTATCTACCTCTTTGATTGGACTTTACTGGACTTTCTTTTGCACTAAATGTTATCCACGTTTTTCCCTTCATCGGGTATCTATCGACGCCCCTTTGTGGGATGGCTCGATTGTAATCATGAATTGTCTTTCCGCCAACTGGTCAGCACGGAACAAAGGCTTCTCGCTGTACCTCGGTACAAGTGACAATGAACTAAACTAAACTAGGCCAACTGGAATCCTTGAAACTCCCATGGTGCAAGAAGGAACTGCAAATGCTGGTTTACACCAAAGATAGACACAAAATACTGGAGGAACTCAGCGGGTCAGGCAGCATCTCTGGAGAGAAGGAATAGGTGACGTTTCGGGTCAAGATCTTTCATCGGACTCAACACAAGAGCTTAGGTACATGGTGCATACTGTCGCCAGCGTTCATGGTCTGCAGATGTGTTCTCTCAAAGTCAAAGTCAATTATATTTGTCACATGGTCCTTACATTCGAATCATGATCCTAACAGCAGCAGGGCAGAGAACACTCACTCTCATTGGTGTGCAGAGAGCTTGCTTTCACACGGGGATTGTTTTACACGTGCCCACAGCGTCCCGTGCTTTGACCCGGTGCCAGCCCTTCTTGCGCAGGCCCAGCAATCAGTACTCGCCGGTGGCGTAATTGACGAGGAAATCGCAGTTTGATCAATTCCGGATTATGTTCAGAAAAGATTAGCGATAGTGCTCCGGGGCAGAATCCTGGCGGATTATAATTCCGGCACCTGGCTGATGAGATAGCACTCTGCGATCATCTTAGAATAGAGCTGGAGCCAAAATAAGTTCCTTCTTGCTCCTAGGATTCACATAGAACATACTGTAGAACAGTGCAGAACAGGAGCAGGCCCTCAGTCCATGATGTGTATACCATTTATGGTACCTACTTTAACTAATCCCTTCTGCTTTACATGCTCCACACCCCTCCATTCCCTGCATATGCCATGTGTCTATTTAAGCCTCTTAAACTCCACTATGAATGAATGAATGAATGCTTTAGGAATTAATACTATCATATCTGCATCCCCAGTTGTCTGTTCCGGGCCCAGAAAGCTGTGGAGGCTAAGTCAATGGAAATTTATAGGGCAGAGATAGATAGATTCTTGATTAGTTCGGGTTTCAGGGGTTATGGGGAGAAGGCAGGAGAATGGGGTTAAGAGGTAAAGATAGATCAGCCATGATTGAATGGCGGAGTAGACTTGATGGGCAGAATGGCCTAATTCTGCTCCTATCACTGATGAACTTATTCTCAACCAAGTTGGTCTGACAGGCAGGTCTTCATTGTTAAACCTCATGGCTGTTCATTTTATAGCTATGGGTATAATCCAGGTTAACCATCTGAAGACAAGGGAGAGGAAGGAAGATCTGTTGATATTCTTGAGATGGTTCGGTCCAGCGTTTAAAAGTTGGGAGTAGAAGCCGCTGAAAATCATTAATTTTATTCGTATTTCAATAAGGAGATTCTTTGGTGGTGACAAGAGAGGATGTCTGCTGGCAGGATGAAGATAATGTCGCCTTCTCTGGAATACTGTAAATACCTTTGGTTCTTGTTCATCCACAAACACCCAGAGAGCTGTGAATCTGTGGAATTCTCTGCCACAGAAGGCAGTGGAGGCCAATTCACTGGATGTATTCAAGAGAGTTGGATATAGTTCTTAGGGCTAATGGAATCAGGGGATATCAGGAGAAGGCAGGAACGGTCTGCAGATTCTCGATGATCAGCCATGAATATATTGAATGGTGGTGCTGGCTTGAAGGGCCGAATGGCCCACTCCTGCACGTATTTTCTAAGTTTCTATCTCTAGTCTATGTAGTTAAATCATACTTGGTTATCAGCCAGTACTTAACCAGGTGCCATAAATAAATCATATTTACCTTCAAAATAATAGATTTGTAATGTGTTCATAAAGCATATAAATAACATCTCCAGGAGAGAAATCCCCTTTATTGCACATTTGAATATAACACATTTGCACATTTTGAAATCCAATTTATCTTGTAAATAAAATTGGGGGGTAAAGCAATGTGGATGTCACATGAAAACTCTTCCAGTGAATAGGAATTTCAAATTTCACCGCGGAAAAATCTTGAATAAATTAAATAAACAGCTGCTTTCAGCAGAAGTTATCATAACGATGTAGGTTCGTTTAAAATTTTAACTGGTAGTCATTTTTACCCAGTTTGATCTTTTTTGTTGTGGTTTGCGCTCTTTACCAGTGTGGTTAACTCAGATGTGGTGACGCAGTTGTGTCCAACTCAGGATAAATCAATTTCCACCTTGTCACATCCCAAAAATGAATTTCTAAGATCGACAAAATAAATCAGCTAACATTTCTAAATTAGCAATCCTGACAAGGCATCTGCTGCAATACAACATTCCTTCCATTGGCAGATTTTGCAGATATTGCGCAAATCTAATTGAAGCGTTTCCAGCATTTAATTAGATTATGTGATAGGAGCAGAATTAGGCCATTCGACCCATCAAGTCTACTCCGCCATTCAATCATGGCCGATCTATCTCTCCCTCCGAACCCCATTCTCCTGCTTTCTCCCCATAACCTCTGACACCTCTAACATGGAAACAGTAAAGTTTAGAATATAGGAGCAGGAGAGGATTATTTAGCCCCTTAGTTAGGACTAAAAAGCCCAGTGCCATTCAATTAGATCACAGCTGATTTATGAGTCAACTCCATCATCGAGTCATGTTCCCGAATGCCTTCGATTAACCAATACCTATCACAGATGTAAAATTAACGATTGATCTTTCATCAATTGCAGGAGGTCCAAGCTAACCTTCGCTTGCACAAAGCAGCACGGAGGCACGGCGGAGGAGTTGCTGCCTCACAGGCCACTGGCCCGAGTGCAATCCTGACCACAGGCGCTGTCTGTACGGAGTTTGTACGTTCTCCCGGTGACCGCGTGGGCTTTCTCCGGGTGCTCCCGTTTCCTCGCACATTCCAAAGACGTGCAGGTTTGGAGGGTAATTGGCTTCTGTAAATTGCCCCTAGAAGGTCGGGCAGAGAACTATGTTCGATGGTTGGTGTGGACTTGGTGGGCCGAAGAGCCTGTTTCCATGCTGTATTAGTAAACTAAACTAAACTTCATAACTTCAGTCGTGACAGGGTTGGCATATTTTAATATCTCCAAGGCATTGATCAAATCATCCATAAACACCACTGGATACAGTAGAGTTAAACAACCTTGGCTTGTAATTTAACCCTTTGTGTTCTGTTACCATTGCGACAAATCAACATTGCATTTGTATAGTAAACGGAAGACTTTTACCCAGTAGGGAAATCAAGAACCAGTTATAGATTTAGATCAGAGGTCAAGGTTTAAAGGGAATCTGAGAGGCAACTTTTTCACACAGGTGGGTATGTGGAATGAGCTGTCAGCTTAGGTAATTGAGGCAGGTACTATAATGGCACTTCATTTAGTTTAGAGATACAGTGTGGAAACAGGCCCTTCTGCTCACCGAGTCTGCACCGACCACCGACCAGCGATCCCCGCACATTAGCACAACCCCACACACACTGGGGACAATTTTACATTCATACCAAAACAATTAACCTACAAACCTGTACGTCTTTGGAGTGTGGGTGGAAACCAGGGATCTCAGAGAAAGCCCACGCAGGTCACGGGGAGAACGTACAAACTCCGCACAGATAGCACCTGTAGTCTGGATCGAACCCGTTTGGGCAGGTACATGAATAGGTTTATAGGGATATGGGCCAAACACAGGCAGATGGGACTAACCTATTTGAGCATCATGGTCAGCGTGGGTAAGTTGAGCTAAAGGTCTGTTTCTGAGCAAATGAATCCTTGACTCAATAACTTGTGCTCCGGTTTGTGATCTGACCAGTGCTCTGTATGGATGTGCCATAATTTAGGCCCCTTCTATGCTAGAAATCTAGATACAAAGACCAACGTTCAATTGGCCTAAGATAAACGCAAAAAGCTGGAGTAACTCAGCGGACCAGACAGCATCTCTGGAGAAAAGCAATAGGGTGACATTTCACGTCGAGACACTTCTTCAGACTGAGTGTCAGGGGAAAGGGAAACGGGAGATATAGACGGTGATATTAGAGAGATATAGAACAAATGATTGACAAACTATGCAAAAAAGTGACATTGATAAAGAAAACAGGCCATTGTCAGTGTGGGCTAGGTGAAAACGAGTTACAGACAATGAGACTCAACAAGACGACTGAAGCTGGAAAATGTCTTGGGTGGGGGAGAGCAGGGATACAAGGGTTACTTGAAGTCAGAGAAATCAATATTCATACCGCTGGGTTGTAAGCTGCATGTCCACTTTATTTTAATGATCATCTAAATGGACCCCAAAGTCCTTTTGAAGTTCACTGTTTATAGCTTTACTATTTAGACAGTCATTTGTTCAACATGCTGAGGTGGGTGACCTCATCACTGCCTGCACTAAAATCTGTTTGTCACAAATTTGCCCATTCATTTTATCTATTAATACCTCTGTGATTTATTGCCTCCATCGGGAATGGAATGGTTTATTTCTGAAGCCCTCTCGAAGAGGGCCTGCCAGACATCTGAAGGTTTGTGCCCTTTCAAGTCTTCACCGTGTATGAACATGCACAGTAACCGGAAGAGAAAAGAAATCTCGATAAGAATAACAAACACAAGGCAGGATATAGGGCTGGACACCGAAACAGCTTGGCTGCAGCTGAACAAGTTTACTTTCGTTTCATTTAAACGTTCCAAGGGAATGCTTATACTTGCAGTCTTAGCATGATTACCAAATGGTTTCAGTTCACACAGACACTGCAATTACAGTGCAGTTTCAGTCTTGCGGTAGAAACCTAATCCTGCTTCATAACCTGGAGTTAACTTGGATCTCCACACATCCAACTGACACAGAGCTTTGTGCTGACGTGAAGTTGTTTACCTGTCAATGCTTTGCTGGAGAAATCAGTTAGAGTCATGGCTGAAGAAAGAACTGCAGATGCTGGAAAAATCGAGGGTAGACTAAAATGCTGGAGAAACTCAGCGGGTGATCGAGGCAGCACCTATGGAGCGAAGGAAACAGGTGACGTTTCTGGTCGAGACCCTTCTTCAGACTGATTAATAATTGTTGCATAAAGCATTCTACAGATTCATAGAGTCAGTTAGAGTCATAGAGTGATACAGTGTGGAAACAGGCCCCACGACCCAACTTGCCCACACCGGCCAACATGTCCCAGCTACACGTCCCACCTGCCAGCATTTGGTCCATATCCCTCCAAACCTGTCCTATCCAAGTACCTGTCCAACTGCTTCATAAATGTTGGGATAGTCCCAGCCTCAACTACCTCCTCTGGCAGCTTGTTCCATACACCCACGCCCTACATTGTGTGAAAAAGTTACCCCTCAGATTCCTATTAAATCTTTTCCTCTTCACCTTAAACCTAAGGCCTCTGGTCCTTGACTCTACTACTCTGGGCAAGAAACTCTGTGCATCTACCCGATCTCTCATGATCTTATACACTTCTATAAGACCACCCCTCATCCTCCTGCGCTCCAGGGAATAGAGTCCCAGCCTACTCAACCTCTCCCTATAGCTCACACCCTCAAGTCCTGACAACATCCTCGTAATTAATAATTAATACTTAATTATTTGTGTAGGCAGGAACTGCAGCTGCGGGTTTACACCGAAGATAGACACAAAAAGCTGGAGTAACTCAGCGGGTCAGGCAGCATCTCTGGATAGAAGAAATGGGTGACGTTTTGGGTCAAGACCCTTCTTCAGACTGATTAATAATTGTGGTGTAAAGTATTCTACATAAGTGTGTAGTGCAAATTAATTTGATCTAGCGTTGGAGAGGATCCAGAGGAGGTTTAGGAGGTTAACGTATGAGGAGCGATTGAAGGCTTTGGGCCTGTAGCTGCTGGAGTTTCGAAGGATGGGGGAGGGATCTCATTGAAACCTACTGGATAATGAAAGGAGTAGATAGAGTGGACGTGGAGAGGATGGTTCCAGTAATGGGAAAGTCTAGAACCAGGGGACCCAGCATCAGAACGAAAGGACATACCTTCAAAATGAAGAAAAAGAGGAATGTATTTAGCCAGAGAGTGGTGAATCTGTGGAATTGATTGCCATAGACAGCTGTGGAGGCCAAAACATTGGGTATTTTTTAAGGCCGAGATTGATAGGTTCTTAATTAGTAAGAGTGTTCAATGGCTACGGTGAAAAGGCAAGAGAATGGGGCATGAGGGAAAATAGATCAGCCATGATTGAATGGGGGAGTTCGCTCGATGGGCTGAATGGCCTAATTCTACTCCTGTATCTATTGGTCTTATGGTTTACATCACAAGAAGCGCAAGACAGACACCATTGTGTGCAGATGCCGAGAAGTGTGTTCCGCTCTGGCTGAACAACTTCTAATCTTGTGTGTGGGCTCGATAGGAAGATGGTTTACATAGAATTATTTTGCACGGAAACATTAAACACATTTTACGTTCACATAAAGAGCCATAAAGTGAGTTAGTTTATTTTAGATGGATGTACCGATCTAAAAGTCCTCTGATTTCTGAAAGTCATTTTGCATATGAATGGATAGGAGAGTCATCCACAGTGTAGTGGGGCTGCCACTGTTACCTCTCTGTTAACACATTCAGGGCAGTCTGTTTTCTGTCATTTTATGCACAGGGTGTTGAAATGGACCTCCTAATGTGATTAGTAATGTGACCAGTAGGTGCCTCGGATGGAGAGGGAAACTAGGCACATCAGTCATTGGATCTATGGTCAGTTATCTTTTGCATTCTTTCCTTCATTTCAGCACGGTGGCGCAACAGTAGAGTTGCGGCCTCACAGCGCCAGAGACCCGGGAAAGGTGCTGACTACGGGTGCTGTCTGCGCGGAGTTTGCACGTTGTCCTTGTATCCGCATGGGTTTCCTCCGGGTGCTCCGGTTTCCTTCCACATTCCACAGATGTACAGGTTTGCAGGCTTTAAATGGCTTCAGTAAAAATTGTAAATTGTCCCTAGTGTGTAGGATAGATAATAGACAATAGGGGCATGAGTAGGCCATTCGGCCCTTCGAGCTAGCACCGCCATTCATTGTGATCATGGCGAATGGTATGTTGGCCTTTATAACAAGAGGAATCTAATATAGAAGCAAAGAGGTCCTTCTGCAGTTGTACTCCACACCTGGAGTATTGTGTGCAGTTTTGGTCCCCTAATTTGAGGAAGGACATTCTTGCTATTGAGGGAGTGCAACGTAGGTTTACAAGGTTAATTCCCGGGATGGCGGGACTGTCATATGTTGATAGAATGGAGCAGCTGGGCTTGTATACTCTGGAGTTTAGAAGGATGAGAGGGGGTCTCATTGAAACATAAGATTGTTAAGGGTTTGGACATGCTAGAGGCAGGAAACATGTTCCCGATGTTGGGGGAGTCCAGAACCAGGGCCCACAGTTTAAGAATAAGGAGTAAGCCATTTAGAACGGAGACGAGGAAACACAGAGAGTGGTGAGTCTGTGGAATTCTCTGCCTCAGAGGGCGGTGGAGGCAGGTTCTCTGGATGCTTTCATGAGAGAGCTAGATAGGACTCTTAAAAATAGCGGAGTCAGGGGATATGGGGAGAAGGCAGGAACGGGGTACTGATTGGGGATGATCAGCCATGATCACATTGAATGGTGGTGCTGGCTCGACGGGCTGAATGGCCTACTCCTGCACCTATTGTCTATTGTCTATTGATCATCCACAATCAGTACCCCATTCCTGCCTTCTCCCCATATCCCCTGACTCCGCTATCTTTAAGAGAGGACAGTGCGAGTGTCGGCATGGATTCGTTGGGCCGGAAGGGCCTGTTTCCGTACTGTATCTCTAAAATAAAGTACCTATCCCTGCAGGCCCAGGCTTTCAGCCGGAAGCTGCTAAGCGCTGCCCAACTGGCCCAGAATCTTGCATTTGATCGCGACTAAACACTTGGCAGGCACATTATTTCAGTGTGGGCGAGAGAAGGTTTGGATTCATCACCATGAATCATATTGTTTTCATGGTGGTGAGATCTTTACTGACACCTGCGCCCCCTGTGGTGGAGCCTCCCCTCTTCATGCAAGGACTGCCCCTGAGTGCAAGTGGAATTGTTCTCAAGGTCTGGCATCTCCAGAGGAGTTTGGCAGATTGGACACATCGAAGCGTGAGGCTTGTAATTCCTTACAAAAAGGAACAGTGTTGGAAAAATCAATATACTTCAACATTTTTAAAATAAAGCTTGCAAAAACTGGGAGTTTTTGGCAAGGCAGATTTTGCAAGGTCTATTTTAAAACGTTGAGGAAAATCGTGTTTTCCAAAGAGCTATTAAATTGTCTGGTTACAATCCAGCATAACTGCAGATTAAATGGGCATCTTGTCAGAGGTTTCATCTTGCTGCAGAAAGTTACTTGCAGTTCCCTTTCATCTTTTATGATGCTTAGGGGAATAGCCAGGCAGGCAGTCATTGTTGGGTGGGCTCTAGATAGAGCTGAGCCAGCTTGTTTGTTATCTTGTGATGTGCACGGATGGCATTTACTTCTTGGCTAATTAAATCTATCCACGATGCCAGCACAAGTCTACATAAGCTAATTGCCATAAAGCAAATTTCGACCAAAGTGACAAAATCAAAATGTAGACACAAGGAACTGCAGATGCTGCTTTACACCGAGTGCTGGCGTAACTGAGCAGATCAGGCAGCATCTCTGGAGAATACAGACAGGCAACGTTTCGAGTCAGGACCTTTCCTGAAATCTGTAGAAGGGTCTCGACCCAAAACGTCGCCTGTCCATGTTCTCCAGAGATGCAGCCTGACCCGCTCAGTTACTCCAGCACTCGGTGCCTGTTTTTTTTTTAGAAACAAAATTAAAATATTGCAGCTGCTGGAAATCTGAAATGAAATGTTTTTTGATATCTTAATGCAAATGAGAAACAGCCGTGCCTCAAGTTGGCCTCTGGCGATCACTGAGACAAGGAGAATGATAATTCAATGCTTCAAGACCACACCCCAGACCAGATTTATGCTTCAAATACTTTGTTTCGAATATTAACTCCGCTGTGGAAATGTAAGAGCGAGCTCCATATGGAGGAGAAGGATGCTGCCTGTCGCGCTGAGTTACCCCAGCTCTTTGTATCTCTAAACTAAACTGAACTAAACTTCACTGCTGGAAATCTGCACCAACGTTTCGACTGGAGGAAATTGTTGAGGCATGAGTGCAGAAATGCGATGCAAAATGGGGAAAATTAGCCTGAGTCAAATAATCACAAGCTCATGGGAGTTGTTACAACGCCGAGCTTGACATGGAGAAGAAGCACGGTGGCGCAGCGGGTAGAGCTGCTGCCTCACAGCGCCAGAGACCCGCGTTCGATCCCGACTACGGGCGCTGTCTGTACGGAGTTTGTACGTTCTCCCCGTGACCTGCGTGGGTTTTCTCCGGGCGCTCCGGTTTCCTCCCACACTCCAAAGACGCACGGCTTTGTAGTTTAATTGGCTTCGGTAAAATTGTAAATTGTCCCTAGTGTGTGTAGGATGGGGCTAGTGTGCTGGTCGGTACAGACTCGGTGGGCCGAAGGGCCTGTTTCCGCTCGGTATCGCTGAAATAAAGGAATATTGTCATCACTATCTGCTATACATTAACTGATATAACAAGATTGAGAATGCCATGTGAATCTAAGTTGAAACAAATACTCATCTTTGAAAAAAAAGGAAATAATCTGTTTCCAATTTCCACTAGATGGCGTGAAAGATTAAAATCAATAGTTTGATGCAATCCTTGAAACACTGAAGAGAGCTGCTGGGAGTAATGAGAATTCTAGGATCAGTATGTTTCCATTTATCAGCATGACCCTATGAGAACAATACGAAGTCCAGAGCACTGGTAGTTTCTGTTTATTGTGTATACGCACAATTACTTTTAAAAGAATTACAGATACTTGGAACAAGAATGTTCCCTCCTGTAACTAGTTCTCACCCTGTGAACATTGGTGAATAGCAAGGGAGTGACAAGCATAAACCGGTCCGTACCACAAGCCCTTTCGAAAAGAGGGTGGAGCGACTCAAAAGAATGTAGCAGCTCGATCCGCAGATCAACCAGTTTACCAGAACAAGTACACACCGGAGTTATACAGCAGGTCCTGACTTCTCACGCCCTCTCAACAAAATGCAAAATGTTACTTGTGCGACCAAAATAATTACAGAGATTCTTTGGCAACAGTTCCTCTTTAGAGAAATGGGTTGAAACAAAACTCCAGTCACTCTCTCTTCTAAAGTGAACTTCTTGTGCTCCCCCCCCCCCCCCCCCCAATTGTTAAGGATTTCACAGTCCCTTCTCGGTAAGAACAGGGCAGAGGCAGTCCATTCTGAGCCAGTGCATTCACTGCCCTGTTCAACCAAGCCCGCATGAGACTATTGAGAGGCTGTGCCTGTTTCTTTCAGCCGAGTGGCTGACAGGGAAAGGATATGCAGAGGAGCATGCTGCTCATGTTGAATGCCGGCTGTAATGTATGTGTGGGTTCCCATTCTCACTGCATCAACTGCCAGGAATAGAATGAATCACTAAGAGATTGTGAAGAACTGGTCAAATATGCGCAGCAGCTTGTTGGTTCAGCTCTGTGCATGTGTTCACACCTCACACATATGTCACACTCTGACTACACCAAACCATTTTCCTCTTTTGGGAAATAAAGAATGATTTCATATATATGCACATGAGTCACAGATTGAATTTAGTCATAACTTCATATGGGAGCAGCATTAGGCCATTCGGCTCATCAAGTCTACTCTGCCATTCAATCATGGCTGATCTATCTATCCCTCTCAACCCCATTCTCCTGCCTTCTCCCCCTAACCCTTGACACCCATACTGATCAAGAATCTGTCAATCTCCGCCTTAAAAATATCCGTTGACTTGGCCTCCACAGCCGTCTGTGGCAATGAATTTATTTGATCATCTAAAAGGAAGCTCTGTCATCAGTATTCGTTTCACTCTCAGACATTGAGGAAGCTGCCACCATTACTCAATGCTCCAGAATTTTCAATTATTTCACCCATCTCTTTGACAGCAATGAAGTGTCTTGCATCTTTGCTTCTGATTCTGATCCCTGTTTTCTAAGAGATGTCTCTTTGTATCGTAGCACAAAGTGCTGGAGGAACTCAGCGGGGTCAGGCAGTATCAGGGGATGTTTTGGATCGAGGCCCTTCTTCAGCCTGTTTGTGGTATGCAGGGGAAAGCTGGGAAAGGGGTGGGGAGACACAATGATAGGTGGATAGGTGGATACAAATAGGCAAGTGATAGGTGGATACTGACTGGTGAGAAGGCAGGGGTTGATTCGCAGATGGGTGGACAATGGCTAGAGATGAGAAGGAGTCCTGCTCAATTAGTCTACAATTGGAGCTACAATAGACAATAGACAATAGGTGCAGGAGTAGGCCATTCGACCCTTCAAGCCAGCACCGCCATTCAATGTGATCATGGCTGATCATCCCCAATCAGTACCCCATTCCTGCCTTCTCCCCATATCCCCTGACCGCTATTTTTAAGAGCCCTATCTTGCTCTCTCTTGAAAGCATCCAGAGAACCGGCCTCCACCGCCCTCTGAGGCAGAGAATTCCACACTCACCACTCTCTGTGAGAAAAAGTGTTTCCTCGTCTCCGTTCCAAATGGCTTACTCCTTATTCTTAAACTGTGGCCCCTGGTTCTAAACTCCCCCAACATCGGGAACATGTTTCCTGCCTCTAGCGTGTCCAAACCCTTAACAGTCTTATATGTTTCAATGAGATACCCTCTCATCCTTCTAAACTCCAGAGTGTACAAGCCCAGCCGCTCCATTCTCTCAGCATATGACAGTCCCGCCATCCCGGGAATTAACCTTGTAAACCTGCGTTGCACTCCCTCAATAGCAAGAATGTCCTTCCTCAAATTAGGGGACCAAAACTGCACACAATACTCCAGGTGTGGTCTCACTAGGGCCCTGTACACCTGCAGAAGCTACGGTGGCTGATGGACATTGATGTCCTCCATCCCCTGCGATTCTGTTTTTTTCTTGTGCTGTTAGTTATTACAGATAACCTGTACGCCTTGCTGAAATGAATCAGCGGCACGGTGGCGCAGTGGTAGAGTTGCTGCCTTACAGCGCCTGAGACCCGGGTTCAATCCTGACTACGGGTGCTGTCCCCCTTGCACGTTCTCCCCGTGACCTGCATGGGGTTTTCCCGGCTGCTCCACTTTCCTCTCACATCCCAAAGATGTACAGGTTTGTAGGTTAATTGGCTTTGATAGAAGTTGTAAATTGGCCCTCGTGTGTAGGAAAGTGCTGGTGTACAGGGATCGCTGGCCGGCGCGGACAAGGTGGTTCAAAGGGCCTTGAGGTATTCAAGAGAGAGCTCTTGAAGATAGCAGAATCAGGGGATATGGGGAGAAGGCAGGAACGGGGTACTGATTAGGGATGATCAGCCATGATCACATAGAATGGCGGTGCTGGATCGAAGAGCCAAGTGGCCCACTCATGCACCTATTGTCTCTGGTAACTCTAAAGGGAAGCAAAAAACGGAACATTGATTCTTCTACCACCATCATCTATTTATTGCACCAAGTGATGGTTTCCTCTGATTGTCACCGGAAGCTTGTGTCATTTCCAGGACAGACGAGGTCAACATTTGTAACAAGATGGACACGAACAGTAGAAGGAGACTTGCAAGCCAGATCCCAGAACCTGGAACTAGCTCCTTGTGTGGAGCGGCAGACCCAGGATTCTGATTCACATTCCGTGGCCGTGCGGTAGTGCCTTCTACGAGTGTGGATGTTCAAATCCCAGAGAGAGTGTGTCCAGTTGCTGGCACGCATTGCTGCCATAATGCACAAATCCATAATAAGCCCCATTCCCCATTCTCATTGAAGATGATCTGGCCTGCACACTGATCATAGAAAACATAGACAATAGGTGCAGGAGTAGGCCCTTCGGCCCTTCGAGACAGCACCGCCATTCAATATGATTATGGCTGATCATCCACATTCAGTGCCCTGTTCCTGCCTTCTCCCCATGTCCCTTGATTCCGCTAGCCCTAAGAGCTCTATCTAACTCTCTTTTGAACACATCCAGTGAATTGGCCTCCACTGCCTTCTGAGGCAGAGGTCGGTTGGGGGCACTGCGAGTCGGCTGCCCTGTTTATTTCGACTTTTGTTGTCTTTTTTAGTATGTCCAAATGTTTGTTTTAGTGTCTCTCGGTGTGTCCTATGTGGGAGGGGGTGGGGGGAGGGAAAAGGGGGGAAACCGTTTTTCAGTCACTTCCTCGACGGAGAGGCGATTTTTTCCATGTTGCTTCTCCGCCTCCCCTCTCGCGGCCTAACGAGCGGCCTTTCCCAGAGTCGGGCCCAGAGCTTCAGCAGCGGGCGCAGCGTGGACTTTTCCATGGCGGAGTGGGTGAACCCTTGCCGGGGGTCGCCAGGAAGGAGTGCTCCGACCGGTGACTTTGGCATCGTGGGGCTGTGGTCTGCGGAGCTTCTAGTCGCATGGACTTACCATCCGGAGCTTGGGATCGCCAGGGAACAGCTCCGACCGCCGACCACGGAAGAACAAAGGAGGAGGACTGGCTGAACTTTGTTGCCTTCCACAACAGTGAAGAACGCTGCGGTGGATGTTTGCGTTCAATTTTATTATGGATCGTGTGTTCTTTTTTCAATTGTATCGCTGCTGGCAAATTCATTTCCCTGATCCTTAGTTGGTGCATGTGACGAATAAATTTGTATTGCATTGTATTGAATTCCACTGATTCACAACTCTCTGGGTGAAAATGTTTTTCCTCATCTAGTTCTAAGTGGCCTACCCCTTATTCTTAAACTGTGGCCCCTGGTTCTGGACTCCCCCAACGTCGGGAACATGTTTCCTGCATCTACCCTGTCCAATCCCTTAATAATTTTATATGTTTCTATAAGATATCCTCTCCTCCTTCTAGATTCCAGTGAATACAAGCCCAGTTGACCCATTGATTCTTTCATCATATGGATCCCACAGGCAGCCTAGCTGTGGAGCAAAGGGCTCGTCTGGTTGCTGTTGAGAAGTTCCCACTGTGCAAAGGAAAGGCACAGCACTTCTTTATTGTATGAATAAATGTTTTGTTCTTTTAAAAAAAAAAGTTTTTTATCGTGGTGTTCCATCTCCATCATTGATGTGAATTCTTGAAACTTGTTAGCACTGTCACCGTATGGCAGCTTCCGTGTCCCGGACCACAAGTAATTGCGGTGAGTTTTGGACGCAGGGCTGTCGATCGCACAAACCAACCTCCCCTCCCCGTATCGACTCCATCTGCACTTCACACTGACTCAGGAAAGCAGTCAACACAACCGAGGACCGCACACACTCCGGTCATTCTCTCCTCCGATCGAGCAGAGGATACAAAAGCAGGGAGCACTACATTCAAGGACAGCATCTTTCTCGTTGTCATCAAACCTCTAAGTCATGTGACAGGAGCAGAATTAGGCCAATCGGCCCATCAGGTCTACTCCGGCAGTCAATCGCGGCTGATCTATCTCTCCCTCCCAACCATGTTCTCCTGCCTTCTCCCCATAACCTCTGTCACCCGTATGAACCTCCGAATGAACCTCTCATATGTTACGGATGTATTCCTGATCTTCCGATCAACCTCTCTGCACCTCCTGCACTTAAAAAAATTTGCACTTTCTCTGTAGTTGTAACATTATATTCTGCATTCTGTGTCTGTTTTCTTTTGGACTACCTGTTGTATTATGTATGGTATGACTGCGCTCACGTATGAGATGATCTGCCTGTAGAGCATACACTGTATTCTTGGAACACAAGACAATAATAAACCAGTACCACTACCAATAAAAGTCAGGTGCGCGCAGAACCTTGGTCTCTTCAGGCTGTGAACCTCAACGGTTTATCAGACATTTGCACAAATGCAGGCAATAGAAAGCAACTGCTATTCTTCAAAAGAACCGTTTTTTTATTGAGCATCTGCAGCCACTACCTTCTTTCTGAAGGTTGAGAAATGCATTGCTACGAACCTTAACCCTATGCTCTTGTGATGTTCATGACAAAGGCACGCAAATTAGTTTCTTATTTAGGTTGCCCCGGCTGCAACAGCAAAACACTTTTATTTTATGAAAGGACTTTGATGGGAAACAGCACAGATAGGAATTGTGTGTGGGATTTGTCACAATGTTCACTTGAACTTTGCTTTTTAATCAATAGGTTTAATATAAATAATATTTTCTGATACTTCCTCACAACTCTTCTTCTTCTTCTCCTTCTTCCGTGTGGCGTGCACAGCCTAACGTTGTTGGACAACTTGTTCTAGTTGGTCTTCCGTTTGTTCACGTCGCGTTGATTGCATTAGTCGAAACGGGGCGGCCCACGTGAAGGTTGCAATCTCCCGCCCCCTCACAACTCTGAAGTATAGTTTCTCCTATTTTACAAACTCCTCATCTTCTTTCCTCAGCCAAAGTACAGTTGCTGAGGTCTGACCCTGTACTTTATCTTCAAACTTGAAACCAAAAAACGAGTAAGTTAAAATCCAACAAGTAACTTCGCTTTTAATCTATATCCAGGAACCCACAGCCTTAATTTTAAGTAACTCAGCGGACCAGGCTGCATCTCTGGATAGAAGAAATGGGCGACGTTTTGGGTGGAGACCCTTCTTCAGTCTGACCCGCTGAGTTATTCCAGCATTTTGAGGCTGTCTTTGGTGCAAACCAGCATCGGCAGTTTCTTCCTACACATACAGCCTTCATTTTAAACTGTTCCCACGTACATACAGCGGAGGATTAGGGATGAACTGAACTCCCGGCTTTTCCAGGAGCTCAGACTAAGTGAGATAGTTAGAAAGAGTGTGAGTGAGCAGCACCAGAGCTGATCAGTGGCGGTGGAAGGTTCATTTGTTCTTTGTGCCTTTTCATATCTCTAGTTCCCCTCTCCCCTGACTCTCAGTCTGAAGAAGGGTCTCGACCCGAAACGTCGCCTATTCCTTTTCTCCAGAGATGCCGCCTGTCCTGCTGAGTTGCTCCAGCATTTTGAGTCTGTATCTTTAAGGGGAAGACGTTGCAGAGAGCGGTGATGAACTGCTATCTACCTCATTGATGACCCTCGGACTATCCTTGACCGGACTTTGCTGGGTTAACCTTGCACCAAACGTTATTCCCTTATCATGTATCTATACACTGTAAATGGCTCAATTGTAATCATAGAAACATAGAAACATAGAAACATAGAAATTAGGTGCTAATCATGTATTGTCTTTCTGCTGACTGGTTCGCACCCAACAAAAGCTTTTCACTGTACCTCGGCACACGTGCCAGTAAACTAAACTCTACACGGCAAACAATTAGTTTGCCCTGGGTGATGGTCTTGGACTGGAAGAAGACTATGAAGAAGGACATCGACATGTCGGCAATATCCGTGTTCACTCTGCGTCAATGAACGATATCATTGCAAAACAATGGAAAGGAAGGAGCCAAAAAAAAAACCTTTGGGTTTTCCCTTCACCGAAGAAACAGAAAAAGAAAGAAATGAATGACCAAAGTATTTAACAAGCACACCCCTTCAATTCTACCGGGCATCGCTCAAATCCTTTACCCGATAGATGGGAATCCAGGATTTCATGGATAATCGACAATAGACAATAGGTGCAGGAGTAGGCCATTCGGCCCTTCGAGCCAGCACCGCCATTCAATGTGATCATGGCTGATCATCCCCAATCAGTACCCCGTTCCTGCCTTCTCCCCATACCCCCTGACTCCACTATTTTTAAGAGCCCTATCTACCTCTCTCTTGAACATAATGGGGAAGCATTGTTTTTATGTTACAGTTACAGCGTGGAATCAGGCCCTTCAGCCCATCGAGACCGCACAGACCGGCGATCCCTGCACACTAAAACTATCCTACACATGCTAGGGACAATTTACATTTCTACCGAGCCAATTAACCCACAAACCTGTACGTCTTTGGAGTGTGGGAGGAAACCGAAGATCTCGGAGCAAGCCCACGCAGGTCGCGGACTGGACGTACAAACTCCGTACAGACAGCACCCATAGTCGGGATCGAACCCGGGTCTCTGGCGCTGTGAGGCAGCAACTCTACCGCTGCGTCACCGTGTTCACCAGTTGCTGTGATTGTACATCTGCACATGTTCCTTATTGGGGCATCTAGGCTATATGGAGGAAGTTGCCTCCCGTGTGCACTTATTCAGCTCTCTAACTGGTTTGTGCACATGGGCATATATCATGCATTTACAGTTATTGATGGAAATGATTCCATTTGTTTTAGCGTGGCAACATGGAAACAGGCCCTGCAACCCAACGAGTTCATGCTGACAACAATCACCTGTACACTAGTTCTACGTCAGACCCAGTTTCACATCCTACACTCTAGGGCAGTTTACAGAAGCCAATTAACCCACCAACCTGTACTTCTGTGGAGTGTGGGAGCACCCGCAGAAAACCCGCCCGGCCACAGGGAGAGCGTACAGACACCACACAGACAGCACCCGTGGTCAGGGTCGAACCCGGGTCTCTGGTGCTGTGAGGCAGCAGCTCTACCGCTGCGCCGATCTGAAGCACTAAGTTCCTCCAGCACTTGTGTTTTTTTCTAAAAATAATAAAATGTAAACGTTATTTACAATTTATCCTAATCTAGGTTTTCTGAATAGCTTTGATTTTTGTGCCCTTGTTCCCAAGTGATTCTTGTATGGTTTCTTCCACAATCTCCAATGGATAACACCATTAATCATATTGCTCTGATATTCATTTATAGAAGGAAAATTATTTCACTGTGTTAACATATGTGACCATAAAATCTTGCTTGACACCATGTCCTGCTGTAATTCAGCGATTTACATACACACACACACACACACACATCTCATGTTATCTCCTATTTTCATATGGTACTGTATCTCTTTATACCACATTCCTCAACAAGCATTTCATTTTTAAATGTCTGATTTTCAAGTTGGTGCTAACACACGTTTGAGTTGATTTTCTGCATGACATGAATCATAATTTTGTGTCTTTCTATACTGTTTATAATCTACTCTCCCATCAACATTTGGCTGAACTAAACTCAATCTTGTTCTGAGTTTTCCATCTATTATCAACTCAGCATGTTAAATGGTTTATTTTCCTTTCAGGAATGGTTTAGCTCTCCTACCAGGCAAAGTAGACCAATTCTTAAAGACTTGGTCTCCTTTTATCAACTTTTTACAAGCATATGGTGCGACATAACATAACCTTAGAAATTAAATGGTTCAGAACGGGGTGACGGACAGTCAAAAATATGAGATAGGTAGATCTTTCCTAATCTCTCTTTTCTCTACTTTCTCCTTTTCTTTCAATCTTTTTAGCTTCTCATCTCTGTCCTTTATTTCTTTCGCTATCTGTTTGTACTCACTTGTCTATCTATTCCGACACTCTTTATTTCTTTTTTCTTTTACTGTTCATTTATTATTAAATTAAAAATACAAAGTTGTACAATCATGGTAATATGTATGTACGTATTAGGTAGTCAAGTATCACACTATTGTACTTACTTCTAACAAAATAAATAAATTAATTAATTAAAAAAAAATTTAAAAAAAGATAAATGGAATAAAAAGGGAAAAAAAAGGAATGGTTTAGCTTGCAACCCTCTAGCCTGCAGTACATACTGTAGAGAGGACAACACAGTGGTGCATTGTAAAGTTGCTGCCTTGCAGCTCCAGAGACCCGGGTTCTGTAAGGAGTTTGTACTTTCTCCCTGTGACCGCGTGGGTTTCCTCCAGGTGCTCCGGTTTCCGCCCAGACTCCAAAGACTCACAGGCTGGCAGGGTTAATTGGCTTCGGTGAAAATCTGTTTACTGCACAGAAATGTGGACGCAGCGGAGACCATCTCACAGACCAACCTACTTTCCATTGACTCCATTTGGACCTCACACGCCCTCGGCGAGGCCGGCAGCATCATCGAGGACGAGTCGCACCTTGGCCACAACCTCTTCTCCCCTCTCCCATGGGGCAAAACGTGGAGTAGAGTGAAAACGCACACCTCCAGGTTCAGGGATATAGTTTCTTCCCAGCTGTTATCAAGCAACTGAACCATCCTATCACAACCAGTGAGCAGTCCTGAACTACTATCTACCTCACTGGAGACCGTCGGATTATCTCTATCTTTGATAGGGCTTTACTGGACTTTATCTTGCACTAAACATTATTCACGTTATTCCCTTTATCCTGCACCTGTAGACTGTAGATGGCTCGATTGTAATCAAGTATTGTCTTTCTGCTGGCTGGTTAGCACGCAGCAAAGGCTGTTCACTGGTACACGTGACAATAAACTAACCTCAAATAGTAAATTGTGTCTAGTGTGTGTAACAAGGGTGATTGCTGGTTGGCATGGACTCAGTGGACTGAAGGGCCTGTTTCCACGCTGCATCTTTAAAGTCTAAAGTCTAAAGCATGGTGGCTCAGTCACAACCGTGACACACATGGGTTCTTCAGTGCTGTCAAGACCATCAACAGGTCCAGCTCCCAGGGCCATTCCTCACTGACAGGCAAGAATAGGTGTGCTCTTGTCCGGCACCAAACCTTAGTGAGAGGTGGTTTGTTGCTCCATCAAACTTCCCATTATCTGCACCATAATGTTGCTGTCAATAGACAATAGACAATAGGTGCAGGAGTAGGCCATTCGGCCCTTCGAGCCAGCACCGCCATTCAATGTGATCACGGCTGATTATCCACAATCAGTGCCCCGTTCCTGCCTTCTCCCCATATCCCTTGACTCCGCCATCTCTAAGAGCTCTATCCAACTCTCTCATGAAAGCATCCAGAGAAATGGACTCCACCGCCTTCCGAGGACGAGAATTCCACAGGTTCACAACTCTCTGGGTGAAAAAGTTTTTCCTCGTCTCCGTTCTAAATGTTCAACCCCCTATTCTTAAACTATTCTGGACTCCCCCAACATCGGGGACATGCATCCCACCAGAAGCAACATTTTAAGTTGCGCTAATCGTCGGAAGTTGCTTGCAATGACCGCACATTCGTCTTTTGCAAGTCATTCACTCGGACACGGTGATCCTTCTGCCGCTCAGAGCTCTCCAACTACGCAGTCCGGCAAAACGCTTTGTTTTAAATGGACTAAATGGCCAAAATGGACAATTACACATTTCCTGCTATCTCTTTATAGCCTCCTTATATCCCATTCCACTTGTTTTAATGCCATCAGCAAATTTGGCAACCATACAATCATTGCCTTTTGTAGAAATTTAGATGAGGTTTATGCAGATAGCAGATCAAGATGTCTACTTTGATAAGCATTCGTTCAATATTCCAGCGGGCAGCTTCTATTAACCCTGTATGGTGGATCCAGGATATACCAATGGGAGTAATCTCATCACCAATTCTATTTAAAGGGACAAGGCACAGTGCAAAGTTATTCATAATTGCTGCCTCCTTGATTACCCGGAGCTTTTTTAACATTGTTTGCACACTGTTGTGAGGCAGGCTATGAGGGACTAATGGCCCTGTCCCACGATGCGAGTTCATTCCAAGAGCTCTCCCTAGTTAAAAAAAAAAGAAACTCGTGGTAAGCACGGAGGATGAACGTAGCGGGTACGTCGGAGCTCGGGGACGTCTCTTAGCGACTCGTAACGCCAACAGCAGGTACTCGGGAAGACTCACTAACGGCAGGTAAGCTCGGGAAGGCTAGTGAAGATTTTTCAACATGTTGAAAAATGTCCACGAGAGCCCCGAGTACCGACGAACGGCCATTACCGTAAATCTCCGAGTTCGAAACAGGGCAAACTCGGGAGAACTCTTGGAATGTACTCGTACAGTGGGACAGGGCTTTTACTGTGTAGGGTGGAACTGTGGATGCTGGTTTACACCGAAGATAGACACAAAATGCTGGAATAACTCGGCGGGGGCAGGCAGCATCTGTGGACGGGGATCTCTGGGGCCTGGGTCGGCACCACGGAGAAGTCTGGAGAGGACCCAGAGAGGTCGGTGCGGCGGTCGATGATGGCGCCGGCCAACTGAGGACGGACCACGTGGGAGTGAGGACACCGTTGCCGGGGGAAGGAACAAAGGAGGACCCGGCGTGGGAGGACCCCCGTGTGTGGGGGGGGGTCACTATGAGGGGAGGAAGAACAATGGACAAATGGAGAGACCCGGCGTAGGGGGGGGCCGCCATGAGGAGGAGAGGGGGAGGGGAGAGAACAAAGGGGGGCCTGGCGTGGGGGTACTTTGTAACTTTGTCTGCCCTTTATCGGCGACTATTTGCATAGTGTCTGAGTGGTGGAGCCGTAGAGTGCAGCTGCCTCGCCTGCATGTTAGTTTTTTCACACCCTTTATTTAGTTTTAGTTTGTTAAAAGTTTTGTTCGGGAGGCCTTTTAGTCTTTTTATGTGGGGGATGGAGGGAAACCATTTTCCCAGTCCCGACCTGGGCGAGGATGCGTCCTTCCTCCGAGCCGCATCTTCGCCCCCTCCTCGCGGCCTACCATCTGGATTGGCGCGGCCTTTCCTGCCGGAGACCGGCCAGAGCTTCGAGCTGCAGCTTCAGCACTGAGGTACCATCGCGGAGCGGGGCGATGCCTACCCGGGTCGCCGTGCGGAGCTCCGGAGTGCTGTGACTGCCCACTTCAACATCGTGGAGTGAAAAAAGCGAATGGTATGTTAGCATTCATAGCAAAAGGATTTGAGTACAGGAGCAGGGAGGTTCCACTCCAGTTGTACAGGGTCTTGGTGAGACCACACCTGGAGTATTGCGTACAGTTTTGGTCTCCAAATCTGAGGAAGGACATTATTGCCATAGAGGGAGTGCAGAGAAGGTTCACCAACTGATTCCTGGATGGCAGGACTGTCTTATGAAGAAAGACTGGATAGACTCGGTTTATACTCTCTAGAATTTAGGAGATTGAGAGGGGATCTTATAGAAACTTACAAAATTCTTAAGGGGTTGGACAGGCTAGATGCAGGAAGATTGTTCCCGATGTTGGGGAAGTCCAGGACAAGGGGTCACAGCTTAAGGATAAGGGGGAAATCCTTTAAGACCGAGATGAGAAAGACTTTTTTCACACAGAGAGTGGTGAGTCTCTGGAACTCTCTGCCACAGAGGTTAGTTGAGGCCAGTTCATTGGCTATATTTAAGAGGGAGTTAGATGTGGCCCTTGTGGCTAAGGGGATCAGAGGTATGGAGAGAAGACAGGTACGGGATACTGAGCCATGATCATATGAATGGTGGTGCAGGCTCGAAGGGCCAAATGGCCGACTCCTGCACCTAATTTCTATGTTTCTATGTTTCTTTGTGGAGCTGTGGGGTCTGTGGACCATCCAGCCGTGGCAGCGCTGGCTTTAAACACCGCGGAGCCTGGATCTTTCGCCGAGATCGCCAGTGTTGGAGCTCCGCCCAGCGCGGCCGTTTCAGAACTCCAAGCCGCTGAAGAGTGTTCTTCCGAAGCAGGAGGTCCATCATTCTGGCGAGAGGGCTGGATACATCGGGTTGCCGTAGCGGCGACTGCGGAGGCCTCAATAGGCCCCAACCACAGGAACATGGAGGAAGTGGACTGAACTTTGCTGCCTTCCCTCACAGTGGGAACCATTGTGGGGGGGGGGGGAATTACACAGTGACTTGTCACATGTGACAATAAACCATGGTTCATTCGTTCAGAGAAGGAATGGATGCCGTTTCTGAAGAAGGATCTTGACTATCTTAACTAGAAACGTCTTCTGTCCAGAAATGCTGCCTGTCCCGCTGAATTACTCCAGCATTTTGTGTCTATCTATGATCCGCACACTGTTACTGGGAAATGTTTTACATGGGGATTAAGTGAATAGCAGCGCATAATTCAAAATTGTGTAAATTAAACAAATATCTTTAAACAGGCGCAAATGTGAGCACCTGGATTCAAAAATTCAGCATGTAAATTAGGTTTTTGTATTAATTAAACAAGCACATTATTTTAAAAATGCATTAATCAAACTTTGGGTAAAACACGAGGTGTGTGTGTGTATGTCTATATATACACATACACGCACACACATGTATATATATCTGTGTGTGTGTGTATCTATACACATATACACATGTGTGTGTGTGTATATCTATGTACACACACACATATATACATTGGTGTGTGTGTATATCTATGTACACACACAGATATATATACATGCTGATTTTATTATGTCCTGACTCATGCTTATTTACATTAATATGCACAAATATCTTATAATGCTTCCCCTCTTTGAAGAAAAGAAATGTAAACACTTTACACAGTTATGCATAGTCTTTACTGAGTCAAGGGCCTGTCCCACTGTTCGAGGTAATTCAAGAGTTCTCCCGAGTTTTCCCCTGATTCGAACTCAGAGAATGTCCGTCGAGGATCCGTAGGAGTTCGTGGCTGTCTCGTAGCGGCTCGTACGAGTAACGGTAGATACTCGGGAAATCCGGTAAACTCGTGACGTTTTATCATCCCTGCAAAAAATGTCCATGAGTAAAAAAATACTCGTGATGAAAAAATGTTTTACTTTTCACTCATACGAGCCGCTACGAGACATCCACGAACTCCTACGGACCCTCTCCGAGTTCGAATCAGGGGAAAACTCGGGAGAACTCTTGAATTACCTCGTACAGTGGGACAGGCCCTTTAGTCTGCTGATTGACTTCCTTGCTGGAGTAACTCAGCGGGACAGGCAGCATCTCTGGAGAGAAGAAATGGGTGACGTTTCGGCTCGAGATCCTTCTCGAGACTCTGAAGAAGGGTCGCGACCTGAAACGTCGCCCGTTCCTTCTCTCCAGAGATGCTGCCTGTCCCGCTGAGTTACTGAGTTTACCCCAGCTTTTTGTGTCTATCTTCTGTTTAGACCAGCCTCTGCAGTTCCATCCTGCACGATTGACTTCCTTGGGCGGTTTGATCTCGTCCACTGTGTTTTTTTTTTACAAATACTGAGTCACTCCAGTATTTTGTGTCTATCTTCCGAAGTGAACGACCTTTCGTTCAGAACTGGGGAATAATTAGAAGTGAAACAAGTTTATGGTTTCAGAGAAAGAGGTGGGGCTGGAGAGATGGAAGGGGATTGCCCATTAAAGGGTGGAGATGAGGACACCTGCGTGCCAAGTGCCTGGTGCCAGCCCAATCAGGATGGTAAAAGCTGAGGAATAACAAAAGCTGTATCAATAGAAGGAGATTAATAAAAATATGAAATACCGAAAGAGGAGAGAACAGAATTCTGTGCTGGTAATATGAGATGCATAATTTGAATGGCTGATTATTTGAAATTTCATTGACCTGAAATATTCTCTCACCGCAGATGCTGCCTAACCTGTTGAATAACTACAACATGTTTTGTTTTGATGTCATATTCCCAGCATCTGCAGTGTTAATTCTTTTGCTTTATGAGTGGCCAACTAAGGGAGGTGACTCAACAGCTTAGTCAAACGTATTACTGCTCATTCGGGAACTGTCCACAGCAGTGTGTTAGAAAGAACTGCAGATGCTGGCTTAAATTGAAGGTAGACACAAAATGCTGGAGTAACTCAGCGGGCGAGGCAACATCTCTGGAGGGAAGGAATGGGCGACATTTCGGGTCGCGACCCTTCTTCGGACTCTCTGTCCTAGGCCTCCTACATTGTCAGGCCTAGGGCAGTAAGTCTGAAGAAGGGACAGGTGCGTAGGTCCATTGGATTTGGTAAAATTGTACATTTTAGGACCCGCTGAGTTACTCCAACATTTTGTGTCCACAGCAGAGTCGATCTACACCATTAATAACTTTCCATCAATCAACACTGTAAATCCTACTAGTCAGATTCACAGAGTTACACAGCATGGAAGCAGGCCCATCAGCCCAACTGGTCCCAAATAACCAACTCAGCATTCTCATGTTATAAGTGATAGGAGCAGAATTAGGCCATTCAGCCCATCAAGTCTACTCCGCCATTCAATCAAGGCTGATCTATCTCTCTCTCCTAACCCCATTCTCCTCCGCTCTCCCCATAACCCCTAGCACGCGTACTAATCAAGAATCTATCTGTCTCTGCTTTAAAAATATCAATTCACTTGGCCTCCACATCCTTCTGTGGCAAAGGATTCCACAGATTCGCCACCCTTTGACTAAAGAAATTCCTTCTCGTCTCCTTCCAAAAGGAACGTCCTTTAATTCTGAGGCTATGCCCTCTAATCCCAGAGTCTCCCACTAGTGAAAACATCCTCTCCACATCCACTCTATCCAAGCCTTTCACTATTCAGTACCTTTCAATGCGGTCCCCCCTCATTCTTCTAAACTCCAGCGAGTACAGGCCCAGTGCCGTCAAACACTCTAACCCACTCACTCCGGGGATCGTTCTTGTAAACCTCCTCTGAACCCTCTCCAGAGCCAGCACATCCTTCCCCAGATATTGTGCCCAAAATTGCTCACAATACTCCAAATGCGGCCTGACCATTGCCTTATAGAGCCTCAGCATTACATTCCTGTTTTTGTTTTCTAGGCCTCTTGAAATAAATGCTCGTCCCATTTTTCCAACACGTGGGGCCTTGACAAAGGCCTTGCTAAAAGTCTTTATAGACATTATCTACTCAAACTCAGACCTCTTCAAAAAACTCTGTCAGATCCATGGTCCATGGTTTCCCATGCCCAAATCCATGCTGACTATCACTTATCAGCTTAACTATCACCTTTAAGAAACATTTGGACAGGTACATGGATATGATCGGTTTAGAGGGATGTGGGCCTTACACAGGCAGGTGGGACTAGTGTAGATGGGACATGTTGGTCAGTGTGGGCTAGTTGGGCCGAAGGGCCTGTTTTCACACTCTATGACTCCATAGCTTCCCACGTAATCTTTTACTTCCTGTTCAACTACCAGCACCCGCTCCAATCAGAGTGTACCTTTGCATTGGGGAAAGCAGTGGGAAATATTGTGGTGTGTGGGGAGGAACTGCAGATGCTGGTTTAAAGCGAAGACAGACACAAAAGGCTGGATGACTCAGCGGGTCAGACAACATCTCTGGAGAAAAGGAATATATGATGTTTCATGAGTTAATAAGTGATCGGAGCAGAATTAGGCCATTCGGCCCATCAAGTCTACTCCGCCACTCAATCGTGGCTGATCTATCTCTCCCTCCTAACCCCATTCTCCTGCCTTCTCCCCGTAACCCCTGACACCCGTACTAATCAAAACTCCGTCTATCGCAGCCTTGGTCTCAACCCGAACCGTCACCTGCTCCCCAGAGGTGCTGCCTGACCCGCTGAGTTACTCCAGCCTTCTGTGTCTGTCATCGGCAATATTGTGATGCAGGTTTTAACTGGAGCCAGCATCACAATATTGGCCGCTGAAGTGTTTAGTCAATCAACAGCAAGGCTGGTGCTGGCTGCCTGCTGGGATCGTTCAAATCAGCAGGCATCAGAAGTTGGCACTCTGCCCGCTTTGCAATCAACAAGCCAGGTCTAATTGTTCACTGTGACCCCTGCTGCACCTATTGCCAGGGCCTGTAAATCCACTCCTTAAATCTATGCATTTTGATACAAGCGGAGTTCTTTATTCTGAAGTGGCCGTTTAAAATGCAGTTTTAAAGATAATTTCCAGAGCATTAGGAAAGGTTGCTTGCGATAATTCTCCAGCGTTGTGGCCTATTTTAGCAACCAGGGTGGTAATGTACCATTGTGTCAAGGAAAAGAACACCTTTGCATAAGAACACGGTTAGGTACAGAACTAAATGACATCAGAGTCCTGTACTTTTTAAACAGCACAAGAAGTACTCCAGACCTGTGAGCACTTGTCAGAGACTTGCAGAGAAACTGGAAAATACACGTTCAGGGGAGTCGCAGTTACTGAGAGCTCACACCCTAATCATTGTGAACAAAAACCTGCATGAGTTGAATTTGTCTTTTAATTAAAGTACCACATTGTCCTTTGTTGATGAATTCCATTTCATTTAAAAGAATTGAAAATAATTCCCGAGCAGTTTTTTTATTTCCCGACAGTTAGTTTAGTTTGTTTAAGAAGGAACTGCAGATGCTGGAAAAAAAATCGACGGTAGACAAAAAATGCTGGAGAAACTCAGCGGGTGAGGCAGCATCTATGGAGGGAAGGAATTGGCGACGTCTCGACCCGAAACGAGATTCTCCAGCATTTTCTGTCTAGTTCTTTAAGTTTTTAGTTTTAGAGATACAGCATGGAAACAGGCCCTTCACCCCACCCAGTCTATGCCGACTGTTAATCGCTCATTCACACACTAGTTCTACACCTTAGGGGCAATTTACAGAGGGCCGATTAACCTTCAGATCCGCACGTCTTTGGGGTGTGGGGGGAAACCGGAGCACCCGGAGGAAACCCACGCAGTCACAGTGAGAACGTGCAAACTCCACCGAGATCGCAACCGGGTCTCTGGCACTGAGGGGCAGCAGCGTTCAACATTGTTTTTACTGCATGGTTGTTAGAATTTCAGGCCTGCAATGACCAGCTTAGAATTATTTAAGGGGTGCAAATGGAAGGTGCTGGAAACTCAGGCAGCTCTGCACAAATGAGAAACAGTTTGAAGACCCTTCATCAGAACTTTTAGAAGGGCTTTATTCTGAGACAAACGTAGGCAGGTGGGACTAGTGTACATGGGGCATGTTGATCAGTGTGGGCACTTTGGGCCAAAGAACCTGTTTCCCTGCTCTATGATTCTATGACCTGATCAAAGCCTCCTTAGTAACACTCCCATTGACTCCCGGCCCTTGACCTCCCAAAGAGGAGAAGCAAATGGATGGTATTGAGACGATCAAGGCCATTCATCAGGAGCATTCACAAGCCCCTGTGTAAGTGGCAGCAGGAGCACACCACATCTCAGGTTAACCTATGACGAGCGTTTGTCGGCACTGGGCCCGTACTCGCTGGAGGTTAGAAGAATGAGGGGGACCTCATTGAAACATACAGAATAGTGACAGGTTTGGGTAGAGTGGATGTGGTGAGGATGTTTCCACCAGTGGGAGAGTCTAGGGCTAAAGGTCGTAGCCTCAGAATTAAAGGACGTTCTTTTAGGAAGGAGATGAGGAGAAATTTCTTTAGGGTGTTGAATCTGTGGAATTCTTTGCCACAGAAGGCTGTGGAGGCCAAATCAGTGGATTTATTTAAGGCAGAGATACAGTCGATAGATTCTTAGTTAGTACGGGTGTCAGGGGTTATGGGGAGAAGGCAGGAGAATGGGGTTAGGAGGGAGAGATAGATCAGCCACGATTGAATGAAGCACCTCTGTGGAAAGGTCTGTGCTCCCCACAATGGCCGAGTAGACTTGACTCCTGCACCTATTGTCTATTGGCCTCATCACCCCTATCAGAAAACTAGAAGCAAATCATACTTGATTGTGAAAGCTTAAGAAGAAGAGTCAATCTCTGAGTAATTAAGCTCGTTTGTGATGCAGAAGAATTTAAAATCTTTAACTAGTAGAAGAAAAGGTCATTTATAATTTACGTTTGTGCGCAATTAGTGGTGAAAATAACATTGGGCACTTTGCGATGTCGATGCAACGTGGATCCTGCTGGCTGTCCAGTTAATGGGGCTAGTCAATGCTGAATAAGCTGGGACCAGGGTGGGAAGGCTTGATTGTAGCAGCTCAAACCAGAAATACAAAAGCACTGTGGATGATGGATATTTGAGAAAAACAAAAACACAAAATGCCGAAAAGCAAAATCACAAAATGCTGAAAATGCCGACAGATCGGGAGGCATCTGGGGAGAGATGGACAAAGATGATGGTTCCGATCAGTGGCCTATTTTTGAAGAGCACAATGTTTTGCGTGTTTCAAGCAAATGTTTTAAGCGAGGCAGGAAGAAAGAGACTTGCGGTACGGAGAACAGAGACCAAGGTATAACGGGATGAATGAAACGCAACAAGACAGTGATATTAAGGCCTACACGGAAACTGGAGATAGACCCAGAGGAGGTGGAAGAGAACCCCAAGGTAGGGAAGCATGGGATGTCTGGAAAAGGAATAGATGCTATCTCGACCAATGAATGTGGTGAAGAAGTACAGATAGATCCCAGGGGTGTAGACCATAGAACATAGATCAGTGAAACAGAAGAACAGGCCCTGCGGACCACAATGTCTGTGCTTGGTATGGGAACAGCTCCATCCAAGACCGCAAGAAATTGTGGACGCAACCCAGACCATCACACAAACCAACCTCCCTTCCATTGACTCCATCTACACCTCACGCTGCCTCGGCAAGGCCAGCAGCATCATCAAGGATAAGTCGCACCCCGGCCACTCCCTCCTCTCCCCTCTCCCATCAGGCAAAAGGTGTGGAAGTGTGAAAACGCACACTCTCCAGATTCAGGGACAGTTTTCTTCCCGGCTGGAAGAAACCCTCAGACGTATCCTTGATCGGACTTTGCTGGCTTCACCTTGCACTAAATGTTATTCCCTTATCATGAATCTAAAAACTGTAAACGGCTCGATTGTAATCATGTATTGTCTTTGCGCCGACTGGATAGCGCGCGACAAAAGTTTTTCACTGCACCTCGGTACACGTGATAATAAACTAAACTGTAATTGGGAACAGCCGAACAGCCAATAAAGATGGTCGCTTCAAACACCAGCTGCAACTTGTCCACAGGCAACTTCTACGTCACAATCATCTTCCCTCAAGTGTCTCAGGAAAAATGGAAACAATGCTTAATTTAAACCTGTCGCATTCAATATCACTTGCAAAAGTAATAACATCAAAGCCTAAAGTGGTCGTATGTGGTTCTTGAATTATTGAAAGAAATGTTATGGAGGGGAATGTTTACAGGCGTGACAGTATGATCTTCAGACAGAGAGCCTGAAGAGCCTGTCCCACGGTACGAGGTAATTCAAGAGTTCTCCCGAGTCTTCCCCTGATTCGAACTCGGAGAATGTCCGTAGCGGGTCCGTAGGAGTTCGTGGATGTCTCGTAGCGGCTCGTACCAGTAACGGTAGGTAAGCGGGAAATCCGGTGACGTTTTTTCAACACTGCGCACGTGGTATAGGTGTAGACCAATATGTCCATGAGTAAAAAAATATTAGCGATGAAAAAAACGGTTACTTTTTACTTGTACCAGCCGCTACGAGATATCCACGAACTCCTACGGGCATTCTCCGAGTTTGAATCTGGGGAAAACTTGGGAGAACTCTTGAATTACCTTGTACAGTGGGACAGGCCCTTTACTTATGTGACCAGGTGAAGTTTTTCATCATGATGATGCTCTCGGCTGCTGATGATATAGCATCCGTCTGTTTATTGCCTTGTTGCCTTGTTCGCAGCTTGGCCCAATGGTACAGGGTAGCTTAGACTCGCAAGCTGCACCCGGTGAGTCACCAGCCACAAGTGGCCTTCACTGTTGGCATCATGACATAACAAAGGTTCACATTGACACGTTAGGAACCACCACTTAAAATCTGTGGCATCAGCCCCATAGCATTTAAAACAGTTTAGTGTGGAGATACAGCATGGAAAGAGGCCCTTTGGTCCACCGCCCCACGCCAACCATCGATCGCCCATTCATCAATCAATTTTATTTGTGTAGCTCATTTAAAAACAACTCACGTTGACCAAAGTGCTTCACATCAGAGCAGGTACTGAAGTGCCACATACAACGGTAGACAGACCTAACAACACATACATACATAAACTGTTCACAGCGCCCCCTCAGAGGGACTCAAAAGGGATTTACGCTAGGGAGTAGAAATAGGTTTTGAGCCTCGACTTAAAGGAGTGGATGGAGGGGGCCGTTCTGATGAGGAGGGGGATGCTGTTCCACAGTCTAGGAGCTGCAACCGCAAAGGCGCGGACGGTCGCCCCTGACTTTAACCTAGGCCGCGGGATAGCCAGTAGCCCCAAGTCGGCCGACCTGAGGGACTTGGAGGTAGAATGGTGGGTTTGAAGATTTTTGATATGGGGGGGGGGGGGGGGGGGGGCAAGCTCGTTGAGGGCTTTGCATACGTATAAGAGGAGCTTGAAGTTGATTCTGTTCATACCATGTTGTTCCACTTTGACATCCACTCCCTACGCATCAGGGGGTTATTTTACAGAGGCCAATTAACTGACAGCCCCGCAGAGTTTTTGGGATGTGGGAGGAAACCAGAGCACGGGGTGGGGGGGGGGGGGGGGGGGGGGGCACAGGGAGAAGGTGCAAACTCCACTCAGACAGCACCCAAAGGTCAAGATTGAACCAGAATCTCTGGCGCTGTGAGGCAGCAGCTCTACCCAGCGGCACCACTGTACCCGCACCATCATGTTCTAACTTTCCAAGTCAGATAAATAGTTACCCGATAAAATACCCTATTGTTACCCACACAATCACAAGGAGGACGTGCAAACTCCACACAGGCAGCACCCGAGGACAGGATCGAACCTGCTCCGCTGTGTGCCGCCCTTAAACCGTGGCACTAGTTTAAAACCATGGTATTTATTCTTTGCTTTGTTTCCATCTGTCTCTCGACTTGATCTTATTAGAGCAATGTCTTCAGAATGATGTTTCCTGTTCCTTTGTGCTGTATCTTTTTGTTCTGTCCGTCTCCTCTTTTGTTCTTTCGTGAGACTGATTTAGTTCTGTTCAAGCAGTTTTTCATTAAGTTCTCCCTGTTCTGCTTCAGTACAAATGCAGCGCATGAACCATTAGTCCAGCACACCCATTCAGCTAGTCAGCATGGATATTCTCACAGCACAGTAATGATTTAACTCGGCAGTACCATTACAACACCCTTTAACCACAGAGCATCCAGTGGGCACCTTGTTACTGCTAATCCCTTTGGTTGTCTTTTTCTCAGCAGCGTACTGACTCATGAAGCACACTTGAGGGACTGGCGGAAGGTAGTGCTGCCATTTGTGGCAAACCCGCGTTTGATCCTGATCTCTGGTGTTGTCAGTGTGGAGTTTGCGTGTTCCATCCCTGCGACCATGTGGGTCTCTCCGTGTCCCCACTCTCCCCCATCCACCGCCCACATCCCAAATGTGCCGGTCGGTAGGTTCAGTTCAGTTTCAGTTTAGTTTATTGTCACGTGTAACCGAGGTACAGCGAAAAGCTTTTATTGCGCGCTAACCAGCCAGCGGGAAGACAACTCATGATTGCAATCGAGCCGTCCACAGTGTACAGATACATGATAAGGGAATGATGTTTAATGCAAGGTAAAGCCTGGCAACGTCCGATCAGAGGTAGTCCGAGGGCCTCCGATGAAGTGGATAGTACCTCAGGACTGCTCTCTGGTTGCGGATGGTTCAGTTGCCTGGTAACAACTGGGAAAAAAACTGTCCCTGAATCTGGAGGTGTGCGTGGAGGTTAATCGACAATTGAAAATTGCCCTGGTGTATTTTGGGTGTTGTTTGGTATAGGACAGAATAGCTTACAGGGAAACAAATGTGGGACTTGGATTGCTTTGAGGGCCGGCATGAGTTGAATGGGCCAAACAGCCTCCTTCTATGTCCAAGGAATAGGAATTATCGTCACAAGTGACTAGGCCCCAGTGACATTCTTTGCTTGCATACTCATGAGGAGATATGAGAAAGAAGAATGGGAAAAGACGGCTCTTGAGATATCCTTTTTTATTTGTTTGCATTGGCAGACAGAGCTGTAGACTGAACCTTGAACGATAATAAGGAGGAACTGTCGATGCTGGTTTCCGCCAGACAGACAGTAAATGCTGGCTTAACACAGCAGAAATCACTGAAGAAGTCCAAAGAAGGGTTCCGACCCGAAACGCCATCTATCCATGTTCTCTAGAGATGTTGCCTGACCTGCTGAGTTACTCCAGCATGTTGTGTCTGCCCTTGAAAAATCATGACCATTGAGGGAGAATATTAGTTGTGTTGTTGGCCCAGTGACACCATTATGTCCAATTCTTGCATAATGTTCTATGGGATTCCTTTAATAAACAAGGTGACATTTTGGGTCAGGACCTTTCTTCAGACTTGTCTGAATCGTCTGTTAGACTATTAATGAACATATTGTAACATTAAGGATTAAATATTCTAGGAAAAAAATCTATCCGTTTCATAACGCAGTCGGACTCTAACCTGTGGTTAGATTGTGTTTGGTAAGATCCAAGTGCAGTTGGCTGTTCCCAAGGAAGAATTCCAGCACTTTGATTTCCTGTTGGACCTCATTATTGAGAAAGCAAACTTCAGATATTGTTGCATGTCTTGTGTTGACTGCCGTGCCTATTTCAACAAGGTCTTCCAGTACTAAAGACAGCAGGAAATTAAAAGAAAAAGGTTAGGTTAAATAAATGCCAGCTGGATTTTAGATGCTATGGGGTAAGAGTTTTAAAATGCCCGGGTATTATATTTTGATAATTAATATTGGCCACTGGTGTGATTAGCAAGGACAAGGAACAAAAAACATTTGGACAGCTAGATGGATAGGGCTGGTTTAGAGGGACGCGGGCAGGTCGGACTAGTGTAGATGGGGCATGTTGGTCGGCGTGGGTAAGTCGTGTAGAAGGGCCTCTATCCATGGTGTATATAACCATATAACCATATAACAATTACAGCACGGAAACAGGCCCTCTCGGCCCTTCCAGTCCATGCCGACCATTTGTTTTCCCCTAGTCCCATCTACCTGCTCCATTCCCTCCATACCCCTCCATTCCCTTCACGTCCATATACCTATCCACTTTACTTTTAAATGTTAAAATCGATCCTGCCTCCACCACTTCTGCTGGAAGCTCATTCCACACAGCCACCACCCTCTGAGTAAAGAAGTTCCCCCTCACGTTACCCCTAAACGTCTGTCCCTTAATTCTCATGTCATGCCCTCTTGTTTGAATCTTCCCTACCCTCAATGGGAAAAGCTTATCCACCTCAACTCTGTCTATCCCTTTCATCATTTTAAAGACCTCAATCAAGTCCCCCCTTAACCTTCTGCGCTCCAAAGAATAAAGACCTAACTTGTTCAACCTTTCTCTGTAACAGAGTTGCTGGAACCCTGGCAACATTCTAGTAAATCTCCTCTGTACTCTTTCTATTTGACTCTATTGCGCTAACCACAGGAGCTGGTCTGCAAAAGAATGGACACAAAGTGCTGGAGTATAGCGAGATACCATCGACGGAATCATATAGACATACATGGGAAACTGAAATAAATCATCCATAACGAAAGAAATATGGGACAAAAGTTTACAATATATACATCAATGCTCGCTAAACTCCAGGCATGCTTTAATACAATTTAAAGTATTACATAGGTTACACTACTCCAAAGTTAAATTAAATAGAATCTTTCCACAGATATCCTCTACCTGCGATAAATGTCAACATCCAGAGGCTAATTTAACACATACTTTTGCAAATTGTATGAAAATTAAGAATTTCTGGATTGAGATTTTTAGAATAACTTCTGAGGTTATTAATACTAAACTGGATCCGGTCCCAAAATTAAAAATACTTGGAACATCAGAACAAAGTTAAACAAACTCTTACAACAAGCCAAAGTAATTTCCTAGATTACAGTATAATAATTGGGAAGAAATTAATATTAAAATTTTGGAAAGGCCCTATATCCCCCACAATTAAAATGTGGATTACGGAAATGTCGGAGACCCTACACCTGGAAAGAATCAGATTTGCCCTAATGGACAAACAAGAAGTTTTCGTTAGACTATGGTCTTCTTTCATTGATTACTTAAAAGGGTAGATCGGTTCGGCAGGGAACCCTAACTGGAACTTGCTCAGGATTAGATGAAAAGTTATATTCTATATTCCTTGATCTTATCTCCTATGATGTATTAATAATAAATTATTCCATTCTTTATGATTTTCTTTTTTGATGTTGATTTTTATTTTATTTTTCTTTCTGTTTTCCTTTCTTTATAAAAAAAATTATTAGAGTCAAAATGATTCACTTGACAATATTAATAATGTATGACCGTTGTACATGAAATATTGCTATCATAACATATGTTTGCTAAATCACTGTCTACATACTCTAATAAAAATATATATATTTTTAAAAAACAAAGTGCTGGAGTAACTCAGCGGGCCAGGCAGCGTCTCTGGAGACAGGAGATAGACAATGTCTCGGGTCGGGACCCTTCTTCAAGGTGCGATTAGCATGCTGGCAGCTCGGATGTGGATTTCTAGGTTACGTTCCCTGGGAATGGCCTGGGCGCATACGTCACACCTGGCTTGGCGGCAATATTTCAAGCAGCCGGGGAAATGCAGGACAACTTTGTGCCGAGTTAGGTGGAAGAACAGGGTAAACGGGTGGCGCATGTTTCGAAGCAGGGTTTGGAGATGATCGTGAGAATTCTCTTTTGTTTCCAAATGGCCTGAAGCACATGGCAGGGAGTCATTCCCACTTTGTTTGAGAGGCCCAGGCAAATTGTCTCAACTGCCAACGAGCTTGCAATGGTTTCCCCTCAATGAGGTCAAGCTTAATCATGATGTGAAATAGGTGGGAGTGACGCAAGGCAGTGCCTATTAAATGCCCAGATATTAGTGTGGGGAGAGTCCAAAGTGCATTTTTGTTTTTTTAAGCTTCTAAATTAGTTGGGAACCGCATAATGGTATCTTGCCACATACCCCAGTAATCTGACTAAGCCTTTATCAGCATTGGTAACTAAGTGGTAATACCAGACCGAAGGGAATGGGTATGTAAATAGCCAGTTACATGCAAAGTTTTGGTTGTTTGCATGAAGTATTGGCAATTTGGACAAATGCTTCATAGCATTTCCTATTCTTGTGTCTAGAAAATCTCACACAACAAAACTAAATGGACAAAGTCGACCCACATCTACGATTGAAGATGGGTCTTGACCCGAAACGTCACCTCTTCCTTCTCTCCAGGGATGCTGCCTGACCCGCTGAGTTACTCCAGCTTTTTGTGTCTGTCCACATCTAGGTAACGAGGAGATGCAAGGAACAGCAGGTGCTGGGACTTTGAGCAAAACACAAAGTGCTGGAGGAACTCAGTGGGTCAGGCAGCATCTGTGGAGGGAATGTTTGGGAAAGGACTGCAGATGCCGGTAAAATCAAAGGAAGACACAAAATGCCGGAGAAACTCAGCGGGTGAGGCAGCATCTATGGAGAGAAGCAATTGGCGACGTTTCGGATCGAGACCCTTCTTCAGAAGACGGGGTCTCGACCCGAAACGTCGCCAATTGCTTCTCTCCTCAGATGCTGCCTCACCCGCTGAGTTTCTCCAGCATTTTGTGTCCACCTTTTGTGGAGGGAAGGTGGGGCGGGAGATTGCAACCTTCGCAACCTTCGCAACATTTCAGCTTTGAACCTTTCTTCATCTGTGTTCCCTCCACAGACGCTGCCTGACCCACTGAGTTCCTCCAGCACTTTGTGTTACGCCTCATCTATGTAACCCGTGCTTCCCTATTGCCAGAGAGAGAGAAATTCACCTTAAGAGTTGATCCATTCAAATCATTTTCATGGACATATGGACTTGGAGAACCCCCAGCATTGGAGTTATTCCGTCCAATCACTCCTCCTCCCTGTTGAGGCGATTTGGACAGATACATGGATAGTACGTAAGTAAGTAAGTAAGTAATTTTTATTTATATAGCACTTTTTAAATCAAATCACGTTGAAGGCAAAATGCTTTACAGAGAAGAAATTAGATTTCCATACATCCATATCAAAGAAAATAGAAAAAAATACACAATACACTATAGGATTCAACATGAAACGTCCCCTCCCCCCCCCCCACAGCAGAATACACTGTGAGGGAAGGCACCAAAAAGTCCAGTCCTCCTCCTCCTCATAGTCCACCCGAGGTCGGGGCCTATTTGCGGCCTCCTCAGATGTTTGGAAATGCGTGGAAGAATATGGGCCAAAGGTATGTAGGTGGGATAGTGGAGACGGGGCATCTTGGTTGGCATGGGCAAGTAGGGCCCGCTGGGCCTGTTCCCATGCTGTATGATCCTGTAAAGTCTATGGATGGTTCAATCAATGAGTGACTAAACAACATGCAATCTAACATTACCGGTATTACTGCTAAAATGCAAAATGACAAAATGTGTTCTCTTCTACCACCACTCAGAAGTAATAGATGTGGTCTTCCCTATCGTTAGACTGTGGAGATGTAGCACGGAAACAGGCCTGTCAGCCCACTGAGTCCAGGCCGACCAGCGGTCACTCCGTACACTCGCACTATCCTACGCACTAGGGACAATTTACCATTTTACCAACTCCAAAATATGCATCTTTCACTCAAATGTGAAACAGGTGATTCTGTATGGATCAGAGACATGGAAAACAACAAAACACACTACAAACAGGCTGCAAACATGCTCTAACATCTGCCCTGGGAGAATACGTAACATCTGGTGGAGCGACAAAGTAAGCAATGTGGACCTGTGGAAAAGAACAAGCCAGGAGCCCATTGACTTACAAATTCGAAGGAGAAAATGGAGTTGGATTGGACGTACCCTCGGGAAACCTGCCACAAACATCACCCGGCAAGCCCTGAAATGGAACCCCCAAGGAAAAAGGAAAAGAGGTCGCCCCAGGAACAGCTGGAGAAGAGGTGTCCAGACAGAAATGTCTGAGAGTGGGCTCAACTGGGGAGATCTCAAAAGAACTGCCAACAACCGAGTGAGGTCAATGGCCTATGCTCCCTAGAGGAACAAAGGGCTTACGAAGTAAGAAGAAGAATGAACCTACCAAGCTGCACGCCTTTGGCGTGTGGGAGGAAACGGAGCACCCGGCATAAACCCACGTGGTCACGGGGAGAACATACAAACTCCGTACAGACAGCACCCGTGGTCAGGATCGAACCTGGGTCTCTGGCGCTGTGAGGCAGCGACTCTACCGCTGCTCCAACTCATTTTTCAGTGGATGTGTTGTTTGCGACAGTGGATATTAATCAACTCTAAAATTAAAAATGAGAACAGCAGATGGATATTTTAAGTTGATAGTATTTTTCCCTTCTCCGTGGATTGTCACCTTGTCGTGGTGGAGAAGCTTGTGTGGCACTGAGATCCTGAGAGCGATGCCGTCTGGAGCGATGCTCCTGGTAGGGCCACCCATGGTGGTAAGGTCGAGGGGGAGGTCTCTGACAAAGAGCGATCCAACCAAGACCTCAATGGTGGAACAGGCGGAGGACGATGGCTGACCTTAGTGGAGCGTCACAGCGGCTGGGAAGGCGGATGAAGGCTGCAGCAGAAAAGGGTCTCCGGTCATCTTGGACTCCATGCCACTGGATCCTGACCCAGATCTGTCAAGGACCGTGGGGTGGCTGTCTGTGCACCAGTCTCCCCACGTTAAACAAAGTCACGCACAGGCGTCCTCCATATAGGGAATAGCACCCTGGAGACACCCGTGGTCAGCCATGCCCGAGGGGGCCAAAGAAGTATTTTTCCTCTTGGCCCAGCTACCCAACAGTGGTTGTCAGGAAATTTACTAAAAAATGTGTAAACACTGCAAACTGATTGATAAATGGCTGGAGTGACAGGTCAGTGTTACCAAGGGTTCTAGCCAGGGTTTCAATGCTATTTTTTTCATTGTTGACCTATTGCTGCTTTCTATTGACTCCATCCACACCTCGCGCTGCCTCGGCAAGGCCAGCAGCATAATCAAGGACCAGTCGCACCCCGGCCACTCCCTCTTCTCCCCTCTCCCATCGGGCAAAAGGCATAGAAGTGTGAAAACGCACGCCTCCAGATTCAGGGGCAGTTTCCTCCCAGCTGTTATCAGGTAATGGCATGTTGGCCTTCATAACAAGAGGAGTTGGGTAGAGGAGCAAAGAGGTCCTTCTGCAGTTGTACGGGGCCCTGGTGAGACCACACCTGGAGTATTGTGCGCAGTTTTGATCTCCAAATGTGAGGAAGGACATTCTTGGTATTGAGGGCGTGCAGCGTAGGTTCACAAGGTTATTTCCCGGGATGGCGGGACTGTCATATGTTGATAGAATGGAGCGGCTGGGCAGCGAATGGCGGTGCTGGCTCGAAGGGCCAAATGGCCTACTCCTGCACCTATTGTCTATTGTCTATTGTCTGACCAGAGAGCAGTCCTGAATTACTACCCACCTCATTGATGAGCCACAGACTATCCTTGATCGGACGTTGCTGGCTTTACCGTGCACTGAACGTTAATTCCCTTATCGTGTATCTGTACACGGTAAGCGGCTCGATTGCAATCATGTATTGTCTTTCTCCTGACAAAAGCTTTTCACTGTACCCCTGTACATGTGACAATCAACTAAACTGGCCTATTGCATGCCCTCGGGGACATGTTGCTTCATGAGAAAGATAATGGGCCTGTGGCTATTGAGGACGTTTGCATGTAACACTGGAGTACAGACGGGCCTCGACCTGAAACGGCACCCATCCCTTCTCTCCAGAGATGCTGCCCGTCCCGCTGAGTTACTCCAGCACTTTGTGTCTACCCACATTATTGTCACATAAGGAGAGGAGTGAAATGTGAAGCCAGAGGGAGAATTATAGGTGGAAGTGGAGAAGAAGGAGTAAAGGGGCCAGGATAGTTGGTGAAACGGTCCACACTGGGCTATTGCGTACAACCGGGGAACTCAGTGTTCATACTAGGTAGACAAAAGTGCTGGAGAAACTCAGCGGGTGCAGCAGCATCTGTGGAGCGAAGGAAATAGGCAACGTTTCGGGCCGAAACCCTTCTTCAGTGTTCATACTGTTGGGATGTAAGCTACCCAACTGGGATATGAGGTGCTGTTCCTCCAGTTTGTGAGTGGCTTCATTCTTTACAATGATTCCTTAGGGTCTGGTTGACTTGTACTTTCATTTCCCAAATAGAGTTTAATCTGGGAAATAATGGTAGTTTATATATAATGTTCATGTTTATTGATTATTTTTGCAGTGGAAATATTTTTTGTGTGCAGAGTTTGGCAATTTGAAGATGTCTTGATACCTCAAGTGAGAAAATGCCAGAATGCCAGTGTTGTGATTTTTAAAAATTCATAGCGTTTTCATTGTTTGTCAATAATGTGTAAAGTTTTACTAGTGTTTTCTTAGGAGCACATGATCAGGAGGAACATTTGCATCTACTTGTTTCATCGCGTATGCCACTTCCAGTTCATTTTCTGCACTGCAAAATGCGGTGTGATGAAAGGAAATTAACAGCAATACCTGAATTCCCAGCCTTTTCTTAACTGCAATTGACTTCCCCGATCGAGCAAAAAGCACTGTGTCAATTTTGGTTATTTATTTATTGGTGAAGTTCAGTGGTACAGCATGTCCCATCATTGTTTTCTCTTTCTTTTGTGTGTGTGTGTGTGTGTGTGTGTGTGTAGGTTGTTGGTGTTGTAACAGCTCAGTGCCTCCGTATACCTGGGGGCTTGTCAAGGAACATAATGATCTGAGAGGAAGGTTCTTGTCCTGGCTTGTCATGTTGTAAGAAATCTCATACTTTCTTTTTATGAGAGAGAGGTTTTTTTGTTCAGGAGGAGTTTTTCCCCCCCCGATGTTATCTTATCTATCATTTTCTTTATCTCGTTAGAATCGACGTACAAATTGATGGTTGTCCGGATGACATAATCTTCTTATCTAACTTATTCCGCTTTTGTTTCTGAAATCCATCGAACTGTTTCGGATTTTTTTCCTGATCCTTCATCTAAGCTTTTCTCCTTTCTTGTGACGGCTCCAAAAAAAAAAACCGTCAAACTTCCTTTTGAAGCACACGTAAGAATCGTCAGAGCAGGTGGTCCCTGGTGACTCAGGCCACCTCCCATCAACGGGAGCCTCTTTTTCGCTGGATGTCTGCTTTATTTTTTTGAATTAGAAATTTGCAATTTCCTTGATTGCAGGAAAAAAAAATTTCCGATGTTTGGGGGAGAGTCCAGAACCAGGGGGTCGCACAGTTTAAGATTAAGGGGTAGGCCATTTAGGATTGAGATGAGGAAAAATATTTTTCACCCAAGGAGTTGTGAATCTGTGGAATCGGCAGTGGAGGCCGATTCACTGGATGTCAGGTCAAGTCAAGTCAAGTGAGTTTATTGTCATGTGTCCCTGATAGGACAATGAAATCCTTGCTTTGCTTCTGCACAACATAACATAGTAGGCATTGACTACAAAACAGATCAGTGTGTCCATATACCATTATATACGTAAATACACACAGGAATAAATAAACTGATAAAGTGCAAATAACAGATAAAGGGGTATTAATGTTCAGTTTTGCCCGAGCCAGGTTTAATAGCCTGATGGCTGTGGGGAAGTAGCTATTCCTGAACCTGGTCGTTGCAGTCTTCAGGCCCCTGTACCTTCTACCTGAAGGCAGCGGGGAGATGAGTGTGTGACCAGGATGGTGTTCAAGAGAGAGTTAGATTTAGCTCTTAGGGCTAATGGAATCAAGGGATATGGGGAGAAGGCAGGAACGGGGTACTGATTGTGGATGATCAGCCATGATCATATGTGAATGGCGGTGCTGGCTCGAAGGGCCGGATGGTCTATTCCTGCACCTATTGTCTATGTCTCTACGTTTCAATCGTTCTCGCCTCTTGAAGGCGGTGAGAATAATAAGGCACCAGAAACCAGTGCTTATTAGTACTCTTGGCACCCATTCAAATCTCACATTCTTCACAAAGGAACTGTGTCATTTTCATTTAGTGCACTGAAACGAAAATAAAAAGTGTTGCTAATCTGAAATGCAAACAGCAAGGTGCTGGAAACCTGAAATAAAAACAGCAAATGTTAGAAAAACACTCAGGCAACACCTTGGGACAGAGAAGCAGAGTTCATGTTTCAGATCAAAGAACCGTCACTGAACGTCACATTAAATTCCCGTACTGGACATGGTCAATAAATGAGTCAAGTGTGACAAATGTGATAATAGGAACAAGGAACTGCAGAAGCTGGTTTACAAAAAAAAAAACACTCAATGTGCTGGATTAACTCAGCAGGTCAGGCAGCTTTCAAAAGAATAGATACTAACTCTTTAGTGATCTAACTTATATTGCAATGAAATTCATACTTGTGGCAGCACAACAGATATGTGAACATAGGTCATAAGTGATAGGAGCAGAATTAGACCATTCGGCCCATCAAGTCTACTCTGCCATTCAATAATGGCTGATCTATCTCTCCCTCCTAACCCCATTCTCCTGCCTTCCCCATACCCCTGACACCCGTACTGATCAAGAATCTCACTCTCTCTCCCTCTCTCTCCCCCTACCCTCTCTCTCTCTTTCTCTCTCTCTCTCCCTACCCCCCCGTCTCTCTCTCTCCCTTTCTCTCTCTCTCTCTCTCTCTCTCTCCCACCCCTTTCTCTTACTCTTTTTCTCTCTCTCTCCTCTCTCTCTTTCTTTCTTTCTCTCTCCCTCTCGCTGCCCCTCTCTCTCCCTCTCTCTCTCTCTCTCCCTACCCTCTCTCTCTCTCTCTCTCTCTCCCTTTCTCGCTCTCTTTCGCTCTCTCTCTCTCCCTCTCCCTCCCCCTCTCTCTCTCCCTTTCTCTTTCTCTCTCCTTCTCTCTCTCCCTCTCTCTTTCATTCTCTCCCTCTCTCTCCCCCTCTCGCTCCCTCTCCCTCTCTTTCTCTCTCTCTCCCTACCCTCTCTCTCTCTCTTCCTCTCTATCTCTCTCCCTCCCCCTCTCTCTCTCTCTTTCTCTCTCTCTCTCACCCTATCTCTCTCCCTTTCTCTCTCTCTTTCTCTCTCTCTCTCTCCCTCTCTCTCTCTCACACTCTCTCCCCCCCCTCTCCCTTTCTCTCTCTCTCTCCCTCTCTCTCTCCCCCTCCCCCTCTCTCTCTCCCTTTCTCTTTCTCTCTCTCTTTCTCTCTCTCTCTCTCCCTCTCTCTCGCACTCTCTCCCCCTCCCTCCCTCTCCCTCTCTCTCTCTCTCTCTCTCTCTCTCTCCCTCCCCCTCCCCCCTATCCCCTCTCTCTCTCCCCCTCTCTCTCTCCCTTTCTCCCTTTCTCTCTCTCTCTCTCTCCCTCTCTCTCTCTCTCTCTCACCCTCCCCCCCCCCCCCCTCTCTCTCTCTCTCTCTCTCTCTTGCCGCGGGTTTCTGAACATCTCTGCGTGGCTGGGTGCGTTGGGTTTCGAGTGTGCGTTGAATGTGGAGCTTGCCTCAGCCCCCGGCACTTCACAGGAGCAGGGTGGATGCTGGATTCTTATTGTACTGCTCAAGTCAAAAGCATTCCTCCACACCAATCAGAAGATCGATCAAGTGTTTTATTTTTTTTTAAAGATGATGTCATGGGAAATACTGGAGATGGAAATCATAAATAAGACAGTAGACAAAATGCTGGAGAAACTCAGCGGGTGAGGCAGCACCTATGGCGCGAAGGAAATAGGCAACGTTTCGCCCCGAAACGTCCCGAAACGTTGCCTATTTCCTTCGCTCCATAGATGCTGCCTCACCCTCTGAGTTTCTCCTGCATTTTTGTCTTCCCTCGATTTTCCAGCATCTGCAGTTCCTTCTTAAACATAAATAAGACAGTGTTGACCTTCACGGTGAACTGCGAACAAAGACACAAGAGTTCAATCAATGCTCAGAATGTCAGGCAGCATGTGAGGAGAGAGAAACGGAGGCAACATCTGTGGGCGGCACGGTGGCGCAGCGGTTCAGCAGCTGCCTCACAGCGCCAGAGGCCCGGGTTTGATCCTGGCTCTGGGTGCTGTCTGTGCGGAGGGTTTTCTCCCGTTTTCTCCCGCAGTCCAAAGACGTACGGGTCCGTAGGTTAATTGGTTTTGGTAAAATTGTAAATTGTCCCTAGTTTGTCTGGGGTAGTGTAAGTGTACGGGGAACGTTGGGCGGTGCGGATTCGGTAGGCCGAAGGGCCTGTTTACGTCCTGCTCCTCTAACACTAAATCCCCAGGTTCACCTCGTCCTCTCCCCCCTATTCGGGTTAGTGGCACACTGGCACAGCTGGTCGAGTTGCTGCCTCACAGCGCCAGAGACCTGGCTTCCATCCTGACCCTGGGTGCTGTCTGTATGGAGTTTGCACGTTCTCCCTATGAGTTTTTCTCCAGCATTTTTCTCTACCTCCGCATTGGTTTCCTCCGGGTGCTCCGGTTTCCAGCCACATTCCAAAGATTGATTGGTATCTGTAAATTGCCCCCTAGTGTGTGGGGAGTGAATGAGAAAGTGGGATAACATAGAACTCACGCTATATCTCTAAAATTAAAACTGAAATGAATATCCGTTCACTGCCATCCACCTCTCTCTGTTCCTCTCCTCTCATTACCTGGCACCCCTATTATCTCTCTTTCACCCATCTTCCAATGAAACTCCCTCATCTAACACTTGCCAGACTTTGTCCCACTCCAACTTTGTGATGTAGTCAGTGCCCTTTAGGTGGTGACTATTTGCATACCTTGGGTATGCGAGCAAACGCGTCACACTGTGACTTGTCACAGGTGACAATTAAGTAAATACCATTCCATTCCATCTCTCTTTTCCGGCTTCCCCCCCCCCCGTCGACTCCAATCAGTGTGAAGACGGATCCCGACCAGAAACGTCCAGTGTCCATTCCCTCCCCACATGCTATTTGAACCCGCTGAGTTCCTCCAGCTCTTTGTGGTTCTGCTCAAGGTTCCAGCGTCTGCAGTCTCACGTGTCTAACGTCCCGGGTCGATGATGGGAGAAAAGTTCTTCTGTAAATATCTTCAAGTCAGTTCCTCTCGCCACCGGGCTCCCTGATCTGCAGACCATTCCCATCAATTCCAACCATCATTGGCAATGGAGAAAGGCAATGGGGGCACTGGAGACCTAGTTAGTGGAGTAGCAAGGGAACTGTGAAGCGGCAAGGAAGACATTGACCCTCTGGATTCCACAGACCCACCACCTCATCTCCAGTCTTAAGGTGCATTGTTTTATTCCAAGGCTGTGCCCTCTGGTTCTAGACTCTCCCATTAGTGGAAACATCCTTTCCACGTCCACTCGATGGAGGCCCCCTTCATGATCTGCTAAGCTTCATCCTTCTAAACTTCTAAGTTGATAATGATGTGCTTTTATCCCCGCCTCTGTGGCTCTGTACAACTCCTGACTGCCTTTTTTTTTCTTTTTTTCTTTTATAGTTTTTTTTTTGTTTGTTTATTTTTGTTAGAAGTAAGTACAGTAGTCTGGTACTTAAGTACCTAATACATAAATACATATTTTCATTCTTGTACAACTTCATACTTTTGGTTCAATAATAAAAGAACAGTGAGAGAAAAAAGAAATAAAGAGTGTCGGAATAGATAGACAAGCGAGTAGAAACAGAAAACAAAAGAAATAAAGGACAGAGATGAGAAGTTAAAAGATTGAAAGAAAAGGAAAAAGTAAAAAAAATTAAAAAAAGAGAGATTAGGAGAGATCTACCTATCTCATATTTTTACCCATCCATCACCCAGTTCTAAACCATTTAATTTCTAAGGTTGTTATGTTGCACCATATGCTTGTAAAAAGTTGATAAAAGGAGACCAAATCTTTAAGAATTGGTCTACTTTGCCTAGTAAGATGAATCTCATTTCTTCAAGATGTAGCGTTTCAGACATGTTTGAGATCCACATTTTGAATGTTGGCGTAGGTGCGTTTTTCCAAAATTTAAGTATAATTTTTTTTGCTGTTATTAGACCATAATTAAGAAAAGCTTCTTGGAATATAGTTAGTTTACTTCCCTCTTCCATTGATCCAAAGATAATCAATTCAGTATTGGGGTTCAATTTTGTGTTAAATAGTTTTGTAAAGATTCCAAAGATTTCATTCCAAAATGTATACAGTTTTAACTCCTGACTGCTACAGTTGGAAATGCTTCTGCAATGTACAATCGCGACACAAATATGTTAAAATTAGGAGGGTGGACACGAAAAGCTGGAGTGACTCAGCGCGACGGGCAGCATCTCTGGAGAGAAGGAACGGGTGGCGTTCCAGGTGGAGACCTTTCTTCAGACTGAGAGTCAGGGGAGAGGGAAACGAGAGATATAGACGGTGAGAGAGAGAGAGATATACAACAAATGAAAGGAAGATATGTGGAAAAGCAACGGTGATCAAGGAAAAGCAGAACCCACGGTGGTCTTAAAATTATGATATTGACTTATTGTCAGTATTGAATTAATGTAATCCAATCCATTTCTTGTGGAAGGTTGGCTGTAAGGGGTTTACATACAGGATGGTTTATGCGGAGCCAAATTGACACCAATCCAAGTAATCTTCATGATGGTATTTACTGTAAAAATACATTTTGTGTGTGAACTGCATTCAGTCATATGCAGCAAGCCTGATAATGTAGACGCAAAAAGCTGGAGTAGCTCAGCGGGACAGGCAGCATCTCTGGAGGGAAGGAATGGGTGACGTCTCGTGTCGAGACCCTCCTTCAGACTGATGTCTCGACACCAAACGTCACCCATTCCTTCTCTCCAGAGATGCTGCCTGTCCGGCTGAGTTACTCCAGCATTTTGTGTTGACATTTGGTTTAAACGAGCATCTGCAGTTCTTTCTCACACTAGCCAGATAATGTAACCACCTTAAAGTCTGAACAGTCGCATTGTTCCCGCTCTCAACGCTGATGCAGGTTTCTGCAAAACCTAAGGAGTGATTTATTTACAGAAGGGGTTTTCACAGCAGATAGCCACAGAAAGGAAGTTTGTCTAATATTGAAGCCAAAGGGAACAAAGGATAATTCGACTTTTTTAGTTTAGTTTAGTTTAGAGATGCAGTGCGGAAACAGGCCCTTCAGTCCCCAGAGTCCGCACCGACAAGCGATCCCCGCACATTAACACTATCCTGCACACGCCAGGGACAATTTATATTCACGCCAAACCAATTAACCTACAAACCAGTATTTCTTCGGAGTATTGGAGGAAACCGGAAATCTCGGCGGAAACCCACGCGGTCACGGAGAGAACGAACAAACTCCGTACAGACAGCACCCGTAGTTGGGATCGAACCTGGGCCTCTGGCACTACAGCGCTGTAAGGCAGCAACCCTACCGCTGTGCCACTGTGGCCGCTCCTTATACAGCATTAACGTACCAGAGGCAATAGCAGACTCAGAACAGGTATGCACAATGCCATTAGACAATAGACAATAGACAATAGGTGCAGGAGCAGGCCACTCGGCCCTTTGAACCAGCACCGCCATTCAATGTGATCATGGCTGATCATCCCCAATCAGTACCCCGTTCCTGCCTTCTCCCCATATCCCCTGACTCCACTATCTTTAAGAGCTCTATCCAACTCTCTCTTGAAAGCATCCAGAGAATTGGCCTCGGCTGCCTTCTGAGGCAGAGAATTCCACAGATTCACAACTCTCTGGGTGAATTTCTTTTCCCTCTTCTCAGTTCTAAATGGCCTACCCCTAATTCTTAAAATGTGGCTCTGGTTCTGGATTCCCCCAACATCGGGAACTTGTTTCCTGCCTCTAGCATGTCCAATCCTTTAATCTATATTACTAAAAGTCTGATCTTGACCACTTCCTGTTGTTCTGTATATTGATTTTAGAAAAAACGCTGCCACTTACGCTGACTCTTACTCAGAGTCCCCCTCCGCTGCGCAGTTCAAGAAGATTTTTCCCATTGATTAAAAATAAAAGATTTATTAGTGTTTAAAAAATGTTGTGATTCTCTCTCCTGAATGCCATGCCCCTTCTGGAGGATTATAAAACCCGGAAGTGTTGGGTGCCTCAGTCAGTCACTGCAAGATATGGGAGTGAGAGGGTCACGTCTCTCAGTCTGAGCTGTGAATGACACTGAACACATGTCTACTAAACTGTGAGTGGTTTTACTGACCTGTCAGTGCCTTTAACGTGGTTTGAAAATACAGTTTGGAAATGCTAAAGCTGTGTTGCCTTTGGTTTGGAAATGCTAAAGCTGTGTTGCCTTTGGTTTGGAAATGCTAAAACTGTATTGCCTAATTCAAGTTGCCTTGCAACCTTCACGTGGTCTGCCCTGGTTCGACTAATGCATTCAACTCGACATGCACAAACGGAAGATCAAATTGAACAAGTTGTCCTACAACGTTAGGCTGTGCACGCCACACGAAAGAAGAAGAAAGTTGCCTTGCCTAATTAAAGTTGCCTTGCCTAATTAAAGTTGTCTTGCCTTCTATATAATTAAAAGTCTAATCTTGACCACTTCCTCTTTGCGCTTTATATTGATTTTAGAAAAATCTCTATCCCGTACGGCTGTGATTTTTGGCCATCTTAATCAGTCCCCTATGCTCATCAGGTGCTGAGGATTTTTTCCATCGATGAAAAATAAAAGAGTTATTAGTGTTTAAAACATGATGAGATTCCCTCTCCTGTCAATCACACCATGAAGGCCACGCTCCTTCTGGGGGGGAGGGACTATAAAATCCAGAAGTGTGGCTGTAGCTCAGTCTCTGTAAGATGGAGGAGGGAGAGGTCACGACCCGCTGTCCTTAGTGGCCTTGCAATGGTATGAAACTACACTTGAATTTGGTGACCTTGCACACTGCTTGAAATGGAATTTCAAGGAATAGCCGTGTCAACTGCCAGCCCACCAGCCGTGAGTGAGTGAGCTGCCAGCACAACAGGCTTGAGTGACTGAGCCGCCAGCCCAGGAATCCATTCGGCCCATAATGTCCATACTAGCCCTCTGGAAACCAGTCCCTTCAGCCCACAACACCCATACTAGCACTCCAGAAAGCCCACCCCCCCCCCCCCCCACTCCACTGGCCACAAATATTGGAATTGGTGGAGAGGTGGAATATTGCGTTGGGTGACCAGCCCTCCCGTGTGATGCTGAGACTCAACGGCTCCCACTTAGTCTAGTAATCTTATATGTTTCAATAAGATCCCCTCTAATCATTCCAAATTCCAGAGTATACAAACCCAGCCGCTCCATTCTATCAACATACGACAGTCCCGCCATCCCGGGAACTTCTCCTTTGCACTTCATCCAGTGACTGTTATTTCTACAACTGTGTTTGTGTGCGGACTTAAGCTAGTCCTTGTGTGTTTTCAAAGTTAAAATCAGTGGCTGCGCCCTTCCAGTCCTGCCCCATAAACGATTCGCTCCCACACGTTGACTCTCAAAGACTCTGCGTATTTGTTGGTTTTCTCTGCTCTTCGCTAATTAATAGTGCATGTGCATGCGCATATGGTCCTTACTTCAAAGCTGAAGCAGCCAGCGTGTACAGAGATTCACAGAGACGCAAGGGAAGATGCTGGAACACATGCAGCTGGTTCATTCCATTCTCTGACCGCACCATACTTGCACACATGCTGCGTATGCAGAAACACACCAACGCAGATGCACGAGTCCGCTATTTGGCCCTTCCAACCTGTTCCGTCATCCTTCATCTTAAAGCCACATTCCCACCCACTCCTCATAACCCTCAATGACTTTGGTATGTATGAATACATTTACCTTCTTCTTAAATGCATTCAGTGATTTGGCCTCCACAACGCTCTGTGGTGAAGATTCCACAATTTCACCAGATGTTTCTCCCCACCTCAAACTTAAACGCAACGCCTCACCCCATATTCTGAGTCTGCAGCCGTACAAATCCGAAAAGAGTGTTTATGTTGCAATGAAATGTATCTTCTGCACTCTAGTGAATATAAACCTAAGTCAACCTAATCTCGTATAATATTCCTCCTACCATATAGGTAATTGTGCATCCCCTATATAGCTATTAGTTTATTGTCATCACATGTACTGAGGTGCAGTCAAAAGCATTTTTGTTGCGAGCTAACCAGTCAGTGAAAAGAATATGCAAGATTACATTCAAATCGTCCGCAGTGTATAGATGCAGGATAAAGGGTGTGGTGATGGGGGCTCCCTCCGCCAGAGCCAAGCCTGTGAATGTGGAGCAGAACAGCAGACAGCCAACCATGTCATCTCTGGGTGCCCGCTCTACCACCCACCCAATGGAGCTGTGTCAGGGCCTGGCAGACATTGACGCAGAGACAACAACCTGGCTGCTCAACACCCGGCTTGAGATCTTACGGGCCTGTCCCACTTTCACGACCTAATTCACGCCCTCTGCCAAGTTTGACTCATACTCGCAGCATGGTCGTCACGAGGTGGTAGGAGGTCGTGGGTAGGTCGTGATGCTAGTTGTAGATCAAGTAGATCGGGGCGTTTTTTCAACATGATGAAAAATGTCCACGAGTAAAAAAGGATTAGGTCATGAAAGTGGGACGGGCCCTTAACTATTCCTTTGGTTTATGCTTCATTCGCAAGAAGAAGAAGTCCTGACCTTATTGATCAAACTGAAAAGTGACACTGTATTGTGGTGCTTTTTGGAAATGTAATAGACTGAGATGAATGCCGATAAGAAGCCTGTGTGTGGTGTAAATACCGAGAAGGCTCAGGGCGGCCTCATGACCTGTTTCCACGCTGTACCCTTTATATCAAGTAACTGTTCTTTCACATACTTCACACATCAATGAAGCGCTTACTAAAACAAACACAGTATAATTCTGTACCCAATTTGGGAACTCACTTGTTTGAGAAAAAAGCAATTGTGTACTTTTAAACCCAACATGCTGGTCTGATACTGGTAACTGCAATTAATATGTTGCTAACTTTGTCGAGAGAGTCGAGAGTGTTTTATTGTCATATGTCCCGGACGGGACAATGAAATTCTTCCTTGCTGCAGCACAACAGAATATGTGAATATGTAAACATTGTATATAATGGGACAAAAAAAAAGAAAAAGTTCAATAAATAACAAATATGGTACAAATAACAAATAATAATAATCTTTTGCAGTTCAGAGCTCAGAGCTTATTCCCTGTCGTGTTTAATAGTCTGATGGCTGTAGGGAAGAAGCTGTTCCTGAACCTGGACGTTACAGTTTTTAGGCTCCTGTACCTTCTTCCTGATGGCGGGGGTGAGATGAGTGTGTGGCCAGGGTGGTGTGGGTCCTTGATGACTTTGGCTGCCTTTTTGAGGCAGCGATTACGAAAGAGCAAGATTATCTGTACCTGGCCAGGAATGGTTCATTGGAGAGATATTTTCTTGACCCTCACATTTTAATCTAACCACACCGTGCATAGTGTCTTTCTAATAAATGTCCCATCTTATGGGTACAATAAACGCATTTAAAGGCGCTTGGATGGATAGTGCATGGATATGCGCTGAGGCCTATCGCGGAGCTGGCGGCCTCCAACTTTAACTGCGACCGACCCGAGGCTCCGGAGGCAGAGCCAGCCAGGACTTACCAGCGCGGGGCTGGCCGACTTCGGGGCTGCGGCGGGTTCAGGCGTTCCGGCGGCCCGACTCGGAGCTGTGGCGGCTTTCCGGTGGCGGTGGCGGCAGCAGCGACTTCGGAGGCCCGGCCGCGGGCCCAGTGGACGACATCGTCGGGAGCTCGCAGGTCACAGGTTGGTGACCTGTTTTTCCGGAGCTCCCGCGGCAACAGCTGCGTCCGCTGGACTGGAGGGCGGCAGCTTCGGCAGCTTCGACCGCCCCGGGCCGTGGAGTTGAACCGGCCCGCTCGCGGAGCGCGGTTCACCCGCGGGACTTATTTACATCACCCGGTGCGGTCACAACATCGGAGGCCCGGGTCGCCTCAGCGCAGAGGAAGAGGAAGAGGAAGAAGGGAAGAGACAAAGACAAGATTTTTGCCTTCCACCACAGTGAGGAGGTGTCTGGTGAACTCACTGTGGTGGATGTTAAATATGTGTTTATTGGTGTTTTTGTTATTTACTATATGTATGACTGCAGGCAACGAAATTTCGTTCAGACCGCAAGGTCTGAATGACAATAAAGTTTTCCAAGTTCCAAGTTCCAAGTATGAAAGGTTTAGAGGGATATGGGCCAAACATGGGCAAATGGGACAAGTTTAGAGATAGTGTGGAAACAGGCCCTTTGGCCCACTGAATCCATGCTGACCTGCAATCACCCATTCACTCGCTCTATCCTAACACTAGGGCAATTTACGGAAGGAAATTAACCTACAAACCTGCATAAGAAGGAACTGCAGGTGCTGGTTTAAACAGAGGATAGACACAAAATGCTGAGGTAACTCAGCGGGACATGCTGCGTCTCTGGAGGGAAGGAATGGGTGACGTTTCAGGTCGAGACCCTTCTTCAAACCTACAAACCTGCACATCTTTGGATCTTTGAAGCGTAGGAGTGAACCGGAAAACCCGGGGAAAAAAAACCCCACGCGGTCACGGGGAGAACGTACAAACTCCGTACAGACAGCACCCGCAGTCGGGATCGAACCCGGGTCTCTGGCGCTGTAAGGCGGCAACTCTCCCGTTGCGCCGCTGTGACACCCCTAATCTTCGTCGGGACGGATGAGACGGGCCGAAGGGCCTGTTTCTGGGCTGTGCAACTCCATGACTGAAAAGAAAAAGGAAAGGGAGATGACATTGTTGGTCTGGAATGAGATCAGAGCAATGGTGAGAATGGTTCGGGGGAAATCAAAGCATAAAATCAGACCAGATGGTGCGAAGAAACACGAGGGGTGAAGATCATTGGTTGGAATTTGTATGAAGGCCTCTGGGCAGTATTGAAAATATGGGTAAGCTGTGGGTGTGGAGCAGTATAAAGAAAACTTTATAAGCAGTCTGAAGAAGGGTCTCGACCAGCTAAGTGTCATTTTCCTTTCATCAAACAGTGTGACTTCTGTGGCTAGTTAAATCCGCTTAAATACTGATTTTTCAGCACAAACTGAAAAATCTCGACCCGAAACATCACCCATTCCTTCTCTCCGGAGCTGTTGCCTGTCCCGCTGAGTTACTCCAGCATTTTGTGTCCATCTTCGATTCAAACCAGCATCTGCAGTTCTTTCCTGCACGTAAAGAAAACTTAAATTGTGTTTATTATTTAGTGTGATTTAAATTTCGATCCTGTCAGATCCCCTGTGGAATGTATATGTACAGCCTGATTTATCGGTGCACAAAATAGCTGGTGTACTGTTGAGTGCAGGTATTTGAAAGTTAATCCGCAGAGATAGTCCCTGTTGTATGTACCACAGGGATAAGGATAAATCCTTGCCAACTGCATGACATCAAACACTCTTGATGTCACCTTGTTACAATCTAGTTGCCGTGCAACATCAACGCTTGTTTGTGATCCCGGGCCGTAACCCAGAGCGTATGAAGGCAAGCTGACATTAAACTCACCTCTTTGGAGCAGATTGTACAGTAAGCCAAGACAAGCATTGTTAATGGCCCCAAACATGGACTTCAAATCTGTATCAGCAGCATGACTTTAGTAATACAGAGAGGCACAGAGGGCCTCTGCGTCTTTAGGTGTCGTGTTTCTCTGGCGGCTTGCTCAGCCTCAAGAGGAGCAGATAACAGCAGCCTGTGCGCAAGTACAGAGCTCTAACAGTCAAACGCAGCGAGCAGCAACACTGCATGCTCTGTTCTTTCAGCGAACAAAGCCAGCGAGAGGTGGCGGAGGATATGGGACGGCGATGATCAAATGCTTGACTCGGTTCCAGGGCAAGGGCGGGGAGCTGAAGAGAGTCGGAGCACAGCTGTGCAAAGCTCCGCACTCGCACCATTGGATTGTAAAACAAAACGCAGTATGCTGGAGCAACGCAGTGGGCCAGGCAGCATCACTGGGGGACGTGCGCAGGCAACGTTCCAGCTCGGGATCCTTCTTCACACTGATGGGTGGGGGGGGCAGTCCCGACTTGAAACATCGCCTATCCACGTCCTCCAGGCTGAGGTACTCCAGCACTTTGTGTCTTCTTCTGCAAACCAGCACCTGCAGTTCCTTGCTTCTGCTGCTGAAGTCTGACAGGCCCAAGTCAGAAGTCAGGAAGAAGGGTCCCGTGTCCCGACCCAAAACGTGGCCCAACCACGTCCTTCAGAGATGCTGCCCGATCCGCTGAGTTACTCCAGCACTTTGTGTCTTCTTCTGTACAGAGGCGCCCGCGGTTCCTTGTGCCAATCAAATCAGACTGTTGGGTAGTGACCAAAAAAACAACGTTCTAAAAAACAACGTTCAAAAAAACAACGTTCTGTGGAAACTCAGCAGGTCGGTCAGCCTCTGTGGAGGGAATGGAGAGGCAACTCTGCGGGTCGGGGGCCATTCCTGTTGGAGAGCAGGTTTATCTCTCAGTGTAGCAGTGTCTGCAACAGTGCCCTGCAATGCACACGTAGCAGTTGGCCTGAGTTTGCACTGGTGCTTCAGGAGCAATAGAGGGGGGGGACACAATGAACAGGGTTCGGCAACCGACAGCCCACGGGCTGGATCCGGCCCACAGGCGTTTTCTATTTTCAATTAGTTTCCGTGACCTGCCAGTCCCGGGGCAGGCAGGCGACCTGGGAACTGCAGCTGGATTCTAGGAGCTGGCGATCTCCAACGGGAATCGGCCTTGAGGTCCCCGGCCACAGAGCCTGCGGACTCACCATGGCGGAGCGGGCGGACTTCGGAAGCTGCGGTTTTGCTGCAACGTGCTTTACAAAACATGGGGGGGATTGTCCCCCCCCCCCCACCTCTTAAAACGCCCAGGATTTCCGCCCATGCTAAAGGACACAGTGATGAGACTGCCTGTAAACATGCGCCGTCTCGCTGCATCTCGGGGTGATGCGCTGTTGCAGGAGGCGCATGCATGAGCAACAGTGGGTCTTTTCAACCACTTTGGATTAAGTTTCATTTAGAGATACGCGTGGAAACAGGCCCTTCGGCCCACTGAGCCCGCACCGACCAGCTGATCACCCGTTCACGCTAGTTCTACTTTAACGTATTTTCTCATCCACTCACTACACGCTATTAACACAATTAACCTACAGACCCGCACGTCTTTGGGACGTGGGAGGCAACCGGAGCACCCGGAGGAAACCCACGCGGCCACAGGGGGAACGTGCAAACTCCTCATGGACAGAACCTCGGGTCAGGATCAAACCCTCATCTCTGGTGCCGGGAGGCAGCGTCTCTACCAGCTGCGCCAGTGCGCCACCCCATTCATGCACCTCCTGCGTGCATGCCCCAGCATGCTCATACCCTGCACACGTGCATGCAGCGAGACATTTATCCTCTGCATGAATGTCTTGCTGCACCAGTAAATTTGTTTGTTAAAAGCTGCATTTGTGTTTAGCAATAAAAGCGGCCCAACAGACGTTCACAGAACTGTGCATTTAGTGTAATTAATGTTCGCTGGTCCAAAAAACTGCACTCCTTCCTTGTCAGAGATCAGAGGTTGAGAGAGGCTGGAAGGTCAACGTGAAAGGGAAAGTCATTGAAGGCAGATTGAAGTTACGGATGCAGGTGCAGGCTCGTTCGTGAGTAGCTCAGTGGCGGGTGGACTCTCTAGCGGCTGGCTACACACACACAGGTGCATCCTCCACTCTCTCCTGGGGAACCCCCCCCCCATCACAATCTTCAAAGCTGCTGACTGCTTCTCCAGCTCATTACAGCTCCCTCATGCTGCTTCAAGGCACGGGTTGCTAACTTGTGAAGTTCCACGACAGACCAGACCAGCTCACCACCGGGACCGGAGAAGGGTCCCGACCCGAAGGGCCTGCTTCTCTACGCTGGATCTCTAAAGTCTAAAGTAAAGTCTAGAGTCTAAAGCAGTGAATAGCAGCCTCTGCCCACAAACCCACTAATGCAGTTCATCGACGAGTCACAGGCCCCCATCAGCTCCATAGGATCTGTCAACAGACGATCAGATGGAATCCCTTCATTATTATCTCTTTGCCAGCCATAGATAGTCACAAAAAGCTGGAGTAACTCAGCGGGACAGGCAGCCTCTCTGGAGAGAGGGAATGGGTGTGACGTTTCGGGTCGAGACCCTTCTTCAGACTAGTTAGGGACAAGGGAAACGAGAGATATAGACAATGATGTAGAGAGATAAAGAACAATGAAAGAAAGATATGCAAAAAAGTTGCCATGCTAAAGGAAACATGCCGCTGTCAGCTGTTTGTCGGGTGAGAACCAGAAGCTGGTGCGACTTTGGCGGGCCATTACGGGCTCCACCCTTCCTTTGGACATATGTTGTCAGCTCTGTTTTTGTTCCGGCGAGTGAGTTTGATTTAGCTCTCAGGGCGAAGGGAATCAAGGGATATGGGGAAAAAGCCGGAACGGGGTACCGATCTTGGACGATCAGCCATGATCATATAGAATGGCGGGTAGACAAAATTGCTGGAGAAACACAGCATCTATGGAGCGAAGGAATAGGTGACGTTTCGGGTCCCGAAACGTCACCTATTTCCTTCGCTCCATAGATGCTGCCTCGCCCGCTGAGTTTCTCCACCATTTTTGTCCACCTTCGATTGTTCCAGCATCTGCAGTTCTTTCTTAAACACATTGAATGGCGGTGCTGGCTGGCTCAAAGGGCCGAATGGCCTGCTCCTGCACCCTTTGTGGGCGACTATTTGCTTACGTTGGGTGTGCAAGCAAAGAATATCAATGTGCCTTGCCACATCTGACAATAAAGTATTCTATCCCATTTCAGCTGAGGAAGGGTCCCGACCCGAAAAGTCACCTATTCCTTTTCTCCAGTGCCCGACTCGCTGAGTTAGGAGGGAGAGATAGATCAGCCATATTTTGTATCTGTCTTCACCATAGCGACCCAGTAGGCCCACTGAGCCTACTCAGCCATTCAATCACAACTGATCTAACTTTCCCTCTCAAGCCCATTCTCCTGCCTCCTCCCCATAACCCTGACACCCGTACTAATCAAGAATCTATCTATCTCTGCCTTAAAAGTATCCATTGACTTGGCCTCCACAGCCGTCCGTGGCAATGAGTTCCACAGATTCTGACTAAAGGCTGACTCTTGCAGTTCCGTTCAACGGCCTGACCGGGATATTTGCAGACCCATGTAGAATCGAGCAACTGCAGATGCTGGTTTACACAAAACGACACGGAAGTCCCATGCAGAGTAATGTGTCCGGTCAAGGAGTCTTCATTGAAACACTAACTGCATCCGATTCCCTTTCTACACATGCTTGGTTCTTTTACCATTTCCTTTCCTTCTATCACTTCTGCTTCTTGACTTGCAAACGGGACAGCTTCCTCCCTTCCACCGTGCCTGGGTCCTCCGTCAGATTCCTCGCCCCCATCTGTCCCAAGAGGAACGATTCCCCCCTTTTGGAACGTGTGTGTACAGTTAAAGTTCCTCTCCCTCGTAACTCCGTAACTCCCGTAACTCCCCTCTGCATCCTCCCAAAGGCTGCTGACCGCAAAACTCGGAAGTGCCCTGAGCCGCGAGGAGGAAAGTGAAGTTCTCCGAGCCGCACGGTGGCGCTGCTGGTGGAGCTGTTACCTCACGGCGCCCGAGACCCAGGTTCAATCTGAACCTCGGGCGTTGTCTGTGTGGAGTTTGCATGTTCTCCCCGTGACGGCGTGGGTTTCCTCCGGCTGCTAGGCTTTCCACCCGCATCCCAAAGACGTTCGGGTTTGTGAGGTTGATCGACCCTCTGTAAATTGCCCCTTGTGTGTGCAGGGCGTGGATGAGAAAGTGGGACAACATCCAACTAGTGTGAGCATGGTCGGTGTGGACTCGGTGGGCCGAAGGGCCTGTTTCCATGCTGTGTCTCGAAAATGAACTAAACCAAATTAAACGACCCTCCCCACCTTCCATTACACGCCCAATCTTTGTGCGATCTGTAGGTTCAGAAATTGTACCTGCAGTCACACACAATTACGACAAACAGCAGCCAACATGAGTCACGTCCTGTCTCGAAGGCAGCTTTCTGGTGGAAAAATGAGATTGCATTTCTAGCCAACATATCGACACTGGCCATCAGGCACCCATCTACACTAATCACACAGTGAACAGCCATCTACTGTACGTCCTGGCAATTGTCCTCCATTCAAATACTTCTTACATGTTGGGCCTTCATCACTCCCTCAGGATTGTACGAAAATCATGGGGGCAACAAGCAGGATAACTGCACAGAGTAGGGGAATCGAGAACCAGAGGACGTGGAGTTAAGGTGAGAGGGGAAAGATTGAATAGGAAGCTGAGAAGCATCTTTTTCTCACAAAGGGTGGTGGGTATGTGGAACGAGCTGCCAGAGGAGGTACCTGAGTACCATCACAATGTTTTACAAACATTTGGACGGGTACATGGACAGGACAGGTTTAGAAGGGTATGGGCCATGTACGGGGCTGGTGGGATTAGTGGAGATGGGGCATTGTTGGTCGGTGTGGGTACGTTGAGCCGAAGGGCCTGTTTTCACCCTCTGTGACTCTCGGACTATCTTTGATCGGACTTTACTGGACTTGCACCAAACGTTATTCACGTTATTCCCTTTATCTTGCACAGTATGTGTACTCTGTGGGCGGCTCGAGTGTAATCATGTATTGTCGTTCGGCTGACTGGTTAGCGCGCAACAAAAGCTTTTCACTGTACCTCGGCACACGTGACAATGAACTAAACTCAAACCATGAATGTGGTCCAGGTTCCAACCACTCTCTGGGTTAAAAAAAAAATCCCCTCTCAACTTCCTACTTCTTATCTTATGCCTTTGGCCTCTGGACTTAGTGTGAGGGGAACAGTTTCCCGTTGTCCATTCTCTCTCTAGGCCTCTCTAGTTCGAAATACAGCGCGGAAACAGGCCCCCATTGGCCCACCGAGTGCGCACCGACCAGCGATCCCCGCGCAGTAACACTATCCTACACACACTGGGGACAATTTCACATTTTACAATTATAACCAAGCCAATTAACCTACAATCCTATGCGTTTTTGGAGTGTGGAGGGAAAGCGAAGACCTCGGAGAAAATCCACGCAGGTCACGGGGAGAAGGTACAGATTCGGTGTAGACCGCACCCGTAGTCAGGATGGAACCCGGGACTCTGGTGCTGTAGGGCATAACTCTACCGCTGTGCCACTCTACCACCATATATAAGTTTAAACCTGAAGAAGCGTTTCGGCTCGAAACGTTGCCTATTTCCTTCGCTCCATAGATGCTGCCGCACCCGCTGAGTTTCTCCAACATTTTTGTCTACCTTATATATATATATATAATTTTAAACTACTCCCTCAGCCTTCTCTGCTCCGGTGAAATCGACCCCAGCCTGCCCAGTGTGTCCTCGACACTGAACACCCTGTCCCAGGCGGGCTGCTGGCGAATCTGATCCACGGAGCAACCTCTGCAGGCTGCCAGAGGCTTGAGGGATGCAGAGGAGGAGGAGGAGGAGGGTTGACAGCACCAATATGTGGCTGTTCATAAGGCCATAAGTAGCAGGAGCAGAATCAGGCCATTCAGCCCTCGAGTCTACTCCGCCATTCAATCATGGCTGATCTATCTCTCCCTCCTAACCCCATTCTCCTGCCTTCTCCCCGTACACCGTGCACTGACTGCCCCCCCAACCCCCCCTTTAATCACCACCGTGTACTTCCTTGTCTTGCAAAGCTGCAATCAACCACACACATGTCATGCGACTGCCTGCCAGCACATCACACTGCGGTGGGTAGACCACAGAATAGTAAGTGCTGCAGAGGTGACTGAAAGTTCACAGTCAAGCGTCTGGCGGACGGTGAAACCATGCTTTGAGTTTGAGTTTGATTGTCACGTGTCCCGAGGTACAGTGTATTTTGCCAGCGGAATGACAATACATGATTACAATCGAACCATCCACAGGGTGCATTTACAGGATAAAGGGAATAGCATGATTAACGTTTAGAGCAAGATAAAGCTTCTTCTAAATTGCATCCTTGCCAAGATAACGAGGGAGTTGAGGCTGGGACTATCCCAACGTTTAATATACAGTTGGACAGATACAGGTACTGTTACCGCACTGTATCACTCTACGATAACTAAGAATGTGATGGGAGTGAGTAAGGATGACCCAGGACGTAATTTTAATTTAGTTTAGTTTTAAAGATACAGCGCAGTAACAGGCCCTTCGGCCTACCATGCCCGCGTCGACCAGCGATCCCCGCACGTTAACACTATCCTACACACACTGGGTACAAGTTACAATTTTTTACCAAAGCCAATTAACCTACAAACCTGTACGTATTTGGAGTGTGGGAGGAAACCGGAGCACCCGGAGAAAACCCACGCAGGTCATGGGGAGAACGTACAAACTCCGTACAGACAGCGCCCGCAGTCAGGATCGCACTCGGGTCTCTGGCGCAGTGAGGCAGTCGCTCTACCGCTGAGTGGTTGGAACCTGTAAAACTTTCCTGAAGTTTGAGCTGAGTTTTTTTATCACGTGCACCGACGTACAGTGAAAAGCTTTTGTTGTTTGCGATGCAATCAGCGGGAAGACAAAGCATGATTGCAACCGAGCTGCCCACAGAGTACAGGTTCATGATCAAGGGAATAACGTTTATTGTGAGATTACGTCCAGTAAAGCCCGATCCATGATAGTCCAAAGATCTCCAATGTACAGGTAGACAGTAGCACAGGACTGCGCTCCAGTTGTCGGTAGGACGGTTCTGTTGCCGGGTAACGGCACGTCGTTCTGCTCTGGTGCGGGCGGTGATACACTGGGCCTCGTGTGGGACTGAGGAGTGGACAGGGTGGCCGGTGGTTCAACCCCACATGCACGTGGCGGAGGGTCAGAAATCACAGCCCGGCAATCGCCAACACTGACAGACCGCAACTGTCGCCATCTTTCCTGTCCTGCAAACTTGCATTTCACAGCACTTTTATAAACAAGACCGACATTTTAAAAAGAACCTCCAGTGCCGCTTTCTGAATCCAAATCTGAAAGCATACGGCTTAAGGGCCTGTCCCACTTTCACAACCTAATTCACGACATTTTTCATCATGCTAGAAAAACGCCCCGACCTACAAAAATATACTTGATGCCACGAGTACCTACGACTAGCATCACCACCTCCTGCGACCTACCTATGACCTCCCACGACCTCCCACGACCTCGTGACGACCATGCTTCGAGTATGAGTCAAGGGCAAACTCGGCAGAGGTCATGAAAGTGGGACAGGCCCTTGAGTGTTCCAAATGTACGCAGAAGGCAGCACTTGGACATGGTGTGGAGTCAGCGTGTGCTAGCTGACAGGGTGCTTTGACATCTCTGGCTTGTTCCGAAGATATGCTCGATAGGTTTGCCTGCTTGGAAGCACACATTTGCGAGCACAAGGTTGTGAATGTGCAGTTGCTTTGAAGCTGCAGATGTAGTCTTGTGTTGCCACCACCAATAATATCACAGTGCAGAACGAGCTTCCATTTCTGCAAAGCTCTTCACACACACACACAGATAGACCTCACAGGATGTTGCACTAAGGAGGTTTCATTAAGGTAGCCGACCTTAAGGGGTAAAGTTGCACACTGACGTAGGAGCAGAAGACTGTAAAAGTGTGAATATCTAAAAATATAAAGTGTTAGCAAAGTGGAAAATAACGCAGAGTTTCCAGAACATAGATGTAACACCCTAATGAACAAAGACATCACCGGTTGAACAGCGGGGCGACTAGAACCTTGATACATGTGTGTAATGTAAGGGAACTGCAGTTGCTGGGTTACAAAAACAACGCAAAGTGCTGGAGTAATTGGAGGAACGGCACAGTGGCATAGCAGTAGAGCTGCTGCCTCACAGCACCAGAGACCTGGGTTCGATCCTGACTACTGGTGCTGTCTGTGTGGAGTTTGTATGTTCTTCCTGTGACCATGGGTGCTCAAGTTTCAAGATGATGTTTCAAGTTTCAAGTTTCAAAGATATTAATTGGATTTGGTGAAATTGTAAATTGTCCCTAGTGTGTGTGTGTAGGATAGTACTTAAGTGTCCGGGGGGATCGCTGGTCGGAGCAGACTCGGTGGGCCGAAGGGCCTGTTTCCATGCTGCATCTCTAAAGCCTGAAGTAAACTCTAAAGTCTAACTCCGCCGGTCGAACTGTCTCCAGAAAAAAAATCCAAATCCTAAAGCCTATAAAAAGTTACCATTTCCATTCATCATTTTTTGGTGATGCCACCTTTACGTTCTGTCAATCCACGGGCATTGATTAATCTCAGCAAAATGACCCATGAAATAGGACAAGATGGCGCCCAAACCAGGGGACTGTGTGTGTGCTCGGAGTATCACAGGTGGATCTGCAACCAAGCATTACAATCACCCTACTCTTACATCCCTACTCTTACAGAAACATTTCTTTCCTTTAACTATGGTCTTCTTAATCTCCTCTACCTCATTGGAGACCCTCGCAGTATCTTTGACCGGACTCTACTGGCTTCATCTTGCACTAAACGTTATTCACATTGTTCCCTTCATCAGCCATGATTGAATGGCAGAATAGACTTGATGGGCCGAATGTCCTAATTCTGCTCCTCTCACCTATGAACCTGGTGGTCATGATTTCCATTCTCTGATACCTTCATGGTTGTGTTGGTCCATGATGATACTGGCTGTCGTTTTGAGGCAGCGCCTTCGAGAGATCCCTTCGATGGTGGGGAGATCAGTGCCCATGATCGACTGGACGGGGGGGGGGGGTCATCACTCTTTATACTCATTCATTCCCGGTCTCTCGAGTTACTGAATCAAGTCCCGTGATGCGACCAGTCAGTACGGGTCTCGACCTCCATCTGTAGACGTTCAAGGGAGTACTCGCCAACGTACCAAATCACCTCAAACGTACAAGGAAGTAGAGGCACTGATTGGCTTTCTGTACGATTGCATCGACGTGCTGGGTCCGGGACACATCTTCAGGGACATGAGGCACGAGACAAGTGAATTTTGTGAATTTGTGATATTCTCTGCCACAGTTAAGGATAAGAGGGCAGTGGAGTGGGCCTGGAATCTCACTGGATACATTTGAAAGAGAGTTAGATAGATCACATGATCTGGCGGGGCAGGATCGAAGGGCGTTTCTATGCTTCTATGAAGTCAACTCTTCTGGCCAAACCATCGAGCTTATGGGGCTTTCCCCTGAGTCAACTATCAGCTCCTTGGCCTTGCAGATCGTTGTTCTGGCACAATTCAATCCGATTTTCAATCTCCCTCCTGTACTCTGATCATTACCAGTAATTCATCCATCAACGGTGGATTGTCGATGTATTTGAAGACGGCGTTGGAACTGTGTCTGCCTCCGACTTGGCCTCCACAGCCTTCCGTGGCAAAGAATTCCACAGATCCACCACCCTCTGACTATAGAAATTTCTCATCTCCTTCCTAAAAGAATGTCCTTTAATTCTGAGGCTGTGACCTCTAGTCTTAGACTCTCCCACTTATAAACACTGAAACATTATATCCATGTTCTCCAGAGATGCTGCATGACTTGCCGATGCACACCAGCCACTTATGTCTTATTTCGAACTATCTGTATCCTCCTCACCACTTACATTCTCTGCAAGGGACCAGAATTGGAAAAAGTACAAGAGCAAAGAGGGCTTTGGACCCAAAAGAAATAAGAGCATTTGAAGTTGAAACATCGGCTGAGGTTTAGCAAACAACCATGATGTTTGCCAAATGGGATCAGTGGCAATCTAAACTCTTAATCCGAGTTAAGGGTGACACAGGGCGCAGCGGTAGAGTCGCTGCCTTACAGCTCTTGCAGCGCTGGAGACTGGGTTCGATCCCGACTACGGGTGCTGTCTGTGCGGAGTTTGTACGTTCCCACCGTGACCAAGCCAATTCTCCGAGATCTTCGGTTTCCTCCCACACTCCAAAGACGTACAGGTTTGCAGGTTAATTGGCTCGGTATCATTGTAAATTGTCCCTAGTGAGCGTAGGGTAGCGTTAATGTGCGGGATCGCTGGGTGTGGTCAGCGGGACAATTCTCCGAGATCTTCCGGGACGTCCAGGTTTGTAGGTTAATTGGCTCGGTGTAAGCATTAATTGTCCCCAGTGCGCGCAGGGACAATTGGTCCATTTACAGTGTTTATAAGGAAATGTCGTTTAGTGCAAGGTAAAGCCAGCAAAGAGTAGAGAAAACGTTGAAATTGCCAAAACTAGAGGTTGTACAGATGAAGGTTTCGGCTGAGGTAGAGGTGAAATGTGCGATGAAAATAAGGTTTTAGTGAAGGAAAGCTCATGTGGAAAAACAGCTCTCTGCTCTGCCCATCACCTCACCACGGGTGCGACCTGGGTTTGGTTCAGGTTCAAACAAGCTCCTAGGATGGAAATGGAAATTAAGGATCAGCATTTAATTTAGGTGTACAGCGCGGAAACAGGCCCTTCGGCCGACCTGTGATCCCCGCACATTAACACGAGCCTGCCTACACACACGAGGGACACTTATACCAAGTAAACAAACCCAAGTCCATGAACCTACAGACCTGTACGTCTTTGGAGTGTGGGAGGAAACCGAAGATCTCGCACATAACCCACGCAGGTCACGGGGAGAACGTACAAACTCCCCGTACAGACAGCACCGGTAGTCGGGATCGAACCCGGGTCTCCGGCGAGGCAAGAGCCTTAAGGCAGCGACTCTACCGTGCCAACCCGATGGGAGGGATATACAGTAAGTCATCTATATTTAGTCATAGGAAAATTTGAGTTCACCCATCGAATTATGTAAAACAAATGGAATCGCCACAAATAAGAGAGGGTCGGTAGTCCAGAGGACTGCGTGAGTGATAAAGCTCAGTGTTATCTCTCTACAGCTGGAACCTCGTGTAGTTAATGGTACATTGGACAGAACATGCTGGGTCAACCATTACGAACAAAGAGTTGGCAGGGAAAACGAACTGAGTTCACAGCACCCTGTGGCTGCAACATATTGAGAAGAGGTTCAGCAAAAAGAAACGTTGGTAGCAATGACTGTAGTATTTTTCCAGTTTTATTAAAACGGTAACATTTCTGATGCAATAATGTCGCCACGTTGCTGGCCCCAACGCCACTTCCCCCACTCGGTGTGAACAAGACAAAGTGCTTCGTGTGGCTGCAGTGCCATACCCATGTCAACCCCCCTTTGCTGACGGGCCATTTGTTCCGTCTCCTGCCACACCTTTCTCGAGGGCTGAAGAGTTACTATGGCTGTAGGGATCTCCGTGTTCATGTCGGACAACTGGATCTTTCCTCAATTGTGCTGACAATTCCTCATTTATTTTAACTTTATCTTGACAGAACGCTTTCAGGATTTGCGGAATGGAGGTGAGTGGAGCAGGTGAGATCAGCATTCACTGACCCACGTCCTCGCCGCCTGTTACCTTGTTCCCACAACTCAAGAATCAGTTTGCAATATCATGCTGCCTTTGAGTTCAGGTTAAGTCGCACCCTGTCAGCGATGCACCAATGCTACCTGTTCCCTCTGCATTTTGCTTCCCCTCATCTGTTGAAGTACTTTTCTTCAGAAAGTGGATTGATTTATAAGGTCATCAAGTCATGTGATAGGAGCAGAATTAGGCCATTCGGTCCATCAAGTCTGCTTCGCCTATCAATCATGGCTGATCTATCCTAACCCCATTCAACTGCCTTCTCCCCATAACCCCTGACACCCGTACTAATCAAGAATCTATCTATCTCTGCCTTAAAAATATCTGTTAACTTGGCCTCCACAGCCTTCCGTGGCAAAGAATTCCACAGATTCACCACCCTCTGACTAAAGAGGATTTGTTGCAGAGATTTTTTTAGGACATTTCTTTGATCTGTTGACAGAGTCTGGTTTCAAATGTGGTGAGACAACTGAGCTCATTTTACTAAATACATTCATTTCATTGCCATTTTTAATCTGAAAGTGACAGGAAAAACAATATGAATTTGAGACTCAATCATACTTTTAATGTTTCATTTGTTCTGTTTATGAAAGTCAAGCTAAATCAGTTATTAGAAAATAATGTCAATAGGAAATATAGGAAGGAGCTGCAGAGAACTGCTAGTTTATACCGAAGATAGACACAGTACTGGAGTAACTCAGCGGGTCAGGCAGCATCTGTGGATAGGAGGGGTAGGTGACATTTCGGAAAAAGGATGGGTGACGTTTTATTTCGGAACCTCAGTCAGTTGAATGGTCCCGACCCGACATGTTGCCCATCCAGGGTACACAAAATGCTGGAGAAACTCAGCGGGTACAGCAGCATCTATGGAGCGAAGGAGATAGGCAACGTTTCGGGCCTCCAAAAATCCGGAGACAGTTTCACAACCTCCTCTCTAACTGCCCCCCCCTCTGTGATTCCCTCTTCCCTCCAAAAACTGCACCCGCTGAGTTTCTCCAACATTTTGTGTACCCTTGATTTTCCAGCATCTGCAGTTCCTCCTTTAACAACATGCTGCCCTTCCAGCTGCCTGACGTCCTGAATTACTCCGGCACTTTGTGTCTGCCCAGAGATATTGAGGAATTCTAAGTAACGGTATCCGTGTGTATTTAGATAATGCGGTATTTTAAGGCCACAGCGTTGCCTAATTAACGATAGCACAAAACTAACGTCTGATGTGAAACCTGAGTGCTTTCGATCTTGCCTCCTTGAGTCAAAATCCATCAAGGTTACACTGACATACTTCAGCTTGTGAATGCAACATTCACTTGGCCAGATATATTGGTAGCGAGCTGCAATTCTGACTACATGAATGATGCAGTAGCTGAGCGCTGACATGCAGGGGAGGGGATTTACATTTTGGCAGGTTTTTGAGAGTAGAAACAAAGGCCAGAGACAATTTCAGACTCCAATTGATTGGACCTGATCTCCTTGGGAACGCAAGTGGCGCCAAATTGGATATCAACTTGAAACAGTCATTAGGTACCTTGTGAATGCAAATAGAAGCTAATTGTCATTTGTAGGAAGTGATTGAGATTTGCCAGGGCCCTCGAAAGGAAGGATTCAGAAAGACAGCCAGAAATCATTTTAGCAGATTCAGGGATAATAATATTTTTTACGTAAGTACTGTTGTGAATGTAGATGAGGACCGAAGGCCGCGATGCCTCACTCGTTTTCATGGCATTCCCACTGCCCTCTGGTGCAAAGCTAACCAACCTCCTGGTTTTTATAAAGGTTACAAATTGACGAGATTGACAAGGGGTGGCGAAATGTTGGATCAGTTCCCACGGATCTTGAAATGATAGAATCAGAAGAGATGTCCAGGGCAGGAAAAGGCAATTTCAAATCTGCGACTTTTGCCAAGTCTCTGCTAAGAAAAAAATATTTTCTCGGCCTCTTTCCCATTATCTCTTCTTTCAGGGTGTTAGTGAAGATCACACATTTGTGGCTGCTTCTTACTAACTCACTGAGCATGGAAATTGCTTTTCAATATCCAAACAGCAACCAAAACTGAACGCCTCAACTAGATCTCTTAGCTTTTACAATCAAAGTCTTTAACCTTTTCTCTGCCCAAGCCTTTGATTCGGTGAATAATTGTAGAAATTTCTCTTAGTCATAGAGTCTTACAGCGTGGAAATAGGCCCTTCGGCCCAACTTGCCCCATAGTATATCCCATTTACACTGGTCCCACCTGCCTGCATTTGCCCCTTATCCCTCTAAACCTGCCCTATCCAGTTACCTGTCTAAATGTTTCTTAAACATTGCGATTGTACCTGCCTCAACTACCTCCGCTGGCAACTCATTTCATACAGCTACAATCCTTTGCATGAAAAAGTTACCCCTCAGGTTCCAATTTAACCTATCCCCGCTCACCTCAACCCTATGTCCTCCGGTTCTCGATTATCCATCTCTGGGCAAGAGACTCTGTGCGTCCACCCGATCTATTCCCCTCCTGATTTTGTACATCTCCGTAAGATCACCACTCATCCTCCTGCACTCCAAAGACTAGAGAAACGAAACTACTCTGCCCTTCAACAAGATCAGGGTTGACTTCCTAGCTCAACACCTTTTCTCTGCCTCATCTTTATTTTCCTTGCTGCAGAAACCTATGGATCCCTGTTTTGAATGGAATCAATGGCTGAGTCTCGACACCCTCTGTAGTTGAGAATTCCAAAGATTCACCACCTTTCAAGTTAAAACATTTCTCCTAATTTCCATTCTAAATGGTCTCCTTCTATTTTGTCAGTGACCCAGAGTTCTAAACATCTCACTCATGGAAAATATCAGTCCTGCAATCACCATATTAAGATTATTTTTTTACCCCTCCTCTTCTTTCCTGGTCTGGAAAGATACCCTTATTTCCTTGCGCTTTCCTCTTTGGTCTCCTGTTCACCTCCAGCCTTTGTCACTTTCTCCACCCATCTGCCAATCACTCCCACCCCCACCTGTATCCACCTATCACTCCCCAGAATTTGTCCCACCCCCACCTCTCTGTTCCAACTTTCTCTCCCTGACTCCAAGCAGTCTAAAGAAGAGTCCCGACCTGAAACGTCGCCTGCCCATTTCCCCCCACAGATGCCGCCTGACCCATTGAGTTCCTCCAACAATGCTTTCTCTTGTGACTCCAGCTTGTGTCTTCATGTTAAGTATTTGGCATGTTTCAATGAGCTCACCTCACATTCGTTTGAACTAAAGGCTTGACCTACTTAATTTCTCCTCCTAAGATGGACATAGAAACATAGAAACATAGAAATTAGGTGCAGGAGCAGGCCATTCGGCCCTTCGAGCCTGCACCGCCATTCAATATGATCATGGCTGATCATCCAACTCAGTATCCCGTACCTGCCTTCTCTCCGTACCCCCTGATCCCTTCAGCCACAAGGGCCACATCCAACTCCCTCTTAAATATGGCCAACGAACTGGCCTCAACTACCTTCTGTGGCAGAGAATTCCACAGATTCACCACTCTCTGTGTGAAAAACGATTTTCTCATCTCGGTCCTAAAAGACTTCCCGCTTATCCTTAAACTGTGACCCCTTGTCCTGGACTTCCCCAACATCGGGAACAATCTTCCTGCATCTAGCCTGTCCAACCCCTTAAGAATTTTGTAAGTCTCTATGAGATCCCCCCCCTCAATCTTCTAAATTCCAGCGAGTACAAGCCGAGTCTATCCAGTCTTTCTTCATATGGACACGCTATCCCGATAAGCAGTCTGCTGAATCTTCACAGCATTCCCTGTCAGGGAAAATAAATCCTTTGGGACACTGCAACCCTCCAGTCTCACCAATGCACTTTATAATTGTAGTAAGACAACTTTTATTCAGGTATTAGGGCAGCACAGTGGGGCAGCGGCAGAGTTGCGGCAGTGACCCGGGTTCGATCCCAACTATGGGTGCTGTCTGATGGAGTTTGCACGTTCTCCCTGTGAGCTGTGTGGGGTTTTCTCTGGGAGCTCCGGTTTCTGCCCACACTCCAAAGAGTAACAGGTTTGCAGGTTAATTGGCTTTGGTAAGATTGTAAAGTGTGTGTAGGATAGTGTTAGTGTACGGGTGAATGCTGGTTGGGCCGCAGTGTATCTCTAAAGTCTTAATCATTTAAGAGGAGAGAGTGTTCAGTTGTCATATGTAGTGACACCAGAACAATTAAATTCTTGCTTGCAACAGCAGAACAGGTTATATAATAAACAAAAATATCAATAAATTCAGATCCTTTTCCAATAAAGGGCAGCATAATAATTCAGTGTAATCAATATACCAAGTCCGTGTGATCTACCCTCTTACACTTTTGTACTTAAGTATAATTTTGCATGATATACAGTAAAATTATTGTATGTAACCGAACTGTATGTAAACAAAGACTTTCACAATACCTCGCTACATGTGAAAATAGAGTCCTATTGAACCATTGAATTGGTTTCCAAGACCAACTAGGTCCTTTTAAATATCCACATTTTCCAATCCCTCGTTATTTTATGTATAGATTATTCTTTGCTTCAGAAGTAGTTAATTGCACAGTTTTTACATTGTACTCCTTTAGCTCACCTCTTGAGGCATCCTCTCATCCCGCCTCGCTCGCAGTCCCACTTGGCTCCCGCAATCCCACTTGGTTTTTCACCATCAGCAAATTGAAATGCTCCCATCTCACAAATTCGCCAAGTATGACAAAATCGACACAAAATGCTGGAGTAACTCAGCGGGTCAGGAGGCATCTCTGGAGGAAAGGCATAGGTGACGTTTCGGGTCGAACCCTTTCTTCTGACTGAGTCAGGGGAGAGGGAAACGAGAGGCATGAAAAGGTTAAGAAGAAATCAGAGCCGGCACCGTTGACCAAGGAAAGGTGGAGCCCACAATGGTCCATTGTTGGCTGTGGAAGAGGTGATAATGAAGTGATATATGAATGCAAACAGTGGAACTGGCAGGGCCACTAGGGTAGGGGAGGGACAGTGAGAGGGAATGCAAGGATTACTTGAAATTAGAGAAATCAATACCGCTGGGTTGTAAGATGACCAAGCGAAATATGAGGTGCTGTTCCTCCAATTTACGCTGGGCCTCACTCTGACAATGGAGGAGGCAATAGACAATAGACAATAGGTGCAGGAGTAGGCCATTTGGCCCTTCGAGCCAGCACCGCCATTCAATGTGATCATGGCTGATCATCCCCAATCAGTACCCCGTTCCTGCCTTCTCCCCATATCCCCTGACTCCGCTCTTTTTAAGAGCCCTATCTAGCTCTCTCTTGAAAGCGTACAGAGAACCGGCCTCCACCGCCCTCTGAGGCAGAGAATTCCACACTCACCACTCTCTGTGAGAAAAAGTGTTTCCTCGTCTCCGATCTAAATGGCTTGCTCCTTATTGTTAAACTGTGGCCCCTGGTTCTGGACTCCCCCAACATCGGGAACATGTTTCCTGCCTCTAGCGTGTCCAAGCCCTTAACAATCTTATATGTTTCAAGGCCAAGGAGAGAGAGGTCAGTGTGGGAATGAGAAGGGTGTTAAAGTGTTTGGCAACCCGGGAGATGCTGGTCTTGACCCAGAATGTTAGCACACTTGAATAGCTGCAAGGTGGTGCTCCACCTCATTAATCCAAGGTGACGCCACAATGCATTATTAAACTGTGCAATCATTTATTAGACAATAACTACCTATCATTTCAGATGGATGCAAAACAAAAACCTTATAGTTGAATTCAGAAGAGCAGCGGAGATTTTCTGGTGTCGTGGGCAACGTTCATTCCTGGACTAAACATCACTGAAATCAGAAAAAGATGAAGTGCTGGAGTAACTCAGTGGGTCAGGCAGCATCTCTGGGTAACATGGACGGGTGATGTTTCAGGTCGGGACCCTTCATCAGAGGGGTGTGCTCACTGAAATCAGAATCTGTCTAGAAAACACGTTGATGTGTTGGAAGGAACTGCAGATGCTGGTTTACACCGAAGATAGACACAAAATTGCTGGAGTAACTCAGCGGGGCAGGCAGCATCTCTGGAGAGAAGGAATGGGTGACGTTTCGGGTCGAGACCTTTCTTCAGACATTTTTAACTGAAGTCTGAAGAAGGATTCTCTGAAGACAAAGGATGGGTGGTGTTTCTTGTTGGAAGTTGACTCAGGCGAGTCTGAAGAAGGGTTCCGACCCGAAGCGTCACCCATCCCTTTTCTCCCGAGATGATGCCTGACCCGCTGAGTTACTCCAGCACTTTGTGTTGACGTTGAGTTCTTCACCTCTGTGAAAGCTTACCAGTCGTTTCGTTTCCTCTCAAAAGCAAGAGTGGCTGCAGTTTAAGTGTACTTTTGGAGCCCTAAAATGCTTTAAAATATCTGGGAATCACGAAATGAAACAATATAACTGCAAAGTCTATCCTTCCAAATGTTGAGGAGAACCATCGAGCCCAACGGCAATTGGGTTGGATTAACCGAGATGGACTCAGAAAGCTGGAGTAACTCAGCGGGACAGGCAGCATCTCTGGAGAGAAGGAATGGGTGATGTTTCGGGTCGATGCCCTTCTTCAGACTGAGAGTCAGGGGTAAGGGTAAACGAGGGGTATAGACGGTGATATATGGAATAAAATGAATGAAAGATAACATCTGCCTTGCAGCTGTTTTTTTTAGCACGGGTTAATGAAATGTTTTATTGCTATTGACAAATTTAAAACAATTTGAAACTATTCCCACTTACAGGCTGGGTAAGATGGCCCAGGCCAGCGCCAATATTCCTTCTATTGCTTCTATAATACGTCGCAGGGAGAAACGCGTTATAGAAGATAAAACAGGTTATCTTCTTTGCCTCCCATCTACAAATGGTGGTGGAGAGGCTGTGCGAGGTATCAAAGGAGGAGGTAAGACACCAAAAACAAAGCTGGAGTAACTCAGCGGGACAGGCGTTTCGGGTTGAGACCCACCTTCGGGAGGATCCTGACTACATAAGAATGTATGACTCACCAAAGCACCGAGGCAGATGAGCAAACACATCCAACTTCCGATACTTACACAACCCTCCGCTGCGCATGAAGTCATCTTCCATAAGCAGTTTCAACGTACAGTATCATCCATAATGTTTTGGACAGACCCATCATTTATTTATTTGCCTCTGTACTCCACAATTTGAGATTTGTAATAGAAAAAAAATCACATGTGGTTAAAGTGCACATTGTCAGATTTCATTAAAGACCATTTTTATACATTTTGGTTTCACCATGTAGAAATTACAGCGGTGTCATTTCTACACAGTCCCCCCATTTCAGGGCACCATGAGGTTTACGACACATGGCTTCACAGGCGTTTGTAATTGCTCAGGTGTGTTTAATTGTGTCCTTAATGCAGGTACACGAGATCTCTCAGCACCTAGTCTTTCCTCCAGTCTTTCCATCACCTTTGGAAACTTTTATTGCTGTTTCTCAACATGAGGACCAAAGTTGCGGCAATGAAAGTCAATTATTGCTATTATGAGACTGAGAAACAAGAATAAAACTGTTAGAGACATCAACCAAACCTTAGGCTTGGCAAAATCGACTGTTAGGAACATATTAAGAAGAACAAGAGCACTGGTGAGCTTACTAATCGCAAAGGGACTGGCAGGCCAAGGAAGACCTCCACAGCTGATATTAGACAATAGACAATAGGTGCAGGAGTAGGGCATTTGGCCCTTCGAGCCAGCACCGCCATTCAATGTGATCATGGCTGATCATCCCCAATTAGTTCCTGCCTTCTCCCCATATCCCCTGACTCCGCTGTTTTTAAGAGCCCTATCTAGCTCTCTCTTGAAAGCATCCAGAGAACCGGCCTCCACCGCCCTCTGAGGACAGAAGAATTCTCTCTATAATAAAGGAAAATCCCCAAACACCTGTCTGGCAGATCAGAAACACTCTTTAGGAGTCAGGTGTGGATTTGTCAATGACCACTGTCCGCTGAAAACTTCATGAACAGAAATACAGAGGCTACACTGCAAGATGCAAACCACTGGTTAGCTGCAAAAATAGGATGGCCAGGTTAGTTTGCCAAGAAGTACTTAAAAGAGCAACCACAGTTCTCGAAAAGGGTCTTGTGGATGGATGAGATGAGTGATGGCAAGAGCAAAGTATGAAGAATCACACAGAGAGTGGTGAGTCTCCTGGAAACGTAGTTGAGGCCAGTTCATTCTATATTTAAGAGAGTTGGATGTGGCCCTTGTGGCTAAGGGGATCAAGGCAGGTACGGGATACTGAGTTGGATGATCAGCCATGGATGGCGGTGCAGGCTCGAAGATGGAGCACCAATTTCTATGTTTTCTATGTTTCTAACTGCCCAAGATCCAAAGCATACCACCTCATCTGTGAAACACGGTGGTGGGCATGTTATGGCCTGGGCATGTATGGCTGCTGAACGTACTGGCTCACTTATATTATACAGCAAGACAATGATCCCAAACATACTGCTAAAGCACAAAGGAGTTTTTCAAAGCTAAAAAATGGTCAATTCTTGAGTGGCTCAGTCAATCACCCGATCTGAACCCAACAGAGCATGCTTTTTATATGCTGAAGAGAAAACGGAAGGGAACTAGCCGCCAAAACAAGCATAAGCTAAAGATGGCTGCAATACAGGCCTGGCAGAGCATCACCAGAGAAGACACCCAGCAACTGGTGATGTCCATGAATCGCAGACTTCAAGCAGTCATTGCATGCAAAGGATATGCAACAAAATACTAAACATGACTGCTTTCATTTACATGACATTGCTGTGTCCCAAACATTATGGTGCCCTGATATGGGGGGGGGGGGGGGGGGGAGGGGACTATGTATAAACACTGCTGTAATTTCCACATGGTGAAATCAAAATGTATAAAAATGGCCTTTATTAAAATCTGCCAATGTGCGCTTTAACCACATGTGATTTTTTTATTTTACAAATCTCAAATTGTGGAGTACAGAGGCAAATAAATAAACGATGGGTCCTTTGTCCCAAACATCATGGAGGGCATTGTATAATGTCTGGGAAGGCATAATCTATGTTATTCTCCTCTAAGATAGACACAAAATACTGGAGTAACTCAGCGGGACATGCAGCGTCTCTGAAGAGAAGGAATGGGTGTTGTTTTCGGGTGGAGACACTTCTTCAGACCTATTTTATTGAACCTGGTCTTATTGTTCACCCCGGATGGGGGGAGGGGGATTTTCTTGCAGAAGAATCGTTTGGCCACCAGGCTTTTATTTTGCAGTAGGCAGCGGTGTGGGCTGGAGCTGGGTGAGCAGGAGCTGGAGGAGCTGGAGCTGGGTGAGCAGGAGCTGGAGGAGCAGGAGCTGGAGCTGGAGCTGGAGTGAGCAGGAGCTGGAGCTGCTGGAGCTGCAGGAGCTGGGTGAGCAGGAGCTGGGTGAGCAGGAGCTGGAGGAGCAGGAGCTGGAGGAGCAGGAGCTGGAGGAGCAGGAGCTGGAGGAGCAGGAGCTGGGTAAGCAGGAGCTGGAGGAGCAGGAGCTGGAGGAGCAGGAGCTGGAGGAGCAGGAGCTGGAGGAGCAGGAGCTGGAGGAGCAGGAGCAGGAGCTGGAGTTGAAGGAGGAGGAGCAGGAGCTGGGTGAGCAGGAGGAGCTGGGGCTGGAGGAGCTGGGTGAGCAGGAGCTGGAGCTGGGTGAGCAGGAGGAGCAGCTGGGGGAGCAGGAGGGGCTGGAGGAGGAGCAGGAGCTGGGTGAGCAGGAGGAGCAGGAGCTGGGTGAGCAGGAGGAGCTGGGTCTGGGTGAGCAGGAGGAGCTGGGTCTGGGTGAGCAGGAGGAGCTGGGTGAGCAGGAGCTGGAGGAGGAGCAGGAGCTGGGTGAGCAGGAGGAGCTGGAGCTGGGTGAGCAGGAGGAGCCGGGGCTGGGCTGGGCTGGAGCAGCGAGTCTCCGCATCGCCGGCCAAGGCTCCGCCTAGATCTTGGTGCAACCTGCCGGAGAGGAGGCTGGGCTGGGCCGGGGTGGCTCCACTTAAATACAGCCGGCCGAGGCGACACAGGAGCCGAGCGCCGCTCCCCCCGGACTGCGCTCCCCCCTCTCCCCTCAGCTCCACTCGGCCCTTCTTTACCACCCCCCTCCTCTCCCAAATGAGAGTGTGGACCCTCATTCCCCGGCACCCTACCCTTCCCTGGGCCGAAGCCATCGGCACTGACTGACTGCGGATCCCACACGAAAGGTAGGAGCTCTCTGTAACAACCTCGGCTCTCGTCCTCCTCTCCCCCCCCCCCCCCCCCCCACTCCCTCCTCTCCCCCCCACTCCCTCCTCTTCCCCCATTAGAGGGGAGACCCCCCCCCCAGACGCCGCCTTGTCCCCCCCCCCTTGACCCGCGGAGTTCCTCCAGCACTTTGTGTGCTCCGATCTTCTCCCGATCTGCGGTTCCTTGTGTCTCTCTAACCCTCATCCGCGAATGGAAGCGGTGGGGATGTGGGATCTACTCCCCACCCAGCCCATAGAGGGGAGAGGACACACACAGCTCATTATCTGCCCTCTCATACATTTAAAATTGGAGACACAACAAACTGCAGACGCCGGAATCTTGATCAAAGCACAGTGTGGATTTTAATTATCTGTCTCTCCTTCTCCCCTCTATCCCTCTCCCCTCTCTCTCGCCCTCCTACTCTATCTCTCCCTCTCCTCCTATATCTCTCCCTCTCCTCCTATATCTCTCCCTCCTACTCTATCTATCCCTATCCTCCTATATCTCCCTCTCCTCCTCTATCTCTCCCTCCTCCTCTCTCTCCCTCCTATATCTCTCCCTCCTCCTCTATCTCTCCCCTCCTCCTATATCTCTCCCTCCTCCTCTATCTCTCCCTCCTACTCTATCTCCCCCTCTCCTATATCTCTCCCTCTCCCTCTATATCTCTCTCCCCTCCCTCCCAGGCCCTCTCTCCCCCCCGGGGTGGCGATGTCTGTGGGTTGGCCGTGTGTCTGTTCACCCAGCTGGGGGTTTCTCTCTCTGTGTGTCTGTCTGTGTGTGTGTGTGTGTGCCCGGGGCTGGGGGCTCCGCTCCTCCGCCGGTGGCCGCAGTAAAGTTATTTATCTCCGGAGCTGGAGCTGCCGCCTTGGGTCACGACCCTCCCTCCCTCCCTCCGGCCGCCGCTGCAAACATCCATTCTGCACGTAGGAGGTTTGGGATTAATTATCCGGAGCATAGCTGGGAGCTGGGGGGAGGGAGGGAGGGAGGAGACTGGGAACATGCCGCTGCGGCGGCTGCAGCAACTTTGACAGTGGGAGTGGGTGCGGGCGGGAGGAGCCGGTTCTCTGGCGCTGACCCTGCGTTGCCTTTGCAGCAACTTTGACAGTGGGGTCGGTGCGGGCGGGGGGAGCCGGTTCTCTGGCGCTGACCCTGTGCCTTTGCAGCAACTTTGACAGTGGGGTCGGTGCGGGCGGGGGGAGCCAGTTCTCTGGCGCTGACCCTGCGTTGCCTTTGCAGCAACTTTGACAGTGGGGGTCGGTGCGGGGGGAGCCGGTTCTCTGGCGCTGACCCTGTGGCGGCTGCAGCAACTTTGACAGTGGGTGCGGGGGCAGCCAGTTCTCTGGCGCTGACCCTGCGTTGCCTTTGCAGGTCGCCGGGTGACGATGGAGCAGACCCTGTCCGCGGCGCTGCTGGATTGCTCGGGCAGCCCAGCCTTCGCGGCCGAGCCGGCAGCCGGCGGCAACAGCGGCAAGGTGCCGCTGCTCAACCCGTTCGCCAAGAAGAAGCACGGCCAGCGGGCGCTGGAGGCGAGGAACCTGCGAGCCCTGGGGCTGCTGCTCACCAGCCTGCTGCGCTCCGACAAGCTGGCGGGCGGCGTGTTCGTGGCCCGCGGGCTGTTCGAGCCGCTGAAGGGCGACTCCGGCGAGAGCTCCAAGGCGGGCGGCGACGTGTCCGCCCTCGCCCCACCCGCGGGCAGCCTGGAGCAGCTGAGGAAGCCCCCTGCCGCCCCCCGGCCCGGAGCCCCAGCCCACCTCTCCTGCCCCACCGACGCCTCCCCGGCCGCCGCCGACAGCACCTTCCACAGCCCCGCACATCCCACCGCCGGCCCCCTGCATCAAAGGCCACTGTGCCCCGACCTGCTGCAGCAGCGGGGCGACGCGGGTGCAAACACTGGCATCTTCCAGGACAAGAGCGAGGAGGCTTCCATCGACTTGGTCTTTGATCTCCTGACCCAGCTACAGTATCACACGCACCAGGATGACGGGATAGAAACATGTGAAGAATTTCTGCAGGGAACTTGTGCTTATGGGAATGACTGTCCAAGACACCACACAGTGCTGCCCTACCAGTGGCAGCTGCGAAACATTATAACTCGGGCCTGGCAAGCCGTGCCAGATGAGGCTCAGGAACATTTGGAAAGACTCTATTGCAATCCGGACAACGACCAAGTCAAGCTCCAATATCAGTGAGTAACAGGCGAGATTGATCCTAATTTTTGTTTTCAATGTTGGCAAGTTTTCTTAATGCTTCTGTGCTACCTTAAGCTGCCTGCCTTTCAAATAAAAGTTCCTCCAGTTGAGTCTGCCTGACCATAACGCTGGAAAGAGGGCAGAGAATATTTATGAGGATGTAGCCAGGACTTTAGACAGAAGGTGGTGAGCCGGTGGAATTCATTGCCACAGAAGGCTGTGGAGGCCAAGTCATTGGGTGTTTTTGGCTCTTAAAAGATAGCGGAGTCAGGGATATGGGGAGAAGGAAGAAGGGGTTCGGCCCGAAACGTCGCCTATCTCCTTCGCTCCTTAGATGCTGCTGCACCCGCTGAGTTTCTCCAGCCTTTTGTGTACCCGCAGAAACAGGGTACTGATTGTGGATGATCAGCCATAATCACATTGAATGGCAGGGCTGGCTCAAAGGGCCGAATGGCCTCCTCCCGCACCTATTGTTTTTACAAGACGAGATTGATAGATTCTCGATTAGTAAGGGTGTTGAAAGTTATGGGGAGAAGGCAGGAGAATGGGGTTGAGAGGGAGAGGTAGATCAGCCATGAATGAATGGCTGAATGGCCCTAATTCTGCTCTGATGTCCTATGGTCTTATGCCTGGATTAGAGGGTAATAGCTACCAGGAGAGGTTGCACTGACATGGAAGCTCGAGGTTGTGGAGACAGAAATATATAAAATTATGAGACAGTCAGTGGCACGACAATGGCTCTGCTTCAGTGTGTCCAGGTTGGTGGTTGGTGCGCGATACTTTGGCAGGGGGCAAAGTCCGTTTATCAGTCTTATAGCCTGCGGGAAGAAGCTGAGGAGCATCCTGCTGGTTTTGCAGCTGATGCTCCTGTACCTCTTCCCAGATGGCAGGATGGAGAATATGTGATGCGATGGGTGGTAGGGGTCTTTGATGATGGAGATGGCTCTGCTGATACATCTCTTCCTGTATATGTCCAGCAGGAAAGGGAGTGGAGCACCAATAACCCTGCTGGCGGTCTTCACAATCCTGTCCAGTTGGTGCCGTTTGTACCCCTCTGGCCCTTTGAGCCAGCCCTGCCATTCAATGTGATTATGGCTGATCATCCACAATCAGTTGTACGAACAAGTTGTGGGTCAACTTGTTCTGTTTGATCTTATTTGTGCATGTGTCGGGTTGATTGCATTAGTTGAAAAGCGGGCGGACCACGTGAAGGTTGCAGTCTCCCACTCCGTCGTTTGGTGACTGCCCAGAAGGCGCTGGTGGGGGTGATGGTGGAGGCAGATATGAAAGTGGCATTTAAGAGACTTTTGGATAGGCACTTGGATATGGAGGGGAGGATGGGCAATGTGCAGGCAGATAAGAGTTAGTCTTGGCATCATATTCAGCAGAAACATAATGGGCCTAGGAGCCTGTTCCTGTACTGTTCTATGTTCTGATCGTTTAGCGACTGCAAATAGCAACATCTTTGAACACAGGCGGATCATAATCCCTTGATACTTTGATGCAGGTGAGATGCTGGTTTGAATGTTGGATTTTCAGTTCTCAGAAGCTTGGTTCCATTGTGATGTTGTGTTCCCATAGTGACAAGATGCAGATAACAGCATGTAGCGCCCAACCAAAATAGTTGTAAACAAGTTGATGGTACGCATCACTTGCATGGTTGCCATGCTCTTTGGTTAATGTTATTAATCATTTGCGGTCAGCTTGGCTTTAGTGAAAGTCTGTTTGGATGCAAGGAAATCGCTCGATCAGCAGCTTGCTGCTCGCAGAACGATCGAGACAAAACTATAGTAGTCAACTGATTCTCACTGATCAGACTTGTCTGCTTAGCCGGGATGAGTATTGGTCATGTTTATCTGACTGAAATACACAGTTCAGACGTTCACGAACAATATGAAAACAAAATACACACATCACTCTTGTAGAAAATTGGCTTAAAAGTGATGGCATGTAAAAAAAAAAACAGTGGTACATTCCACATATCAAACTGGAGAATGTAATGTGCTGGCTAATACAGCACCAGCACATACCATTCCTCTTTGAACCTTGTTTATAAATCATACCTTGTTTGTAACTGGGTGGTTGCAATGACGTTGGAGGGCACACGAGAATGCATATCATTTAGTCTTCCTTGAAAGAGGTCAAAGTTGGGTTTCGATTTACATAAACACATCATTAGCTTTGTGCTACTCTGGCCATTAGAGGCACAGAGATAATCTGGATTTGATATCCACGCCCCTCTTCTGAAATGTCACAATTATTTGTAATGCATAACATGTGCCAGTGCACATGCTCATCCGTTTTCTATAACTTTGTGAAATCGGCTATTGATAAATCAGTGTTTGTGGTACACAAGTGTATAAATTCTATAACACAGTTTTCAGAGACGTTCCCTGATAACCGAGCCCCTTTCGATTAAGACGTTGAATTGGCATTTTTATGCTGGTGATCATTTTGTGATGGCAATGCCAACACTTTAATTAAATTTAAATTTTAATGGACCATTATATTTCATTTGCGTGTTGTAAATTAGGAACTAAAAGTTGCAAAAGTTTTCGATTACTTGAACTTTTCTCATGTCCTGACAAAGAGAGGAAGCGACCCAATCTGGACACATGTGTTTATGTAGAAAATAACACGCACACACTATGTATTTTTTCATATCAACAGTAGATATAACATACATTTCAGAATGGGTATTTTCCAAGTAGAATAATCGCAAATGCATTTGCAATCATTCTTCAGAGAGCTTCAGGTGCCATACAAATTATCAATTGGTTTCAATTAAAAATGAGTATTGCCACTTCTCTTTATATGTGGTGATTTTCGTATGCTGGTTAGTCAAGTCCTGCTGTGATCTGCACGCAGGGAATGCGGTCCTTCTAATGCAGTTGGTACAATGTCAAGATTATTTTGTTTCAATAATGTTTTCAACTGACATTAGATGAATTGGTGTGTAAGAGCTTTGGGGGGGGGGGGGGGCTTAAGATTCATTTTCATGAGGTGCTTGTCGTTGGAGAATTCGGTGAGTGAGGTAAAATATGAAGGATTATAAATTGCCTTTCTAAACGTAGAATTTGTCAGACTCTAATCTCCATCCATAGAGAAAGTTATGTAGGAAGGAACTGCAAATGCTGGTTTAAACCGAACATAGACACAAAGTGCTGGCGCACTCCACCACTTTGTGCCCATCTAAATAAAGTTGTGATCAGTCACTGGAAAAAAAACAGTATTTGTGATGCTGATGTTGGATGCTTTGCTTATACACAAGGGCGTGTCTTTGTTTGCAGTCTTTCTCGAAAGTTAGAAGCATTATTAATAACATCTCTATGTCACGTAAACACCTGGTTGATTTGGACGAAGGTTGCTTTCTTCCATTCAATGTGTCTGCTGGAAAATTGTATTGCTTTCATATAAGGGAAATTGTGTGCAAATATTCCACCCGTATTTCTGACTGAGAATGGGATAAACATCTCTGTCATTTGTGTACTAATCTCACTTGTTTGTGTCTTCAGAGTCATTGTGGAACGAGTCTCTAACCATTCCAATTGCACCAATCCACCTAACTACCTCATTAGGCGAGTGCAGGTTACTTAATACGTCAGGGGCATTGTAAGGAACATGGGAGTGGTTCTGATCGACTTCAAGGAAATCCAATATAAATCTGCATTTGTTTCACAGAAAACTGCATAAATAAATGTGAAGTGAATAAATTAAAACATTGCAATAAATAATGGTTGCAGATATCTTGCACCATGGCTGAAGTACTAATGTAGATCCATCGTAAATAATACTTGCATTGAGTTCTGCTCTGACGTTTTGAAAGCACTTTGCATAATACATTTTTAAGGACATTGGAAAATTAGGCAGGAAGAGAGCACTTAGCTGATCAACAGTTCACTGTAAAATCATGTCACGATTCACCAATGCCAATCCAGTGACAACTAGGTAACTCTCCAGAGAGAAATGTAACAAAAATTTCACAACTAATGGGATGGGGAGGTAGAATATGAAGAAATACCTTGCCAGTGCTTTCTCAGTTAAATCTAATTTCAAGAGACTACACTGACCATACTAATATTACCTGACACTTCTTTTGTAGGATGTTTTCTTGGTCAGTCCAGGAACTAATTTGGCTCTTTCGGTTGTACGCAAAGACCTAGCATTCTCTACTTTAGTCATCAGCTAGCTCATTCCATGGGTTCAATGCTCTTTTAAAAATAAAATGGAAACCCAGTTCCTGAACTGACGTGGCATGATTTGAATGCAAGCATCCCTGGCTTTCCAAGTCAATGAATTGAGCCCTTTAACTTCAGAAGCGAAATACTTCCGATGGCAATCGGAATAAAGCATCAGGTTCCAGCAGTGCTCCGCAGTCTGGACAGTATCAGTAGGTGGAGAAACGAGGCTTGTGTGTCTGTTTAACAGAGATGTTAAGAACATTGGCACAGCTTGTAAACAGCATTGAGGTACAGTGGGATCTTGGGGGTCAAAGTCTTTAGCTCCCCCAAAGTAGTAACAGAAGTAGAAAGTTGGCAAAGAAGGCGCGTGTTAAGCTTGCCTTCATCGTTTGGAGCATTGAATCAGGAAGAATCAGGAAAATCAGGAAGTCATGATACAGCTTTACAGAACCTCGGTTGAGCCGCATTTGGAGTATTGCATGCAGTTCTGGTCACCCCAGAACAGGAAGGATATGGAGGCTCTGGAGAGGGTGCAGAAGATGATGCCTGGATTGGAGGCTATCAGCTAGGTTGGCCAGACTTGGAATGTATTTTCTGGAGCATCAGAGGCTGGGAGATGTATATACACTTATGAGAGGCATAGATGAGGGAGATCGTCAGAACCTTTTTTCCAAGGGTGGTCATTGGTCATGTCAAATGTTAAAAGGTACAGATAAAAGGTCAAAGGAGATAGAATCATAGAAAATAGGTGCAGGAGGAGGCCATTTGGCCCTTCGAGCCTGCACCACCATTCAATATGATCATGGCTGATCATCCAACTCAGTATCCTGTACCTGCCTTCTCTCCATACCCCCTGATCCCTTTAGCCACAAGGGCCACATCTAACTCCCTCTTAAATATAGCCAATGAACTGGCCTCAACTACCTTCCGTGGCAGAGAATTCCACAGACTCACCACTCTCTGTGTGAAAAGATGTGCAGGTCAGGGAGTGGTGAGTCCCTGGATCGCACTGCCAGGAGCGGTGTTGGAAGCAGATAACAATAGTGGTGTTTAAGAAACTTTTAGACAGACACATGAATATGTTGGGACATGGAGCATGTGCCGGCAGATGGGATTAGTTTAAGTGGGCATCGTGTTTAACGGGCATTCGTGATCCAGCTCCTGCCCTATGCTGTTTACGTTCTACAATGAGTAATGAAGTACCTGAAAGTGTGGAGAAACAGTATGGATGTAACAGGTGACTGTACGGGGTGGTTCATAGGACCCGTAAAGTAACACAAGGTGGATCTAGAGCCGGTGTAGATGACAAACACCATGGACTACTATTTTTATTTAAAAGAAGATAGTTTAATATTCAATCTAATAGATTGTGGAGTGTTAATCAAAATATGTTTTTATACTTAAGACTTTAGACTTTAGAGACACAGTGTGGAAAGGGGCCCTTTGGCCCGCGGAGTCCATGCCGACCAGCGATCCCCGTACATTAGCACGATCCTATTCCCTTAGGGACAATTTACAATGTTACCAAAGCCAATTAACCTGCAAACCTGTACTTCTTTGGAGTGTGGGAGGAACCCAGGGCACCTGGAGACAACCCACAGGGTCACAGGGAGAATGTACATTCCATTCAACTTTGTTGGAGCAATATGAGATGCGTTGGTGGATTAACATGAGAGGCATTAGAGGCACAGAGTCATTCCTGGGCATGGAGTTCTCGAAACGTATGGTGACACAGCCTATCTTTGGTCTCTGGCCATCGGGAGTAGTGAATGCCGTGTTACAAATCAACACAAACTGAAGATGCTAGCTGTTTCACTTGAAATAAATAATTAGTTTGGGCCTTGGCGAGTGAAATAAAAAAGCAGTATCACTCCTGTTCTTACCCAGGGAGTGCCAAGAGGAGAATGTGTGGAACAGGATGCCAGAGTGTAGACTCCACCCAATTCTGAAGTGGTTACTCATGGAACTGATTTCTTTGTATCTTAACTTATTTATTTCTCACATCAAATGCCTTCCCAGGTATATCCACGAGTCTTTTAGTTTGGGTTAGTTTAGAGATACAGCATGGAAACCGGCCCTTTGGCCCACCGGGTCCAATCACCCGTTCACAGGCGTTCTGTGTCATCCCACTTTCTCATCCATTCCCTATACACCAGGGGCAATTTTACAGAGGGCTAATTGGCTACTCAACTCGCACGTCTTTGAGGCGTGTGTGGAAACTGGAGCACCCGGAGGAAACACGCGGTGGGTGTCACAGGGAGAACGTGCAAACTCCACGCAGGACGCACCTGTGGTCAGGATCGAACCTGGGTCTCTGGCGCTGCTACCAGCTGCGCCACTGTGCCGCCCTTTGCAAGTTTGCTGCTAGTTGCTCTCTTCATTTTGTGATGGATATCTAATCCCTCCACAGTGTCTTGCTCTGCCTCCACCAACCTGGATCCCTTCAGCTGCTTTCTGGAACGGAGGTTGAATGATCCTTCTCCCAGTACTCTAGCCAAACGTTCCCACGTTCAATAAACTCCCCTTTCTACCTAATCATTTCCTTTGAATGAAAATGATTACTATGGAAACACATGGGCCCTAGTTATATCTACCTTTAAGCAGGATGTGTGGAACTCTTTTTGTTCAGGTCTGACTTGTATCCCTTCGACAACTCTTTTGGTCAATGGCTTCCAGAATGACTTGGTCTCCACAGCCGTCTGATTCACATCTCCTCTTTCCTTCCTTGAATTCTCTATCCCCTACCTCTTGGCCTGGGCTGCTGATTAATATTCTTTACCAGCCCATTAGTTCCCACAATGACCTTGATTACGTTTGCTCCCACTCCGCTTCCTGTAAACGTCCTAACTGGTTCTGCCACTTCTTAATTCCCCATCTCATTAGCTCTGCCACCGTACGCACCAGTGCTTCGAACATGTCAATGTTTATTCAAACAAGGGTTCCTTTCCACTGGGTGCATGGGCCCTGAATTGCACCAAACCCAGTTCCTGTGCTTCTCCACAACCAAGTCTCCCGATCCCTTATTCTCACTTTTCACTCTCCAGACCCCAGACACGGTGGATTGTTTCTGACACTTAATGCCGCCAGCAAATATAATCATTCCCCTTATTTCTTCAGCAATCCATGGGGATCTGTCCCTCCAGGCCGCCCTGACCCACTCGTCACTCAATCTGGAGAGGGTGGTCGATGGTTGGCAGCCCCAAGGGTCTGTTTCCCTGCTGTATCTCTCAATTCAGTGCTCCATTGCCTTCCCATTAAAGATTTGTGAGTAAGCACAGAATGGGTGGTGAATCTGTGGAATTCATTATGACAGGTCGGCTGGAGAGGACAAGCCAATGGATAATTTTAGGGTGGAGATGGAAAGATACTAGATTAGTACGGGTGTCGGGGGGTTATGGGGAGAAGGCAGGAGAATGGGATTGATAGGGAAAGATAGATCAGCCATCATTGAATGGTGGAGTAGATGATGGGTCGAATGGCTTAATTCTGCTCCGATCACATGAACTTATGTCAACTGGCAACAACTGCTCTTGTGCCTCCTCTGACACCTTTGTCTCACACTGTGTTATTTTATCTCTGCTGCTTTCCATCCTAACACAGATCTTTCCTTTCACCCATCCTAAAACTACCTCTGCACCTTCTGCACTGCCCACTAATTTCCAATGCTTTTTACTTGCCTAAAATGCCCCAACCCTAACTAATATTTCCCACTTCTGCTTTAAGGATAAATCAAAGTTGAACTTTGCTTTTTTTAAAAAACTATCTGAGCCCCTTTACCTTTTCGTAGTGTGCCAAGAAATCCATCTTAAGTTTGCACTTAATACTGAAGAAGCGTCCCGACTCTCGGACTATCTTTGATCAGACTTTGCTGGCTTTACCTTGCGTTAAACGTCATTCGCTTGTGTATCTGTACAATGTGAACAGCTCGATTGTAATCGTATATTGTCTTTCTTTGTACTGGATAGCAGGCAACAAAAGCTTTTCACTACACCTTAGTACACGTGACTGTAAACTAAACTGAACTGAAATGACCCGAAACGTCACCCATCTTTCTTCTCCAGAGATGCTGCCTGTCGCGCTGGGTTTCTCCAGCACTTTGTGTCTATCAAAATGACATGGGGTTCAGTTTGTTATTACTAGCAGGGTATCTAATGTTCTTAAAACTGGAAATTACTCTTACTGTTTTAGTATTGGAATTGCAAAGGCAACATGGCAGTCTTTGGAGGACAAATAATCCCGAACTGAGTGGACGGCTACTTATTGAAGTACAGTCGACGAAACATTAGGATAATGTACCTGTTGCAAAACCAACAGAGCCATTTTATTCAAAGCAAAACAGGTCTGGCAGCATCTGTGGAGGATGTTTCATAGTGCAGGAGGTGCGGAGGTTGAAAGGAAGATCTGTGTTAGGATGGAAAGCAGCAGAGATAAAATAACCCACCACCCTATGTGTGAAAAGGTTACCCCTCGGATTCCTATTAAATCTTTTCCCCTTCACCTTGAACCTATCTCCTCTGGTCCTCGATTCCCCTTAGGACCGCGTGCACAGGAATCTTTTATAGGAAGTGGCTGGAATATTGAACTGACTTGAAAGATACAGTACTGAAACAGGTCCTTCGGGGTCTGTGCTGCCCACCCTGCCAGGAGAAATATTTTCACCCAGAGAGTGGATGGAATGTGGAACATTGCCTGAGTGGATGTTTAGTTTGGAGATACAGCACGGAAACAGGCCCCTCAAACCACCAAGTCCACGCTGACCATCGATCACCCACACTCATTATTTCTTTGTTATCCCACTTTCTCACTCATTCCCTACACCCTAGGGACAATTTGCTGAGGCCAATTAACCTACAAACCCGCTCCTCTTTGGGATGTGGGAGGAAACTGGAGCACCCGGTGGGAACCCGTGCGTTCATAGGAAGAGCGTGCAAACCCCACACAGACGGCACCGGAGGTCAGGATTGAACCCGATCTCTGGTGCTGTGAGGCAGCAGCTCTACCCGCTGCACCATCGTGCTGCCAAATACTGACAGATGCTCTCACAACATTTAAGTTAGTGCCTAAAACAGCACTTTAATCACCACAGCATAGAAGAGCACAAACCAAGTGTCGGCATTAGTGGAGATGGTTGGCATGGATATATGGTGGGCCCAAGGGCCTGTTTTTGTGCTGTAGGAATGCTGTAAATTCAAATCTTGGTTTGGGGCTAGAGCCTGCAACCTTCTGACCAAAGCACAAAATCGAATCATACAAAATTGTCGTGTCATTTGTGGAGATGAAGTTCCACACATTTGGGACCAGGTTGAGTTGTTACCATAACAACGTTGTGTGTTTAACAGCCTCCTTTGAAGGAGCTGCCCCATGAGCAAAACTTGCCTGTTGAACAGTTCAATTCACTTTTCGTTCACTTTTAATTTATTGTCACGTGTACAGTGAAAAACTTTTTTTGCCTGCTATCCAGTCGGCAGAAAGACAACACTTGATTACAATCCAGCCATCCACTGTGTACAGATACATGATAAGGGAATAACGTGAATAATGTTTAGTGCAAGGTAAAGCCACTTTAGTCCTATCAAAGATAACCTGAGGGTCACCGATGAGGTAGATAGTTCAGGATCGCTCTCTGGTTGTGGTAGGATGGTTCAGTTGCCTGATAACAGCTGGGAAGAAACTGTCCCTGAAACTGGAGTTGTGCTCTTTCACACTTCCGTACCTCTTGCCCGATGGGAACAGCAGGTTTTGCAATCCCAGTGTTTCAGACAGTTTCGCTATGAGATTATATTTGACACGTTCGACTTTTGAAATTGTCCACAAGCATTTTAGTGAACTGTACATGTGAGCGGCTTTAAACCATTGAAGTGGCAACTGTGTGAGGGTGTATGTGCTGGTGATGTCACCAGGCTGACAATGTCACAACGGCCAAATGGTTGTGTAAACAGGATTTTTGTTTGGTTAGAAACAGCTGACAACCCGGGCTCATTAAAGTTCCAATTGTTTCACATAGGAACAAAAGTAACCTTGAGACAAAATCAGAAAGAAGCAATAAACTGCTGAATTTAGAGTTCCATTGATCTGTGAGAATTTTGAAAAAAAGACATTTTAAGTGTATGACCTCAGAAGAGCCAATTTTAGATTTGGTGATAGAGACACACAACTGGAGAAAAATGGATAACGTTTCAGGTCGGAAGGGATCCAGGCGCATCCTGCAGGTTTAAAACACCCCCTGGCTCCTCGGAATACTTTGAGAAGGCGAGGGAAGATATTCTAAGCAGAGATAGATAGATTCTTGATTAGTACGGGGTTACGGGGTTGGAGGGAGAGAGAGATCAGCCATCATTGAATGGTGGAGTAGACTTGATGGGCCAAATTGCTTAATTCTGCTCCTATCACTTATGAACCTATGAAAGTAAAGTTGGGTGGGGGGGGGACTTTCTCATCCACTCCCTTACACATTAAGGACAATTTTAAATTAACCTACAAATCCGCACATCTTTGGAAACCAGAGCGCCTGGAGGAAACCCACGCGGTCACAAGGAGAATGTGCAAACTCCTCACAGAAAGCACCCATGGTCAGGGTCGAAGCTGGGACTCTGGCGCTGTGAGGTAGTAGTTCTATCACTTTGCTACTGTGCCGCCCAAATATATTGAGGATATCGTACAGGAACTGCCTACCTGTACAAACTGTTTCTTGAGACTCACTGGATAATATTTAGACAATAGGTGCAGGAGTAGGCCATTTGGCCCTTCGAGCCAGCACCGCCATTCACTGTGATGATGGCTGATCATCCACAATCAGTACCCCGTTCCTGCCTTCTCCCCATATCCCCTGACTCCGCTATCTTTAAGAGCTCAATCTAACTCTTGAAAGCATCCAGAGAATCAGACTCCACCGCCCTCTGAGGCAGGGAATTCCACAGATTCACAACTCTCTGGGTGAAAATGTTTTTCCTCATCTCGGTTCTACGTGGCCTACCCCTTATTTTTAAACTGTGGCCCCTGGTTCTGGACTTCCCCAACATTGGGAACATGTTTCCTGCCTCTAGCGTGTCCAATCCCTTAATAATCTTATATGTTTCAACAAGATCCAACAATAATAATTTTTTCCCAGTCCCTTAGTTCGATTCCCTCTGACAACATAATCATTGCCCAGACTGAGGTAAAATATTTTACAATGGCTGATGAATAGAACATTGTGACTCACTGCATCTTATGTCTTTATTAACCTATTCCGGGAACAATGTACCTTGGACAACTATGCACTATCTTCCTTCTGTGGATTGCTAAATTTGCAGGATATGCCTGAAGCCAGGTTTAAGTACTTAAGTACTCTGCTTTTGTGGTGTGTCGTAAAGTGAGACCTAATTCCATCCACATTTTCTTTATCGCCAACAAGCCTGGCTTTTCGGACGAGGATTTTAAACTAAAAGTGACTAGGACAAGTTGCAGCAAAAGTCAAAATGTTGCGTTTTTCTGCCACAGTTAGTCGGGCCTGCTATCAGTTGATAGTGGACCATATTTGCTCTTGTGTTTCTCAGCGTATCATGGTACGATAGGGCTGAACATTATAACTCGCTTAATGATTGTCGAAGAAAAGGGAACAAAGTTTAGAGTGGATATAGACACTAAAAGCTGGATTAACTCATCGGGTCAGGCAGTACCATTGGGGGAAAAAGGAATAGGAGACGTTTGGGGTGGAGACATTTCTTAATTATCTTGATTTTGATGGAAAGATCTTGACCCTTCTCGAGACATCGCGACCCGACACGTCGCCTATTCCTTTACCCCAGAGATGCTGCCTGACCTGATGAGTTACTCCAGCACTTTGTGTCCATCTGCGGTGTAAACCAGCATCTGCAGTTCCTTGCTGCAAAGTTTAGAGTGGGGTTTCTTGGATATAATCATCTGCGCCCATTTTAAAGCTCCAGCTTTGTTGTGTTTGTTTGAGAAGCCGACAAGATTGATTAATTTTTTTTGACCGCAAACCATTCGGCAGCAACTGTGCACTCTGATCTACCGATCATTGTTGCATTTTGCAGGATTATTTGGAAACAACTCTTAGCACTCATTTGCCTTTAAGAAGAATTCACAATCAAATGTTTAAAATCTATAGTCTTGTGGTGATGTGGATGATTGTGGTATGAAAAATATTACAAACTTTCAAGTCTTTACACGCACAAGTGAACTTTCACCTATATTCATAATTGCAGTTTGAGGCGTTGTCTCTTTTAGGGAGTGTTTGTTGGTTAGGTAAAGTTCATTGAACAGGCATGAATAACCTTGTCTGAGAATTCTGCTCAACCAGTACTGTAGATCGTCTTGCAAGTGAGCATGCAGTTCTTGTAATTTTCATGTTCCTTTTCTTCAAACTTATCAAAAAAAAATTAAAACAATGCTTGCATTTACTCTGGCACGAACAGACTTCACATTTAACATCTCCTAGTTTATCTCCTATTTAACTTTTTCGTTTTGCATAATTCTTCTTTCGACAGGGCCAGGGTCGCAGCCTGAAACATCGTCTGTCCATTCCCTCCACAGATGCTGCCTGACCCACTGAGCTCCTCCAGCCCTTTATGTTGATTATTGCAGCTGTGAAGCTGATGGAAGTGCAATAGTTCTGCTTGGCATCTTGATTCACAAAGGGGAGACACGAGCCAGGTTTCTTGCTTCTAATTACTTTGCCCAGTGATAGATATGATTTTTGTGAAATATTTCAGCTGGAAAAAGCACTGTATCTCCTCAGCAATTTGCCACTATTATCAAACAAGGAACATATACTTGTGTATTGCAAAGCACGTAGCATTTGATTCCAGGGAAGGGGAAAAAAACCACATTTGAAAATTATTCAAGTAGGCTTGTTACAGGGGAATTTATGCAGCTAAAGACAGCCACAAAATGTTCGAGTAGCTCAGCGGGACAGGCAGCATCTACGGAGAGAAGGGATGGGTGACGTTTTGGGTCGCGACCCTTCTTCAGTCTGAAGACTTCTCTCCAGAAATGCTGCCTGTCCTGCTGAGTCACTCCAGTCTATCTCCGGTGTAAATGAACATGTGCCCTCACAATATATGCAGCTGATTATGTGCTGATTATATTGGAACAGCATGCCAGAAGCAGGTCACATTTCAGGTAACATTTGGCAGACACCTGCCCGGAAGTACAGAGGTGATCAGCAAGGAAATGAAGTAGTAAAGGGGATTTTGTTTTAAACTTTAAAAAAAAAATTTTTTTTACTTCAGCGTGCCTTCTGTTCGACAGTAAAGTTTGTGCCTATTTTTTGACCAATGACAATTTCCTTGCCAAAGCTGAATAAGCCCTTGACACAATTAGTGCAAGACCAATTTGCTGCCTCTCCAGACCTGGATGGAGCAACCTGCAAGCATCTTAGATGTTTAAATGTGTTCACCGGGTCCTTGGCAAGTGCAGCATTCATTGCTCATCCATAATTGCTTTTGAACAAGATGGTTCTTCGCAAAGAGATGCTGAGCAGCTTCCCAAGGAGCCATTTACCAAGGGTGGCACGGTGGCGCAGCGGTAGAGTTGCTGCCATACCGTGCCAGAGACCCAGGTTCAACCTCCAGTGCTGTCTACGTGGAGTTCGCACGCTCTCCCTGTGTCTGCGTGGGTTTCCTCCGGGTGCCCCGGTTTCCTCCCACATCCCAAAGATGAGGGGGTTTTGTCGGTTAATTGGTCATATTGTGCAGGAAATGGATGCGAAAGTGGAATTACATAGGGCTAGTACGAACGGGTGATCGATGATCTGTGTAGACTCGGTGGGACGAACGGCCTGTGTCCATGTTGCATCTCTAAACTAAACTAAACTAACTGAACAGACAGCCAATTGCTAAAAAGCTTTGTTACTGCAACGAGGAATTGTTTTATGGGTCTGTTTAAGGGACAGTTTAGTTCAGTTTAGAGATACAGCGTGGAAACAGGCCCTTCGGCCCACCATGTCCATGCCGCCCAAGCAATCCCCGTTCACTTGCACTATCCTACACACTGGGAACAATTTACGATTTTTACAAAGCCAATTAAACTACTCACCTGTAAGTCTTTGGACTGTGGGAGGAAACCGGAGCACCCAGTGAAAACCAAAGGCGGCACGATGGGAGAACGTACAAACTGTACAGACATCACCCATTGTTGGGATCGAACCCGGGCCTCAGGCTCTGTGCCACTGTGCCACCCCCCCCCATAGCGAGGGGATCAAGGGGAATCGCTGGGGTGCAGAGTAGAGGGAGGGGTGGCATGAAGGTGGGCCTGGGTAGCTCACTCCTGCTACTGATAGATAGATACAGGTTTCTGTAAAAAGCGCACTTCATAAACAATGTCTCCAGTTAGTGTACACAAGCATCGTGCTGCAAGGACGTGGAAGGTGACATCATCAAAGAAGAAAGGGTGTAAGACACACAATAATTGGATTAACTAAATGGGTCCCACTGGGTTATTCCAGCACTTTGTGTCTTTTTTTGTTAGCCAGCAGCTGCAATTCCTTGTGTCCAGAAAATACAATATGGGGTTCATGTTGAACAATTTTCCAAAGTAAATTCCATCCCACCAGTAGTAAAACAACTTCAAGGAACGGCAGGTGCTGGTTTACGCAAAAGGACACAAAGTGCTGGAGTAACTCAGCGGGTCAAGAACATGGTCTCATTACTGACTGAATGGTCCCGACCTGTCAGCTATCCATGTAAAATAACTTGAGTTGGCCTGTGGCAAACACCTACATTTAGTTGTCAATTGCATATTCTTATTTCATCACATTCTATTTCAGCCTGCCTGTTCAGTTTTAGATAAGAGAGTTCATCAACAAGTGGCCAGTCAGTTACCGTACTTATATTCTCACACAGGGTGATGATAGATTGTCGGTATGAGCAGATTATATCATCTGTTGAACAATTGCACTGCAGATGGCTGTGGGTTGTGCAAGTTGCAGCTCACAGTACGAAAAAAAGTTTTGCATGTGCAACTATTTATAATTGCAATGATGATGTCAAAGGCAATATTTAACTGTTCGAATCTACATATCTGGTAGTCAAAGCATTTTAATTCTGAAAGTCAGCATCTGCAGGTCCCTGTCATGAGGAAGTTCCATTTCTATATTTCAATCCACTTGTGAGATGCTTTCTTTTGGCCTGTTGGGTTTTTATCAAGATGCTCTTAATCTTCATTTTCTGCAAGAATGCATTTGTTACTACAAATGTGTTCTAATTTTAGAAAAGGATCAAATAATCGTTTCGTTTTTAGGTTTCTCTTATGCAAACCAGTTCTCGGCAGTTATCAAATTGGTCATATTCCAACCATTGTACGATAATCATTACAAAGAGAAGTATTGGAGTCATAGAGTCCTACATCACAGAAGCAGGCCCTTTGGCCCAACTCATCCACGTTATTCGACATGCTCCGTCCAAGCCAGATACATTTTACTGCTTTAAACAGCATCTGCAGTTCTTTCTTACACATTACTCATCCAAATGTCTTTTAAATGCTATTATAGTACCTGTATCAACTACCTCCTTGGGCAGCACATTCCATACAACCTCCCCAACCCTCTGCGGAAAAAGTTGTCCCTCAAGTTTCTATTAAATCTTGCCCCTCTCACCTTAAATTTATGTCCTGTGGTTTTGATACCCCTTCCCTGGGTAAAAGACTACCCGATCTGTTCCCCTCTTGATTTTATACGCCTCTGTAAGTTTTATCCCTCAGCCTCCTGCGCTCCAAGGAATAAAGTCCTAGCCTGCCCAACGTCCCCCTGTAGCTCGAGTCCTGGCGACATCCTCGTATAGCTTCTCTGCACTCGTTCCAGCTTAATGACAAACCTTTTTGCACAGTTGTGTCAAGATTTACGACCTAATCATTTTGTTAATTGTTGGATGCTGTCTAAACAATTCCGGGATGGTAATTTGGATTTTTATGTTTCCTCAGGGGACGTGTCTTCTCGCTGGATTTTAATTTAATGACGGTTTATGATGTAGAATTCAACCAAGTGAGGAGATTGTCCACTCCTTCCACAGCGAGTTCTGGTTCACAATTCCGCACCGTCTGGAAGTACTATTGCAGGGAACACTTTGGCTGGAGAGAATATTCTGAGGTAATATAAAATATTGGTCATGTCAGCCAACGAGTGGAATGTGGGTTTTGTTAAATGTGCAAATCCCTGTAAATGAATGGTGTTGCATTATGCAAATAATGTTAATATTTTAGCAAATTCGTCCTCGTGTTATGTTCCCATGCATGAAAATAAATTGTTTCAAAAGATCAGTGTTTTTTTCTTTTGGATTTACCATCATTAAGATGTGAAGGCCTATCTGCAAGAGTGACAACACCTGCAGATATATTTTCAATAACTGTTTCGACACAATCCATTAATCATAAAATCTTTTGAATTAATGACATAAACTATAAATCAAAGTGTATTTCAATGTACCTGGTAGCAGTGATAGACGAGGAGCCGAACTTTAGTCATTGAGTCATACAACATGGAAACGGGCCCTTTGGTCCATTTTAGTTAACTTTGGAGATACAGTGCGGACCCAACAGGCCCTTCGGCCCTCTGGGTCCGCGCCGACCAGCGATCCCCGCACATTAGCACTATCCTACACCCACTTTACATTTACCGAGCCAATTAACCTACACACCTGTACGTCTTTGGAGTGTGGGAGGAAACCGAAGATGTCGGAGAAAACCCACGCAGATCACGGGGAGGACGTGCAAACTCCGCACTGACAGCGCCCGTGGTCAGGATCGAACCCGGGTCTCCGGCACTGCATGCGCTGTAAAGCAGCAACTCTACCGCTGCGCCACCGTGACTGCCTATTTAGACAGGTACATGAATAGGATAGGTTTGGGGGGATATTGGCCAAATGCAGGCAGGTGGGGCTAGTGTGGACGTGGGCAGGTTGGGCTGAAGGGCCTGTTTCCACGCTGTATGACTATGACTCTATTAAATTATGATACAGGAGTCAACGATCAGGACTTCTCAATATAAGTTAGTGGCAATAAAACAGCATCATTGTTAAAAAAAAAATAAGATGTTGTGCAGCAGGCAGGTGATTTGTATCCAGATGTTAGCAGCAATGTTTTGTGAATGTTAAAAGCGTATTGTTTTGTTGTTTCCAGGCAGTTGTCCGTTGCATCGAGGAAGCCTCATCTCGAGGGATGAGTGAGATCTGCTTTGTGATGCAGCAAAATAGGTACATCCTGAATTTAATGGAGGGGTTTCAACAGAACGCCGTCTTTGGCACTCGCCGAAGAATCACTCGAAGACCCTTATTTCGCTCCCTGGTTCTACTGATTCCATGCTTACAGTAAGTTGAACGTGAATCACACATTGTGTAAAGCTTCCGTGGAAATATTTGCAATTAAATCTCCCTCGTACAACGTGGAATTAAAAAAAATGTTGGGGATTATTTTACAGCCTAAAATTTTTGAGCTATCGCAACAGGTTTTGCCATTGCCGTCACAGTGAATCGGCAACCAATTAGCAAAGTTTCATTGCACCCATCGGCTATTCCTGCTTTGCATGTCCATTATTAAGTGTAAAATGTACTCTTAGTATTTACACAGAAATTGGACCATTAATGGGTTTTTATATATTTATTGTTTAGTTTAGAGATACAGCTGGAAAACAGATTCTTTGGCCCACCAAGACCATCGATCACCCATTCACACTAGTTCTAGGAAATCCACAGGGAGAACGTGCAAATTCAACACAGACAGCACCCGAGGCCAGGATCGAACCTGGGTCTCTGGCGCTGTTGGGCAGTGGCTCCACCAGCTGTGCCACCGTGAGATGGGCCACCCTTGATCCTCAGACCAAGTTTGAATGGTCTACTCTATCTAGCTCCTGTTTTTTGCGTTGTTATACTCTACATATTTAGGGCGTAAAGATATTTCCCGCCTTAGAGGTGCCATCAGATGACGATTTATTTCCTTCTCTCTTATATAAGGAGCAGCCTGTGGACTCGACAGCCCCACAGTAGATTTTTTTTCCTTTGCTTTCTACTCCTTGTATACCTCAGCCATCGGTCCTTCATGACTGGTGTTAGTCAACAAAAAAACACACCATTCTGATGTTTTTTATGTTTGTATGCGAGACGCCTCAACTGTTGGTTGTCCTTCAACAGTTTGAGGAATGCTAAAATGTGAATGACCTCGGTGGTTTGATTGGCATGCAGACCTGTCACCACACAAAAGATGTAAACATACACGTTATACTGGTCGAAATACCATGCAGAAAATGGCCACTAACAGAATTCCACTAATTGTCTAACAGTAGCTGGTTGGTAATCTGATCTGCCGAAACTGTGTTGTGTAGCACGATGAATCAGGTTTTAACTATGTGTTTGTTGGGGATGGGCGGAGGAGAGTTCAGATAGGCTGTTGGTTGTGTGCTGCTCGATCTGGGTCAGTGAGGAGTCAGAGAGTAACTCTGAGCCAGAGTTTGTGGTAGCATTCTTTGGATCTCTGAGCACAATTCTCGTTTGAGCAGTGCTACACGGGACCTGCATTTTCAAGTGGGTTCTGTGTCCGCCTCCTACTCTCAGTCTAAAGAAGGGTCTCGACCCAAAATGCCACCTATTCCTTTTTTCCCAGAGATGCTGCCTGACCTGCTGAGTTACTGCAACATTTTGGGTCAGAATCTGAAGAAGGGTCTCAACCCGAAACGCCAACCCGGTCAGGCAGCATCTCTGGAGAACATGATAGGTGACTTTAGGTTGATTGTGGTGGGGAAAGAAAGCTGGAAGACAGGAGGGGTAGGGCAAAGCCTGGCGAGTAATAGATCAATATAAGTGAGGGAATATCCCGACCCGAAACGTCACCTACCCATGTTCTCCAGAGTTGTTGGCTGACCCACTGAGTATCCTGTCACTAAATAGCATATAATTTGGCCACAGTCGCATTGCTATTTATAGGGTCATGCTGTGGAAATTTGCTAGATTACAATGGTGACTCCATCAGACGTATATCTTCAGCTGTAAAGCTGAGATTGTGAAAAGAGCAGCTGTCAAGCCAGTTCTTTCTTTCTGATCTAAGATAAAAGATTTGTTTTCAATCGGCCAATTTCAGCACAGCCTGTTCTAGTGTACACGTTGACCAGTAAAGAGTTCTTTCTGCTCACTGATACTCGCCTTGGGTGGGCCCAGCATCCACATGGTGGAGATTTCTGTGGAGGAGTTATCCTTTCTTGATTTTTTTTTTAACTGTGAGCAAATTTGGGCCCCATATCTGTGGAAGGATGTGCTGGCTCTGGAGAGGGTCCAGCGGAGGTTTACAAGAATGGTTCCAGGAATGGGTGGGTTAGCATATGATGAGGATTTGACAGCACTGGGCCTCTACTCGCTGGAGTTTAGAAAGTTGCGGGGGGACTTATTGAAACTTACAGAATAATGAAAGACATAGATAGTGGATGTGGAAAGGATGTTTCTACTGGTGGGAGAGTCTAGGACCAGAGGTCATAGCCCCAGAATTAAGGGGCGCTCTTTTAGAAAGGAGGTGAGGAGGAACTTCTGTAGTGCTGCAGCAAGTAAGAATTTAATTGGTATATCTGGGACATATGACAATAAAACACTCTTGACTCTTGACTAGTTGAATCTGTGTAACTCATTGCCACAGAGGGCTGTGGGGGCCGTCAGTGGATGTTTTGAAGGCAGAGATACACACATTCTTGATAAGAATGGGTGCCAAGGGTTATGGGGAGGAAGCAGTAAATTGGGATTAGGAGGCAGAGATCAGCCATGATTGAATGGCAGAGTGGACTCGATGGGCTGAATGGGCTAATTCTACTCCAAACACTTGTGAACTTTGATTTGCAGCTGTAATGAATAGTTTGCAGTGGGGAAGGAATTTTAACATGGGCGGCACGGTGGCGCGGTGGTAGAGTTGCTGCCTTACAGCACCAGTGACCCGGGTTCGGCCCTGACTGCGGGTGCTGTCTGCGCAGAGTTTGTACGTTCTCCAGAGATGCATGGGTTTTCTCTGGGTGCACCGGTTGCCTCCCACACGCCAAAGACATGTAAAGTTAATTGGCTTGGTATAAATGTAAATTGTCCCAAGTGCGTGTAGGGCAGCGTTAGTGTGTGGGGATCGCTGGTCGGCACGAACTTGGTGGGCCAAATTGCACACTAGAGGCAATTTACCTGGGCCAATTAACCTATAAACTTGCTCCCCATTGGGATGTGGGAGGAAACCGGAGCGCTGGGAGGAAACCCGTGGGAGAAACTCCACACTCAGACTCGCGCGCACACACACAGACTCGCGCGCGCACACACACACGCCCGCACGTCAGAATTGAACCCGGGTTTCTGACGCTGTGAGTCAGCCGCTCTGCCAGCTGTGCCGCTTAGTTTCTGATGCTATTAAGTGGTAGCGGGGTGGCTCACATTTAATGAGTCCAACGAGTTACGGTACTTTTAATGTGTAAGAAAGAACTGCAGATTCTGGTTTAAATCAAAGGTAAACACAAAATTCTGGAGTAACTCAGCGGGTCAGACAGCATCTCTGGAGAGAAGGAATGGGTGATGTTTTGGGTCGAGACCCTTCTTCCGACTGATGTCAGGGGAAGGGGCGGGACAAAGATAGAATAGAGAGTTACTTACATTGCAAGGTTAGCGCCAAAGTAGTATAGTTCAAACATTACTCGCATCGCCTTCATGTGGTTTATAACCCATTAAATGTAGAGAATGCATGGTATATGAATCCGATGATTATACTTTCATTATTTAGTTCATGGTTTGAAGCAACCAGGTCAACTGGGAGAAAGGTCTGTCACTTGGCCAGTACTAAATGCTAATTCATGGCACAAAAATAAGTAAAATAATATTTATGTATTGCTTCATTGTAAGAACAGAAGGCTGGAAATACCTAGCAGATCAGGGAGCATTTGCAAAGAAAGATATTTAATATTTCAGGAATTCCCTCCATCGATTGATGTTTTCACCTTTCTTCTCAAAATTTCCAACATCAGATGGACGTGGGACTAGCGTAGGTGGGACCTTGGTCAGCATGGGCAGCGTAGGCCGAAGGGCCTGTTTCTGTGCTGTATGACTGAGTCTGTCTGGAGTATTCAGGTGCTCCTGGCTGTAACATCCCACAGTATATCTGTGCCTCACAGGAATCTTTTTTTTTTAAGTAGTGACTGTTATCAGACGCACACAATTCATTCTACATCACTAATGTTCCAGAAACAGCAAAGAAATGATTGACCATCTGGGCCCAAGCTTCATTATTTCATAGAACGTAGAAGAGTACACCACGGGACCAGGCCCTTTGGCCCACAATGTCCATTCTGAACATGATGCCAAGTTAAACTATCTGCAAAACATTGACTTCTCAGCTCTCCCTCAACCCTCTGGCTCCTCTTCCTTTCTCCTTTCTTCAGGTTCAGAAACAGCATCTTCCCCACAGCCATCAGGCTATTGAACACAACTCAAACTAAACTGTGAACATTAATAGCCCATTATCTGTTTATTTGCACTTTATCTGTTTTATTTATTCATGTGTGTATATATGTATACAATGGTATATGGACACACCTATCTGCTCCGTATTCATGCCTTCTATAATTCTGTTGTGCAAAGCAAGAATTTCAGTGTACTATCTGGGACACATGACAATAAACTGTCTTGACTCTTGAAATGGTGGAGTAAGTCTGCGGGACAGGCAACATCTGTGGAGAGAAGGAATGGGTGACATTTCGGGTCGAAACCCTTCTTCAGATTGAAAGTCAGGGGAGAGTGAGTCTAGAGATATGGAAGGGTAAGGTGTGAAAACGAAGATCAAAGCAGATGACGATAAGGAAATGTAGAATAGTTCATTGTTAGCTAGGGGAAGGTGACAAGGAGGCATACAATCAGTAAAATGTATCAACGGATGGAGGTCTCCATTTTCTGTCACTAAACAGGAGGAGAAGGCAGGAGAATGGGGTTGAGAGGAAAAGATAGATCAGCCATGATTGAATAGGCATTGTAGACTCAATGGGGAAAAATGGCTTAATTCTGCTCCTGTGTCTTATGAACTACAACAACACATTACTCTTATGCGATGGTATGGCATATTCAAAAATGTTGTCAGATTTACAGTTTCTTTTGTGCTTTTTTTTTGTCTTAGAACTTTGGGTGGCACGCCGGGCTCTTTTGCGAAGTTACCAGAGGGATCCATTTCTCCAGCTATCGATATTCCAGCTGTTACTCCCCTTTCAAAAGTCTATCCTGAAACATGGATTTCAATGGAACTATTAGATGATTTCATTCAAGTGCCGGTCTCCATAGAAGACAAAAGCTACAGAACTGTGTATAATCTTTTCCATAAAACAATACCAGAAACCAAATTCAGGATATTGAATATTCTACGAGTTCAAAACCCGTACCTTTGGGAGAAGTATAAAAGGTAAGAGTTGACCGTAGTATTTTTGAAATTTTGGAGCGTTACCTTGTATTGCAGATACTTAAAATTTACATCTGAATTGTATATATCAATGTGTAAAGATCATAGTTATACATGCACACTGCCCAGATTATTTCGGTATTAGATGTTTTCGCGCCTGATATTGTGAATCCAAGATGCATAATGGAAGCAGGGGGACAGAGAACTGTGAAGATGCAACCATTTTTCAGCCAAGGAAGATGAAAGACTTAAACTATGCTGTGAATAGGATTGCTTGGTCTAAAAAGAAATGTTGTCTTGGGGGGGGGGGGGGGGGAACTTTAGTCAGAATCTGTGGAATTCATTGCTACAGAAGGTTGTGGAGGCCAAATCCATGGATATTTTTAAAGCAGAGATAGATAGATTCTTTTTAAAGAAGGAACTGCAGATGCTGGAGAATCTAGGGTACACAAAAAGCTGGAGAAACTCAGCGGGTGCAGCAGCATCTAAGGAGCGAAGGAGATACACAAAAAAGCTGGAGAAACTCAGCGGGTGCAGCAGCATCTAAGGAGCGAAGGAGAGAAGGAGTCTGAAGAAGGGTCTCGACCCCTGAAACATCGCCTATCTCCTTCGCTCCTTAGATGCTGCTGCACCCGCTGAGTTTCTCCAGCTTTTTGTGTACCATAGATAGATTCTTGATTAGTTCGGGTGTCAGGGGTTATGGAGAGAAGGCAGGAGAATGGGGTTAAGACGGAAGGATATATCTGCCATAATTGAATGGCAGAGTAGACTCGAATTCTGCTCCTATCGCTTAAGAACATGAAATTATCAATATAATTAAATGGCCATAAACGTTAGGTGAAGGAAGGAACTGCAGATGGTGGTTTACTGAAGCTGGACTAAAACAACTGGAGTAACCCAGTGGGTCAGGCAGCATTTCTGGACAACATGCATAGTTGACCTGTCGGGGTGGGAACCCTTCCTTGGATTCTGGTCTGCCTCCGTCTGAGGAACGCTTGTTCCTATTCCTTTTTGTCAGAGATGCTGCCTGTCCCGCTGAGTTACTCCAGCATTTTGTGTCTATCTTCAATACGTGGGTGAATCTGTCTTCCTAAACTTGCAATGATAATTTTGATTTATCTTTGCAGATTTTTATCATGCATTAGCCAATTGACTCGGCAAATCCATTCTTTTAAAAGGCAGTTCTGCAGGCTTCCAGTTAACAATGCCACATGCTAAAGTTAGATTTACTGTATAGAATATAAAATAAAGATTAATGTTGAAGAGGCGGAGAACATTTTGTCACTGAGGCAATGCAGATCTCGAGTCAGCGCATTGTTAAATGGCTGGGGTTTGGTACTTTTGGGTAGAATATCAACCAAGAGTAAGGCTACCATTGTGTATTAGACATCCGATATAATAACTGGAAATTAATTGTGAGTGAATTATCTACAATGTCAATTTACGCCCTGAAAACTAGTTGGGGTGGCACGGTGGCGCAGCGGTAGAGTTGCTGCCTCACAGCGCCAGAGACCCGGGTTCGATCCCGACTACGGGTGCTTGTCTGTACGGAGTTTGTACGTTCTCCCCAGGACCTGCGTGGGTTTTCTCCGAGATCTTTGGTTTCCTTCCACATTCCAAAGACGTACAGGTTTTGTAGGTTAATTGGCTCGGTATTTTTTTTTAAAAAGTACATTTGTCCCGAGTGTGTGCAGGGTAATGTTAATGTGAAAGGATCACTGGTTGACACAGACTCGGTGGGCCAAAGGGCCTGTTTCCGAGCTGCATCTGTAAACTAAACTGAACTAAATCTACCCCGATGAATCTAGCCAGGTGTCAGGTTACATTGGGCTGGAACATGTTTTCGGTGAGCTGGCAGCTCTATAGAGAACCCGCTGGCTACGTGGATGTGTGTGAAAGACTTCCACACCTGTTCACTGCAGCACAGAAGGTTAGATGCATGACATCACTCTACCCTTGGATTTACCACTTCACATCTGGCCCCTCAGTTTTATGCCATCCATGGTTGGAAAATCCTACACCAACCTGCATTTAAATAATTTTAAGATATTTTTTTGTTAGTTTACATTTGTCACTGCATGTTTACACTTAATTAATCATGGTTAAATGTAATTGTATTGTCCCTTTTACTGACTATGACAATCGGGGACATGTGGAAGCAGTGTAAAAGGCTCTGATAACATGGTGGTACATGGCAGCAGATGGTTAGTGCAGCCTCCTTGGGACCAGCCAGAGTCAACTATATGGCATGGCCTCTGTTTGGAAGTACTAGGAGATTATTCTTGTGTAGGAAGGAACTGCAGATACTGGTTTAAACCGAAGATAGACACAAAAAGTTGGAGTAACTCAGCGGGACAGGCAGCATCTCTGGAGAAATGCTGGCCAGCTGATCACAGTTCCCTCATATTTGTTCGAGGCACGGATGGCTGACTTGTGAATTCACAATAGACCAGACCAGACCAGACCAGCTCACCGCAGAGACTGACAAAGGGTCTCGACCCGAAGCATCGGCCACTCCTTTTCCCCATAGATGCTGAGTTACTCCAGCATTTTGTGTCTATCTTCATAATAAATTACGTGTGTTGTCTTGATGAAAGTACTTTTTAAACGGTTAAGGGCAAGAAATCATGGTAATCCAAAGACATTAAAAGACATGAATCCAGTGCCAATTACATCAAAATATTAAAGAGAGGCGCAGAGAATATTTAAAAAAAGGTTAATGGCATTTGAGCTTTTATGACTGGAGGACATGAATATAAAGGATTCAAATTATGCTGCAATTATACAATGGTCCAGTTATATGTAGAAACACCAATAGTTCCAGGCGCAGCAATGCAGGAAGGCTAAAACAACTTTGGGGCTAACATTAGACAGATGTATTAGAATAAAATGTGGACTCTAGAGCTTAAAGTGCACGTGATGATTGTATTCCCTGGAACTGAATAGGTAATGGTGATTTGATTCAAAATATTTGGGTAGAATTGATGGGATAATTAGATGGATTGTTGGATGTGTGGGAGGATGGGATGTTTCTCCATCGAGATCAACCACCTGCTCTTGACATTCGGTGGCTCTTCCAATGCTGAGTTCCCCAACACCAGTAGACCGGGAGTCCACCATCTCTATTTGGACTAGCCACAAACATACTGCGGCTACAAGAGCAAGTCAGAGACTGAGCTTCCTGAGGCAATTGACTACTTCTAATACCCCAATGCTTTTCCACAAAGGGACAAGTCAGATGTGTGAGGAAATGCTGTCTGCTTGCCTGGTTCAGTGCAGTGCCATTCAAGTGGCTGGAGAACTGCCAGGACAAAGCAATCCACTCCCTTCTACCCTAAACATTCATTCTCACCGCCACTGGTGCATGGTGGCTACAGGAAGTGGCAGTGCCCAAATACACCTCAGTTACTCACCTTTGATACTCTGGCAGCACTTGTCAAACCTGTAACTTCAGTCTCCAGGAGGGATAAGGGCAGCAGCGATACAAAAACACTGCTGTGTGGAATCCTCTCCGGTTCCTACTCGTGGAACAGTTCAGCTCAAGAAAAGCCCCGTCAGCCTACAATGAGCAACCTGCACGTATCTGCTTGCACATAACCCATACCCCTCCATTCCCTGCATATCCATTAAAGTCTCCTAAACGCCACTCTCGTATCTGCCTCCACCACCCATTCCAGGCACTCACTGCGCTCGGTGTAGATAAAAAAAACTTGCCGCGCACATCTCCTTTAACCTTTGCCCCTCCCGCCCCAAAGCTGTGCCCACTAGTATTTGATATTTCCATCCTTGGATCCAATATATTGCTGTTCCGTTATTCTCAGGAATTTTAGGTCAGGTGGGGGGGTCCTGCTGTGGACCCCCAGCAGGACCAAAACAAGACCTGTCAAAGGGCGGATGAGCTCCTAGCGAGCCAACGGCCATCCACACTCAGTAGAAGTTGCGGTCACTGTCGTACACGGCTTTGTAAGGCACCGTGCCCGGTGATGTTTTCAACGATGATGATGATGATTCATTCTCACAGGGTGTGGATTCTGGAAATCCCTCCCCAATAGCGTTTGTAGGAGTGCCTTCACCAGGTAGATTTCAGCGGTTCAAGAAAGTGGCTCACTATCACTTTCTCAAGAGCCGCTGGGATTAAGTGCTGACCTTGCTGGCGATGCCTGTTCATTCTCTCCAGAGATGCTGCCTGTCCTGCTGAGTTACTCCAGCATTTTGTGCCTATCTTTGGTGTAAACCAGCATCTGCAGTTCCTCCTTCCACCTTGAGTCTATAATATGAATACGTGAATAAATTCTTAATTGCTTAAATAAAATTTGCTGCATGGTCTAATAAGCCTTTTCGTATTTATATTGTCCACCAGGAAAAAGGACTACATGTCACGGAAAATGTCTGAAATGGATAAGATCCTGAACGAGCGGCATCTATTCCATGGGACCTCACAGGACGCAGTGGACGCCATCTGCAAACACAATTTTGATCCCAGGGTGTGTGGGAAACATGCCACCATGTTTGGACAAGGCAGTTACTTTGCACGAAAGGCGAGCTATTCTCACAACTTCTCCAAGAAGTCACAAGAAGGCGTCCATTACATGTTCCTGGCCAAAGTGCTGATCGGGAAGTACACCTTGGGCAAGCCGGCCATGCGGAGACCGCCGCCACAATCCCCTGCTGACCCTTCCAGTGATTTGTACGACTCGTGTGTGGATAACTGGCTAGAACCTCAGATTTTTGTCATCTTTAATGATGACCAGAGTTTCCCCTACTTCATTATTCAATATGAAGAAGTTGGAAGTACCGTAACTGTTTGATGAATGGCCACAGACTGGAGATGCTACCGTGAACTTATCTATACACTATAGACAGAGATCTGCGCAGACGGAACTTACTGATAAACTCAATGACATGGCCACCAGCCATAGTAAGAATACTGCACTGGCAGTACCCTGACAAGTGTAAATAACTAAGTACATTGCCTTGAACATTGTTCAAATGTTTATGTGCCTCTTTGTTTGTGAATGAGTGTATTTATATAGAAAAAATGTTGCCCATTTTTAATTAATTCTGAAGTATTTGAGAAATGTATACTTGACTTGAGTACAGTAGTTTATTTTTTAATTATCAGAAGCTGAAGTGTGGAAATTAAATGTTGAGCACTTTTTAAACCAAAGTTTTTTGCTGAGGTGTTGATGGTGATTTCAGTAAAATGTAGCGATTGCCGGAGGTGCAGAGGATGAGGCGGTTGTATTGCTTACCTTACTTGCAGGAGATAAGATTTACCACAGCAGTCTTTTCATCTGCCACAGGAAAGGAAGCCCTTACCGTGAGAAAGGCCCATTCGATGCTTTCCCAGAGCTGTAAATTGTGGCGATTTGGTCCTTGATCTCAGTGTCTTTTTTTTTTTTTTTTTTTTTTTTGGCTCGTCAATTTACTGTGATGACTTTCTTGGTCCACTTTCTCCTCTGCCAAAGAACTAAAACCAGCACAGAGCAGACAGGGCTGCTCCACTAAAAACTAGAAAGGAAAGTGTCGCGTCAATCCTGTTCTGCATTATTTAGCAATCGAAAAGTTAAACATTCCCTTCCTCGAAACACAAAGGGCACGGTAGAGTTACTGCCTCACAGCGCCGGAGACCCAGGTTCGATCCTGACTACGGGTGCTGCCTGCACGGAGTTTGTACGTTCTCCCCCTGACCTGTGTGGGTTTTCTCCGAGATCTTCTGTTTCCTTCCACACTCCAAAGACGTACAGGTTTGCAGGTTAATTGGCTTGGTATAAATGCAAATTTTCCCTGGTGTGTGTAGGATAGTGTTAATGGGGCCTGCTTTCCGCACTGTGTATCTTTAAACTAAACAAAGTGCTGGGGGAACTCAGCGGGTCAGGCAGCATCTGAGTTCCTCCAGCACTCGGTGCTCTGCTGAAGATTCCAGCATCTGCAGTTCTTTGGTGATATTCACAAAGGGAATCACAATCGCTCTATATTGGTCACCTTCCAAATTCTTCTTTGGCTGTGTGTGGTAAAAGAACGATGGGAAAATGGTGCAATGCTTCAGATCACAATGACTCTCCTGCAGTGGTGTTGTGGGCTTCTCGGGCTTCACTGTAAAATGCAGGGCAGGAAATTGAGCACAAGAATCATTTGGCCTGACACTGGGAACTTCACTGTCCTTTCATTCGAATAAAATCCATGTTACTCACCTTGTTAATCAGAGCCAAAGGAAAGTCTGTTACAGTAACTGAAACGCTGCCTTAGAAAATATAATTGGATTGCAGATTGGAATTCACAGTAAGGAGAGAAGCAAATGGGATCACTCCAGTTAACCTATTCACGTCACTGACATCTGGAAATAATGTGCTTCCAAATCTTCAAGCAAAAAGGCTAAACTATCAGCAGTCAAGTTTTGATAGAATCTGCCTGTTTCTAATTTTATTCTCACATTAATTATTTCACTTCGTAAATAGCTTATGTTTGGATGTCACAGTGCCATTAAGTAGCTGTTGTTTTTTAAAATAATAAAACAAATAGTGTTGCTAGCCTGCCAGCGCTCTCGACACGCATATCCTAGAATCATCGAATGTGATCTTTGGAAAATGGATAAAATCCAGGGGGCAATGGAAGCAGACCACATATAACCAGTTCAGATAATAACACCCCAAAAAAAGAGCAGAGAACTGTATAGCACAGGAACAGGCCATTCAGCCCACAATGTCATGCCAAACGATGCCCCGTTAAACTAATCTCTGCCTGCACACGATCATCATCCCCTCCATTCCCTGTGTTATCTAAAAGCTTTCAGAAAGAGACAGAGGGACCCTCAACAACAGGTTATACCCAGACACAATATTCAGGGGCAGGTTTTATAAAAACCTCAGACCATAGAAATGTATGAAGTTTCCATGCAATACAGATACGCTCTGAGAAATCTGCACCTACTTGCAGTCATGGCTGTAAACTCAAAGCAGCATAGGTTGTTGTAGAGAAGGTACACAGACACCTTTAGGTCTTCACTACTTTGTGGACCTAGCTGTACGTGGTCTGTCACGATCACCAGAGAGAGAGAGCTAGGGGCGTGTGGGTTACAATTATACTAACTGGTGGGGGGGGGGGGGGGGGGGGGGGGGTGGTTAGCATGGACATCGTCATTATCAATGCACATACAGAGCAAGTGTCCCGGACTGGTCCCGAGCGCGCGGTCCGCAGTGCCTAAAGGATTGTTGGAACGTTGCCGCCTATCCCACTTCTGACACCATGTAGAGAAGGTACACAGACACCTTAAGGTCTTCACTACTTTATTAATCATACATCATATAGCCCTAGCTGTGCGCATGTGGTCTGTCATGACCTCACCAGTGAGAGAGCATAGGGGCAACAACCCAAGTGTGGTATGTTACAAATTATACTAACCGGTGGGGGGTGGGGGGGTGAATGTTAGCATGGACATCGTCACTATCAATTAAAGGTGTATACACATATCATCTACAGTTGTATAATCAAAACTCATTGATCGGATTGGATTGATAACTACGTTTATTATAACATGTACTGGGGTACAGTGAAAAGCTTTTGTTCAGTGGAAGGACAATATGTGATTACAATCGACTCGTTTACAGTGTACAGATACATGATAAGGGGATAACGTTTAGTGCAAAGTAAGGCCAGCACAGTCCGATCCAAGATAGTCCGAGGGTCTCCAATGAGGTAGATGGTAGTTCAGGACTGCTCTCTGGTTGTGGTACCATGGTTCAGTTGCCTGATAACAGCTGGGAAGGAACTGTCCCTGAATCTGGAGGTGTGTGTGTAGATTTCTCAGAGAATATCCGTACCACTAACCGTTGTGAAGGTGACCATTCTAACAAACTTCTCTGGGTTTAGTTCCTTCGATATTTCATTCAAAGGTATTCGCACAGTGGCAGTGTAACATTTATTTGGTCACAGAGGCTCTGTACCCCTTTGCCGGAGATCAGCTTTGCCTGGCTGCTGGACACTCAGTTGCGCATTGTGTTGATAACAGCCTAAATCCATGGGATGTGGGGGTGCAGTGGTAAAGTTGCTGCCTTGCAGCACCAGAGATCTGGTTTGATCCTGACTACGGGTGCTGTCTGTACATATTTTGCACATTCTGCTAGTGAATGCATGGGTTTTCCTAGGGTGCTCCGGTATCCTCCCACATTCCAAAGACGTGCACGTTAGTAGGTTGATTGCCTTCTGTAAATTGTCCCTAGCGTGTAGGATAGAACTAGTGTTTGGGGCGATCACTGGCGTCATGGACGGTGGGCCGAAGGGCCTGTTTCCACGCAATATCTCTATAAACTAAACTAAAGTCCATTGGGTTCTTGATCATACCTATGCAGATTCAATGCCCGTCAGGATAGCCTTCTGCACTGTCCTGTGTCCCAGCTGCATCTGAGCGACCATAGCAAATGAAAGGAGAGCAATGGGGAAAGGCGTGAGCAGCTACCATAGAGTGGGAGCCACGCTGGGCACTAAGTCTGGCCGAGTAGACCATTAGCACTAAAACTAAAGGTTTCATTATTAGGATACACGGTGATCTTTAATTGGAAATAAACATATAGTGCACCGTCAGTGGGTCACTGCAAAGGTAATGTGTACATTCTCAATGTAACCACGTGGGTTTTCTCTGGGTGCTCTGGTTTCCTCCCACACTCCAAAGACGTACAGGTTTGTAGGAGAATTGGTTCCTGTAAAATTGGCAGTTGTCCCTAGTGTCGGATAGTGTGAGAGTACTGGATGATTGTTGGTCAGCATGGACTTGGTGGGCTGAAGGGCCTGTTCCCACGCTGTATCTCTGAAGTCTAGAGTAAAGTTTAGTAATGCATCAGGCGATCAGTTGATGTCGGTAAGCAGTATGACATGGTCTAACTCACAACTATGGCGCATGGCCTCGTCATCTCGTTATCAACAATAAAACAAGGAGCTAGGAGCTAGGAACATGTGGAGAAAGGTGAAAGAAGAAGTGCTCAATTTGTCTGACAATACACGTGACTGCAATGGCTACTCCCTATTCAACAGCTCCCAGTTTGCCTTCTCTCCACCACTGACCGCCAGTGCATCCATTTGACCACATTGTGAAGATAAATCCCATTATTAAAAGAAGTTCCAAACCAATTTAAAATGTCAAAATGTGTTACACTGCACGCACACTTCGCTGTGTAGGAAGGAACTGCACTGAAGATAGGCACAAAATGCTGGAGTAAATCAGCGGGTCAGGCAGCATCTCTGGAGAAAAGGAATACTCAGGTCTCGACCTGAAACATCACCTATTTTCTCCAGGGATGCTGCCTGGCCCACCGAGTGACTCCAGCATTTTGTGTCTGTCTTCGGTGAAAACTTTACTGATCACTATGCTTTGCAGTTACCCTGCAGTCCCAATGCAGTCATTACCAAGTGGATGCAACATGACCAGGGCGGTGTTCCTGGCTTGCAGTGGAACAATGATGGAAATGTGACTGCAGGGAGGCAACCCAACCACGGAGCACTTACTTACCTGCCCCCTCCTCCCAGAGCCCTGCAAACCAGAAGATCTGCGTTACGCAGTGGCTTGGAAAAGTTTAGCGACACGACAAGAAGAAGTGGAGCAGAGTGGCAATGACTATGGAGGATGATATCAATGTCAGGCCTTTGAAAGGGTGTAGATGCGAGTGGCAGTCGTCTGGGCGGACTTAAAGGCAACAGTGAAGAGGGTGAGAGGGCAACTGGTTTGCATTCCACAAAACCCTACCAAACCCCGGCATTCACCACTCAACAACCCCTGCAATCATTGGGAAATAAGCCCTCCGGAGTATGCCAGATCCTCCAGGACAAACCATCATCCACAGCCAGTATAAACTACAATAGCAACCCTCAGACCTTGAGTGCTGGAGTAGCTCAGTGGGTCAGGCAGCATCTCAGGAGAATGTGGATAAGTGACGTCACCTACCTATAGTCTCCAGGGATGCTGCTTGACCCACTGAGCCACTCCAGCACTCTGCATCTTCTTTTGTAAACCAGCATCTGCAGTTCCTTGTTTCTAGCTCTCAAGACTGGAGCTAGCTTCTGCTTTTATAGGCAATGGAAGTTGTGACTTGGGTGTGGAGCAGTCCATCTTGGTGGGACCACAAGTGCACAAAGTGCGTTGGTCACCATTTGCATGCGGAAAGGTTGGACACCTGGTTGCCTGCTAAGTCCTACACCGATAGCACCACGCTCCTTCACATGGACCTCAGGCTTCCCAATTCAACAAGCACTTTGCTGTTCTGCTGCAGTCTCCCACTGAAAGTCTCGCACGAGACCTCTCAAGGGGATTGTGTGTAATCTCACTGCCATGCAAGTTGACCTTCGCACCTACCTCACTACCAACCCTGGCTGCCGGTCAACTATGCCAAATTATCAAGAATTTCTGTTCCATCCTCGAAAACGGGTGGTTCATTGGTTGAGCTGGTGGCTGTGAGGATCATAGTGGGTGAATGTGTTTCATCAGTGCTTTGCTCCTTCTCTGAGCCTGCTGGGGTATTTTGAGCAAGCAAGGTGCAAGAATCGAGAAGTGCAGAGACTGGAAAGAATATTGATTGTTATACTGCATGGAAACAGGCCCTCCAGCCCAATTATCCATGTCAACCAAGATGCCTATCTATATTAATCCCATTTGTGCTTGGTCAATATCTCCCTTAAACCTTCAACCCGTGTACCTGTCCAAATGTCTAGTAAATGCTGCATTTATACCCACCTCTACAACCTCCTCTGACAGCTTGTTCCATGTCACCCACTAATGTCTGTGTGATAAACTTCCCCCTCTGATCCCCTTTAGATCTTTCACCTCCCACCTTAAACCTACTAGTCTAGGTTTAGACTTCGTCCTCTGGGAAAAAAAAACTGTGGCTATCTACCCTATCAACGCATCTCATCATTTTATAAGCCTCTATAAGGACACCTCTCAGTCTTCATCGCCACTGGTAAAATAGCCCAGCTTGCTTAATTCATAGATTCCGAGAGACTCATGGAGTTCTACAGTACAGAAGCACGTCCTTTGGCTTCGATGAAGAGAATACTCACACAATTACCAGCTTGCAACTTGTAGTGAGTTTAGTTTAGTTTAGAGATACAGCACGGAAACAGGCAGCAGAGTCCGTGCCGAACAGTGACCCCCACACATTAACACACTTTTTACATTTATACCAAATCAATTAACCTACAAACCTGCACGCCTTTGGAGTGTTGGAGGAAACCCATGCAGGTCACAGGGAGAAGGCACAAACTCTGTACAGACACGTACCCTTAGTCAGGATCCAACCCGGGCCTTGGGGTGGGAGATTGCAACCTTCACGTGGTCCGCCCTGTTTCGACAAATGCAATCAACCCGGCGTGCACAATGAAAGAAGTTCAAATAGAACAAGTTGTCGGTGTGCACGCCATACGCAAGAAGAAGAAGAACCCGGGTCTGTGGTGCTGTGAGGCAGTAGTTCTACCACTGCGCCACCATGCCGCACGGCGATGCCGTCGTGCCATAATGAAGGCAAGGAAGCGTGTGGGAATGAGGATTAACTAATGGCTTCAGCCAAGCCGCTGGCCACAGGTGTGACTAGGTGTCCCAATGGTGGCCAATCCTGCTTTTTCCATGAGGGTTGAGACATATTGGCACTGCTCTTCCCCACCATGTTGCCTCCATGGTGATATAGATGTGTGTGCATACAGTGCGGGCAGTGTGCGTGATACGACTGTCACAGTTGAATAACCGGTATTGTTTGCACCCTGAGTAATGTGGCTTGTTGTTAAGTTACATGCATGAAGATGTGGTGCATCATTTGAATATAGGGAGCAAAACTGTTTGATAGAAATTGTTGGTAGATTAGTCACTTAAAAGATACTTGGCCGGGCACATGGATATGAAATGAAGGCAAATGGGACTAGTTTAGATGGGGCATCTTGGTCTGCATAGACATTGCGCTAAAGGGCCTGTTTCTGTGCCCTATGACTAACTTTAATAGTGTGGTGCAATGAATTGGATCTGAAGTGAATTATGCACTTAATAAGATAGAGAGTCATAGAGTGATACAGTGTGGAAACAGGCCCTTCGGCCCAACTTGCCCACACCGGCCAACAATGTCCCAGTTACACTAGTCCCACTTGCCTGCGCTTGGTCCATATCCCTATAAACCTGTCCTATCGATGTACCTGTCTAACTGTCTCTTAAACGATGGGATAGTCCCAGCCTCAACTACCTCCTCTGGCAGCTTGTTCCATACACTCACCACCCTTTTATAGATATAGCATTTAAAGATACTTTTAAGTGACTTGACCACGTGTGAAAGATCACTACATGTAAAAGTATTTTCCATCTGCGTCTAGTCTTCAGAGGCTGACCGCTAGCATTGACAAATGATATCTGCGTGGAACCCACTTTCTACCTCATGGGACCATTCTTCACAAGACAGATTCGCCTGCAGGATTAGGTGCATGGATAGAAAAGGATTAGAGGGGTATGGGCCACAGACAGACTAATGGGACTAGCTCAGGCGGGGCATCTTGGTGTGTATGGGCAGGTTGGGTCCGAGGGCCTGTTTCCATGCTGTATGACTCTTACTCCAATCATTTCCAATACCTCTTACTTTAGCAGGGTGGGCAAGTTGTAGTGGGTGATAGTCACTCATTGAGCTGAAGTCACGTTTACATTCGCTAGTGCAGTCACTGTTCAGGTGGCTGTCTAATCAACCAGCGCAGGTGAATCGTAATACACCCGCTCAATCTGGTGGATATTAAGTTTAGCCATTTTGATTTCTTTCTTTCTTTGGGGATGTTTACAATTACAGTTAAGTGACACAAAGTGCTGGAGTAACTCAGCGGGTCAGGCAGCATCTCTTAGGAGAACATGGATCGGGTCAGGACATTCTTCAGACCTCAAAGAGGAACGTTGTAGATGGGAGAAGGGGTCGTCACTGGGAGGTGAGGACCCCTTGCCAGAAAAGAAGGTTCCAGACCTGAAACGTCAACTGTCCATGTTTATCCCGAGACGTTGCCTGACCCGCTGAGTTACTCCAGCACTCTGTGCCTTTTTTGTAGTTCCTTGTAGTTTTTGCAGTTCCTTATTTCTCCATGCCACTGTAGTTACAGTCGTTGCCTGGTTGGGTCAAAATACTCAAGTCATCAATAAAATAATGTAAGGATCAATTATCAAAGAATATAAATCATTATCAATGGATCACGGCACAGTTTCTACAAGGCATGCAATAATGGACACTTACAGAAGACCATGAATAAGATCAAATGGAAAGTACATAGAACATAACAATTCAAAATTAATTAACATTTGCATGAACTTCCCTGAGAACGATGACATTTGACTGATTTGAATCCTAAATCAATATCCTGTACTTGGTTGAATGAATTCAATTGTATTCAACATTGAGATGGAAACTTGAGATAAATCTGTGCATGTTTTATTCTCGTGCAGTTTCAGTCTGAATCAGTTTTGAAGAATAGTCAGCAGGTAGGGATTGCATGTTGCATGTTGTCAATTGCATGTTGCATGTTGTCATGGCTGTGTGCGCCAAATTCTTCTCTTTGTCTCTTTACTTAAGAGTAAACAAAATTTGAGAAAAACTGCCAATCATACGTATTATAACAGAAATTTCACTCATATTCCTGTATGAAACTGGAGCAGTTTCCCCATTGTAATAATTCAATATTTTAGGCGTTTAACTTCCAATCATACGTATTATAACATAAATTTTCACGCATATTCCTCTATGAAACTGAGCAGTTTCCCCATTGTAATAATTCAATATTGTAGGCGTTTAACACGCTAGGTCTTTCATAATCTCAAACTTAGATGATTTTAACACAGTAGGTTAAAAATGTAATTTGAACATATATAGGCCTTCAGACCATGTGTACTTATGGCATCGTGCAACAAACATTTCTTATTCCCTTATCGTGTATCTGTATACTGTAGATGGCTCGATTGTAATCATGTATTGCCTTTCTGCTGACTGGTTAGCATGAAACAAAAGCTTTTCACTGTACCTCAGCACACGTGACAATAAACTAAACTGAGCCATTGAAGAGATAGGAAAATAATTGTAAAAAACAAAAGACTGCAGATGCTGGAAATCTGAAATAAAACGACAATGTGTTAGAAATACTCAGCTGGTCATGCAGCACAGGTGGAGAAGGATTTTAAAGTTGCAGGTCAGTGAACGTATATCGGAAATAGTTTCTCATGTAAATTTACTGTCACAAGAACCCCAATAATAGAGTGAAGCACGAAAATAGATGGGCCAGCCAGCAGTGAATAGGAAATAAAGAGGCCTGAAGGGATATAGATAGGTTACATGAATGGCACAAAATTGGCAGATGGAGTCTTTTTTGGGAAAATGTCAATTTGGAAGGAAAAATGAAAAAGCAAATTGTTATTTAAATGAAATGAGGCTACAAAATGCTGAGTTACAAAGGGAACTGGGGCCCCAAATCCATGAATCACATAAATGAGTGTGAAAGTGGAATAATTAATTAAGAACGTTAAGTTTTGATGTAACTTTACAGTATACTCAAATTCAATTCAATTCAATTCAATGAACTTTATTTATCCGTTAGGAACTTCATTTGCGCAGAACATCAGTTTGTGTACAGTTCACATACCCAGCAGCACAACACAATTCACCACACACATCACATACCAGCAGTCCGACAGTGGTCAGTAGGTAAAAAGCACAATACATGAAGAATAGGCAATAAAAACATTAAAATAATGTTAAAAATGTATATATGAATAAATGAATAAATAAATAGATCAACTATTCATGAGTTTAATGGATGTAGGCACGAAACTCGACATGGCTCTCTTAGTCCTGAATGTGAGTGACCTGTATCTCTGGCCTGAGGGTGGAAGACCGTATTGGCTGTGCAGTGAGTGAGTGGTGTCTGAGGCTATTTGTGTTCCGTCTAGTTTAGTCCTCTTAGAACGTTGAGTATAGGTCTGGACTGAAAATAGGCACAAAATGCTGGAGTAACTCAGCGGGTTATGCAACATTTCTGGAGAAAAGGAATAGGTGACGTTTCGGGTCGAGATCCTTCATCAGACTCGGGTTGACCTGCATATTCAAAGAAAGTTGGGTGTGAAAGTGTGCACTGTGCAGAGAAGGTTCACTTGGTTGATTTTGGGGGTAAAGGGGTTCATGTGTGAAGAAATGCTGTGCAGCCAGGGCTATATACACTGAAGTATGGAAGAATGAGAGGTGATGGTATTGAAACGTACACCCCTCGAGGGGAACTTGTCAGGGTGTAGGGTGCAAGAGCGTTTCCCCTTGTATCTAGGACGAGAGGGCATTGCTTTGAAGGTAAGGAGGAATCTCTTTTCTCAGAGAGTCTCTGCAAAGTCTCTATGAAAACAATTATGGGGAAAGGTAATTCGGTATATTCAAAGCAGAGGTTGACAGACATTTAAATTGCAAGGAATATGGGGTAAGAGCAGGAAGGTGGGAAATTGAGACCAGGATTGGAGCAGACATGATTTTATTGAATGGCAGAGCAGAACTTTGGGCCAATTGACCTATCCCTGTATCAACGTCTATGAATTATATATTTTTTCTCCATTCTAAGGAGACTACAATGCTTCAATAGGTGATTTTCCTGTACTATGTATTGAAGTAAATATCACACACGTCAAGGTCAGTTTTGTAGCTCTTCGAGAAGTATGAACTCTAATTATTATACCCCACGCGATGCAGAACTGTACTGTTTGACAACTGTACTTATTGACAATTATAAAAATGTTCAATAAAATCAACAGACATTCCCTGATCAGTAAATTTCACGTCCGTTTCTTAATTCATTCTAAGATTGCCAACTAGAAAGTGGTTCTGAGCTACCATCTACCTCATTAGAGACCGTTGGACTATCTTTAATCAGACTTTTCTGGACTCCATCTTGCACTAAACGTTGTTCCCTTTATCCTGTGGACGGCCCGATTGTAATCATGTATAGTCTTTACGCTAACTGGATAGCACGCAACAACATTGCTTTTTACTGCACCTCGATACACGTGACAACAAGCTAAACTAAACTAAACTAAAAATGGAAAGAGTGGCAAGATGTTTATGCATCAAAGTAAATTGCGGAATTGACCTTTTAGGTTAATAAAAAGCAATTCTGTCTTGGCTTATCACCTCAAAGACAAGCGTACTGCAATAGGTGCTCATAATGAGGAGAGACCAAATGTGGATTTCCAGACTGCCCATTTCCCGTCTGCAGGAGTTAGCCAGAGTTTCTTGTTGACTGTGGCTATAATACTTCATTCCATTCCCACTCTGAATTATCTATGGCTCTCTGCATTATTAAACAAACCCCCTCACAAGTTAGAGGAACAAACCTCATAGAGTCATAAAGTGTTACAGTGTGGAAACAGGCCCTTCAGCCCAACTTGCCCACACGTGCCAATATGTCCCAGCTACACTAGTCCCACCTGCCTGCATTTGGCCCATATCCCTCCAAATCTGTTGTATCCCTGTCTAACTGTTTCCTAAATGTTGGGATAGTCCCCCTCTGGCAGCTTGTTCCATACACCCACCACCCTTTGTGTAAAAAAGTTACCCCTCATCTTTTCCCCTTCACCTTAAAACTATGTCTTCTGGTCCTCGATGCGGATACTCTGAGCAAGAGACTCTATGCATCTACCCGATCTATTCCTCTCATGATTTTATACACCTCTATAAGATCACTCCTCATCCTCCAGCACTCCAAAGAATAGAGTCCCAGCCTAGTCAACCTCTCCCTATATCTTAGACTTTCTGGTCCTGGCAACATCCTCATAAATTTTCTCTGTACTCTCTCCTGCTTGACAACATCTTTCCTATAGCATTTGTGCCCAGAACTGAACGCAATACTCTAAATGCAGCTCACCAATGTCTTATACAACTGCAACATTACCCCCCAACTTCTATACACAATACTCTGGCTGATGAAGGCCATGTGCTAAAAGCCTTTATGGCCACCCGATCTACCTGCAACTCCACCTTCAAGGAACCATGCACCTGCACTCCTAGATCCCTCTGCTCTACAACACTCGCCAGAGCCCTACCATTCACTGTGTAGGTCCTGCCTCATCTTCTGTCAGGCTTTCTAGACCTAATGTCAAAATGTCCAACTTCAGGAAATTGTTTCACTGTATCAGAAACTATTTCTGCTGCGAGTTATCCATCTGTGGTAATGGCTCTGCTTCCCACTCACCATGAGTACAGCCTGACCTGATGGATTGTTCCACAGCCTTGCTACTTGCAACATACTACACTTTGGTCGATGGTTTTACCTCTAACTGTTCGCATTAAACCATGCGACTGACTGACCCTTAAACCCAGGACAACCCAGGCCTCGTTCTCTCAGTTAGGCCCTCCTGCGCTCCATCCCTCCTGTCATCCATCCCTCCTGCCACATCCATTTTAGTTAAAATTCAACTTTCTTATCTCTAGCTCTCAATCCTGATGAAGGGTCTTTGAATTGAAATGTTAACTCTGTTTCTCTTTCCACTAATATTGCCTGACCTGCTGACGATGTCTTTGTGTTGCTATTTCAGATTTCCAGCATCTGCAGTTGATTTTCCTGTTAACAAGGTCGCTCGTTCTCATCACCTCCGAAAATCAGCTCTTGATGAAACAGTTGGAGATCAATGGGCCGAAGATACTGCATGTATCTGCCGCTAAGTGGTCTTGGTGAAATGAAAACTGAGTATTGGTGAGTGGGTAATGTTAAGGAAAACGCAATGTGCTGGAGGAACTCAGCAGGTCAGGCAGCGTCTGGGAATGGGAATAGTGAAGCTATGTTTCGGGTCGGGACCCTACTATGGAACATTGTGTTTTGCTCCAAAATTCCAGCATCTGCAGTCTCTTGTTAATGATAGGTACTGCTTGATACCATTACTAATGGCATCACTCTGCTCATGATTGGCAATAATAGTTTGGTGTGTTTTATATTTAATAGACAGGATGTATCAGAGCAACTTTGCGATAGTCAAGCACTGTGGTGGAATGCCAACTTTCTGCAATTACACTTGGGGATCTTTCCACTGAATCTGCTCCAGTGTAAATCTGGGACAGGTTCAATGACTCCATTCATTTCAACAGAGAGGATCACCGGTGTGATAATGTTGATAAGTCCAGGTCATTTACTTTTCTTGAATTAATCAAATTAAATATATTGAAACGTTTTCAACATGTCCAGGTATTTTTAAATGTTTTGATTCATTCAACTGTATTCATTTGTAATAATTTAAAATGTTTTGCATGGAATTATCGAATAGATTTTCCATGGCTATGAATTTGAGAGGCATTTACTGAAGGTTGGAGGGTTGCGAGGCATTGAGGGAGGGTGTGACTTAACCAGATGTTAAAGTATTTCTGTGGGCAGAACTTGCTATTCTTCATCAATCAAGCTGGAGCCGGCTCTGTGGACCAAGCTGCCACTGGAAGATTGTTTTCACCAAGTATTGATCTGGCAGGGAGGGAAGCAGTTAGACTAAGGCACTGGCTAATCTCAGGAAATTCCATGCCTGTTGTATACCTGAACAATGCAATCAATAATAAACGGACATTAATAAAGATAAGCAGTGTTAGTACAGTATTTCTTGTGGAATGTTCACTTGAATGAAACACCTGGATTAAATATTACACGAGGAAGCAAATGAATATTTCATAATATTTAACTCCATTACAGTGGAAGTGTCTTGATGATAAACACAATCATTAGTGGTTAATGATTAATATATTTGGTTGATGTGAACAAAATGAGTGAACTTCAACCAATGAGAACTTGCATGGAGCAAATCTACTTAATTTGACAACATTTTTGGTACCAATTTACTCCCTTTATTCAAAAAGAGTAGGCCCAATTCTCCATTTGTTGATTGTTCAATTAACACCATTAAAATACCATCACCAGCCACATCTGTCTTTGAAACTTGTGAACGAACCCCAGTTATTCAACGCCACCCTTTTTTTTCCATATCTACTTAATCCTAATTGAACTTGGGCATCATTAGAGAACTCTTCCTTCACAATGTGGGCTCCTGGAATGTATCGCGATGTCTAGACATCTTGAGTAAAACACAAAGTACTCAACCCAACCCACAACGTCACCTTTCCATTCCCTCCATAAATGCTGCCTGACCCACTGAATTACTCCAGAATATAAATCTTATCCCACCTAGATACAACTTAAGACTAAAAAAATTGATTTATTTACGTAAAACTATGTAATGAAAAACAATCATTAAAACACATTGAAATAGAATTTTCTTTACTTGTTACAAGATGTATAAAGTTACAAATCATTTTCTCTTTAAAATTAGACTTCAAATGAAGATTTATTTGCTCTATGTTTCACTCCATAGTTCAGTGTGAAAGGGTGAAAATTCTTATGTCCAGTCCTCTTAACATCCTATGATAAAAAAGGGTGTCGGGGTTATGGGGCGAAGATAGATCAGCCATGATTGAACGGTGGAGTAGACTTTAGTTTAGTTTAGTTTAGTTTAGAGATACAGCGCGGAAAAAGGCCCTTCGGCCCACCAAGTCTGCGCTGAAAGCGATCCTTGCACACTTACACTATCCTACAAACACTAGGGAAAATTTACATTTATACCGAGCCAATTAACTTACAAACTTGTACGTCTTTGGAGTGTGGGAGGAAACCAAAGATCTCGGAGAAAACCCACGCAGGTCACGGGGAGAACGTACAAACTCCTGTAGTCGGGATCGAACCTGAATCTCTGGCACTGTAAGTCCTGTAAGGCAGCAAAGCTACCGTTGTGCCACCGTGCCACCCTATTCCTTGGTGGGCCAAATAACCTTATTCTGCTCCAGGAACTTATGAAATTATGACTTTGATGGACCTGGTAGATGTGTGATTATCTGGAGTGTTACACAGTAGACAGAGATACAAAAATCCGAGTAGCAGAAGCAGTAGAGTCTCCCTTAAGTAGCAATTAGTCTGTAATATGAATTGCTCAATTTCCAGAGCTGCGTTCACCCACATTTGTTTGCCAGTGTTAATTTTATTGGGTAGTTTTGGATCTGAAGATTTGTCTTATGTTTACAGATGCACAATCTTTGCAACTGACATATTTCACAGTAGATGCCAGTATATTTGTACCTTATGTGTTGTACATGGGTACAGATACAAATATGAGATCACCATCCTAACCTCCTTTAATTCACGGTTGCTGTCGAGTTTTACAAATGTTCATCACTGCCACTCCCTATTGCTTTTCCTAAAGGAATGTTTCACCATTGTACCTCCCAAGTGAATTATTAATGCTGTCCTGTCAAAGTTAGTTTTAAGAAGGGTCCTAACGCAAGAATTAAATCTTATTTTTCCATAAGTGGTCAGGTAATTCAAAAATACCTTGCTGCAGAAACCAAATGAAATGTCTTCAGATATATTTCATTTTACCAAGGATATATTAAACTGGAATCAGTCCAAGTTGAAAATTGCATTTGCATGATTGATTCCAAGGAAGTGAATAGTACTTGATTATGCCATAGCTGTTATTGTCTAGTTGTATATATATTTTGCTTTAATGAAACCATTCAATCTCTTTGGAACAACTATTAGATGCTTTTGTAAAAAATATGTTTATTAGTATGCATTGGAGGTTTTAAGCAATAATGTAGTACACTGTTGCTTTATTCATGTTAAATGATCTGCATTTTTCATGTATTTTTCTGTTGACTAAAATATTGATGAGTATTACCAGGCTAACTTATATTAAAACTGGCTATGTTTTCTGTGAAGTTATTACTTGCTCTAGAGTTAATGTAACTTCATCCTAAGGATCCAACAACATGATTCAAATTTCTTGCAAATTAATTATTTACAAAAAAGCATTGCCGATTTTGTTTCATGTTTTGTGTTACATGTAATGAAATAAAACAGTGAGAGATGATGATTTTTGTCGATCAGAATGTGACGCACTGCAGAAAGTTCTTCTGCATTTTTGATACTTTGATATGCTTCTTGCTGGAGCGACTGAGGAATGCAGATAGTGTAAGGAAATTCAATGCTTCTGTGAAAATCAGGTTGAAATGTAGCATTGTGAGTATATCCCGGACCACTGCACGACGGCTGACTCTGTCATTTGAGATTTGCAAATCTTGTAAATTCTCTGTTAACGTCTGCCTGCATTGTGGACTTTCTCCTGGATTATTTGCACGAGGTCAATGCCTAAAGCTAAATTAAAATGGTTCTTGCAGCTGTTTAGACAACAAAGCCAGAACATTTCGTGCAGGCTTTTGTATGAGCAAAGGTGCAACAGCAAGATAGTGATGAACAAGCTATTTAAAGGGAGCCCTGTGAATCGCATGCAATTCATATTCCGTGACAATTTCTATTACTGATGTGACCTCAATTTGCTGATGCAAAAGACTGCAGACTCTGGAATCTTGAGCCAAGCACAGAGTGCTGGAGAAACTCAAAGAGTCAGACAGCATCTGTGGAGCGAATGGACAGATGACATTGTGACCGGGACCCTCCTGCAGTCTCAGAGTCTGAAGAAGGATCTAGACACAAAATGTTGTCCGTTCCATACACAAACGCTGCCTGATGCATTGCATTCCTCCAACACCATGATTTTCTCAATCTATGCCGAATCATTGCTTATTAATCCGTGTGTTTCTAAGTGCTGGAGGAACTCAGCGGGTCAGTCAGCATCTTGGCAGGGAATGGGCAGGCAGCATATCAGGTCACATTCTTCTCCATTTGGGTAATTGAAAGAATATGATCCAGATCGATGGAGGAGAACTCCCATGTGCTTCAACATGTATCTTGAGACTGTCAGACGAAAGAGATAAAATCTTGGATCAACATTTCATCAAAAAGGCAGTACACTTGTCAGAAAGAATATGTTTGCCTTGTTAAGCAGGACATACAAATGGTGATACTTGAATGCGCACCACACTGTAACAACATTCAAAAGACATATTTTGGCAAGTACAAGGTTAGAAAAAGTTTAGAGGGATACCTGCCAAATGCAGGCAGGTGGGACTAGTGTAGATGGGATATTTTGGTTGGTAAGGGCAAGTTGGACAACAGGGACTGTCTCCATGCTGTATGCCTCGCTATATTCTGTACAAATGGATGTTGCAGTAGAGGAGCAGGCCAGTGAGGATCACAACATGGTGTTAAAGGATCAGAAATGCATGGTTAGGAAGTTTAAAAAGCTGTCCTCATCCATACAATCATTATTATTGTAATAGTCTATGGAGACAGGGCGTTCCGATATATGTCAGAAGCATAGCTACTTCAAGACACGACAAAACTGTAGGTACTGGAAATCTGAACTACAATAGAAATGCTGAAAATATCCAGAATGTAAGCACCATCTGTGGAGAGGGAAACCCAGTTAACTTTTAGTTCACTGACGTTCCAAATATAAAAGGGTCAATGATCGGGAATGTTATTATCCCTATTTCCCTCTCCAAGGATGCTTCATTTGTATATTATGGTCACATATACAATTCAGTACAATACAAGGAAAGGCTTTGCTTTGTATGCCATCCAGACAAATCATACCAAACATTAGTACAGTCAAGGCATAGGTTCAAAAATACAAAGGAAATGGTGCAGAAATAGAATTGCAACTATAGGGAAAAGTACAGATTGAAAAAAGTGCAAGGGCCGCAATGAAGTTGATTGGAAGATCGTAAATTCATCCTTAGCACATGAAAGGTCTATTCAACAGTCTGATAATAGCAGGGATGACTCTGCCCTTGAATCTGACGGTGGTACGTACTTTCAAGCTTTTGTATCTTCTGTCAGGCAGGAGTGGGGAGAAAAGAGAATGACTGGGGTATGAATGATGTTTGATAATGTTGGCTGCTTTTCCGAGGCAAAGGTGGGGGAGACTGGTTTTCCATGATGCACTGGGCTATGTCCATGTTCACGCAGTCTTGGGCAGAGTAGTTGCCAAACCAAGTTGTGATGCATCCCGATAGGGTCCTTTCTATGGTGCATCTGTAGAAATTGGAGTCATTGGAGATATGCTGAATTTCCTTTAGTCGTCTGAGGAAGTAGAGGTGTTGATGTTTTGTATTGTGTTGTGTGCCTTCTTCGCCATAGTATAAATGTGGCTAGACCAGGACAAATTATTGCTGATATTTCTACCTAGGAACTGAAGCTAGTCTCCACTTTGGATCTGTATCTTCAGCATTTTCTACTTTTATTTCAGGATAGCTGTTTGCCCTTTAAGGCTACACACAATTTTGTTTCAGCATGCCAGCAAATATTAAGGAGTATATGTGTAGGAAGGAACTGCAGATGCTGGTTTAAACCGAAGATAGACACAGAATGCTGGAGTAACTCAGTGGGACTGGCAGCATCACTGGAGAGAAGGAGTGGGTGATGTTTCAAGTCGAGACCCTTCTGTAAGCCACGGGCAAGGGAAACAAGAGATATAGACGATGATGTAGAGAGATATAGAACATATGAATTAAAGATATGCAAAAAAGTAACAATGATAATGGAAACAGGGCATTCTTAGGTGTTTGCTAGGTGAGAATGAAAAGCTGGTGTGACTTGGGTTGGGGAGGGATGGAGAGAGAGGGATTGCAGGGGTTACTTGAAGTTAGAGAAATTAATATTCATACCAATGGGCCATGGGTTGTAAGCTGTCCAAGTGAAATAATAGATGCTGTTTCTCCAATTTGCATTTGGCCTCACTCTGACAGTGGAGGAGGCCTAGGACAGAAAGGTCAGCGTGGGAATGGGAAGGGGAATTAAAGTTTGGCGACCGGGAGATCAGTATATACAGTCAAACCCTGGTCAGTTTTGCCTACAATAATGGGAGTATTATCATTTAAACTCAATGTTTTGAGAAACAAATTGCCTTCCACTCTTTGCAAGAAACACCCTTGTTTAATTATCAAATCATAAAAGGCAAAACTTAGGCTACACCAATGATTCATAATCAAGCGCAGGAAGTCAATATACCCAAAGCAATGATTCTATAGGGGTGGGGCAGGATGGCAATGCGATTATTACCCCTCAGTCATTTGAAATATCCTTCAAGAAATAGTTTTGTGGAATGTCAGCCCACAGTTACATGGGTATGAACATGCTTATGCACAAAGTAAACTGGACTGGGTCCAGAGAAAAAAACTTTTTAAGTCTTTCAAACTTGAAGCTGTTTTTCACTCAAAGTTTTCCCTTTTTTAAAGAGATAATTCCCTGTAAATGTCTCCTACAATCTTTGGCAACCAATTTATTGTCAGCTGGGCAGGTGAAAAGATGGGCTAAGTTTCTGATCCAGCTGCCCTTTGAAGTTTCTACATTGGCGAAGGTGGAACAGTATGCATCTGACAGTTCAAAGCTTGTTTTCTTTTTCTGTTTTCTAATCTGGGATATATGTTTCAATTAGTTATGCTTGTAAAATTATTCCAATATAACATTAGAATTATGTAATAAAAACCTACATATTAATAAAACCTTTCTTTTGAATAAAAATGTAGTTATGAAAACATTAGGACAAAAGACACACAAATTGAGGATATTAGTTTTAGAATCAACTATATATTGTTACATGTTTTCTAAGGGTGAACAATACAAGTCCTCTGCTGAACTTCCTACAGATGGCTTCATTTGGGAGAATGGGTAGTGAAGGACAAAATTAGGTGTAAACAAGTCACGCTGAGAATTTTGCTTCAGGATATAATGAATAGAGTAACTGATAGATTGGACATATTCACAACTGGAGCCATGAAAAGTTGCAGATTATACTTTTGGAACAGCAGTTGAAGTGGTTCTGAATAAAATCAATTTAGAGTTACGCCAGCACTTCATGTCTTTTTCTGTAAACCAGCATCTGCAGTTCCTTTTATCAACATATTATTCCAGTTGCATAATCAGAGCAAGATTTCTCCACCCTTCTACTCAAATCTCCTTTCAATAAAAGTCATCATTTACTTTTTTTTAGCTTGCTGAACCTTCACGTTATATTTAATGATCTGGGGGGAAAGTATACAAGATGGCTTAGAATATTGGAGAAAAAAAATTGGAACTTAAAAGGAAGTTCTTTAACCCTGGAGTCAAAGTGGCAGAATAACCCCGAACACAAGTGTGTGAGCATTTGTTCTCTGTACCAGAGATAGACAAAAAAAAAGCTGGAGTAACTCAGCGGGTCAGACAGCATCTGTGGAGAAAAGAAATAGGTGACGAGACCGTTCTTCAGACTGAGTGTCAGGGAAACACACTGCTTTAGTGATCTGTACCGGGTGCACCAACATCATCAGCGTTGTGTAACCCGCCGTCTGACCCTATTTTACTTCTCATTGCTTTTTGTTGACGCTCAAAGACATAGCGTGACACAATCCAATTTCTTGGCGACACAAGCAACTGCATAATCAGAGCAAGACAGAGCAAGACGGTGCTGGTATCTAGAGCAAAACACAAACTGCTGGAGAAACTCAGCGAGTCAGTCAGCATCTGGGGGGATGAATGGACAGGCGACATTTCAAGTCCGGTTGTTTCCGGACGTGTTATTTTACGTTTTAGAGCAAGGGTTCCCAAACTGGGGTAAATTTCGCCGACCCAGGGGGTAAATTTGTTGATTCTGGTGTTGTACATATTTTTTTTCTCATGGACTGACTGTGTTTGGTTCTGGTGTTCCGGTATCTGTTCATCATTAGTCGTTCATAAAGAAGCGAAATAACATTGTTATGTGCTATTAAAGTTGCCAGGGTGAGAAAGGTGGGGAATGTTGGGTGAATGGTTCTGGGTTTCTGCAAATAAGTTGTTTTAAATCTAAGTGCTTTAAAAAAAAGCCTTTCAGTTTCCTCTTGGGAGGCCTGAGTAAGTTGCGTTAAATCTGAGTGTGCAAAGTCTGCAAGTTTCCACCTGGGAGGCTGCAGTGGATGTGGAGGCGCACGGAACAAGTCCCCAGCCGCACATGTGCGCTTTGCTGCACGCAGTGAGCACCTGCCCTGCCTCAGTCAGCGGCGCTTCCTGCCCCCGCCCGGCTCCCTGCTGCCGCACGGCGCTGCGTGACTGCGCCCGATCACTGGCAGCCTGCGGTTATTTTAAACTCTTGCTTCTCACAGCAGTGTCACGATATTAAATGCAGTGGCGTGCTAATAGTGTTTTTCAGCTGATCCTTGCACTGCGCCGCGGTAGGGGTTTCTCAAGGCGAGATACTGGAGACACGATCTGGGGAAAGGTGGCGAGGCAACGGCAAAGGGCCGCAAGGTTCATCCTGTCACGGTCTAAGATCTCTATGATCTTTGGTCAACCATCACCACGCACGCAATGCTTGCTCGACATCTTGAGGTCGCTCGCCAGCCAGTCCCTTTCGTCATTTCGTATATCATGCGCGCAAGAAGCTGTTTACGGGCGATCCCATTATTTCAGTGTCATTTGTCAAACTCTGACAAAACATGTAGCAGAATGCGCACGTTACTCGACCCAACTCTCACAAGCACGCAGGGAACTACGTTTTGCTGCAGTCGCCTCAGTTTGGCTTTGCATTAACTCGGCGGTGCGTGCAAGCCTAGATCCATTGCACGCCATCCGTGTCCTATCTAAACATTACTCATTCTTTCGTGCAGTTTGCATGAGGCTTAACTTTGCCTTGGTGACCTCTATAATTTCCGGTAGCTGGTGTGCATGTGTGTGTGTGCAGTCGATATCGTGCCCGGGAGTTTGCGGGGTTAACTAGCCAGGTCTCCATACAAAAGCAGTTTTCACTTCAGGCACGTAGGGTCAGTTAAGTGCAGCTGGTATGATCACACTTCCTTTATCAACGCGGCTCGTCGCCTTGGTGGGGAGCAGGAGAGGAACCGCTTTGCATGCAGATAGGTCAACATTTTGCTTTTCCCACGAAAGAAATGTCACGGCATTTGATTTACAAATACATGCTAATGTTTTTTTTCTAGAAATCAAGGAACGTTTTCACCCCAGGTGGTTAACGAAAACAAGAATTATACACGTGGGGCTTAACATTGCAGATTTTTTGTTTTGTTACATATGAGGGCTCACATTTTCTGAAGTAAAGGGAACATCGAAACCCATCATTACTGGGGAAGTTGCCTTTGAAATCTTTTTTTATCGTCAAGAATACATTTTGCCTTATTCAGTATCACTTGGTACCTTATTTGTCACGCACTGAGGCACAATAAAATTAATTTGTGTACTCTTTGGTCACCATTTAGAGGTTTGCATATAAGTAATCTCTAATGGTTTTGTACATAGTCAGTGAAGACAAGGTGTAATATAAACAGGAGACATAAGGATCCACAGATGCTGGAATCTTGAGCAGAATCTTGAGCTGGAGGAACATAACAGGTCCGGCAGCATCTGTGGAAGGAAGAGACAGATGACGTTTGGGTCGGGACCCTTCTTCAGACGTCTTCCACAGATGCTTCCTGACCTGCTGAGTTCCTCCAGCATTTTGTTTTTTTGTTCTAACCCTGTTTCCTTTGCATCACAGATATGCACCCTCCACCTCAATCTGGAGACTTGAAACGTCATCTATGTTCTCTTGAGATGCTGCCTGACCTGCCGTGACGCACTCTTTTGTAAACTGGCATCTGCAGTTCCTTGTTTCTGTACTTCCACCCCAGTTGTTTTGCCCCACCTTGTCTATATCCTGGCCAACTGGATGCTGAAAACCTATATTGTCACATTTGTTATCTTGAGATACAATGATTCAAATGCCTTCTGGCTATTTTCTTAAACTTGAGATCTAAAACTTCATCCTCGTGTGTTCATTTGAATCAAGTTCCATTCACCCTTCATAGACGAAAACGGGAGCAGGAACAGTGGCCACTAGCCCACAAAAGAGCCAAACAACATGGAAATACCCTTCCGCCCAACTTATGCATGCCAAACAAGATGTTCAATCTACACTTGTTCCGTCTGTCTGCATTTGGCTCACAGCCCTTTAAACCTTTCCTATCCATGTACTTGTCCAAATGTCTTTTAAATGTTGTTATAGCACCCTCCTCAACTACCTTTTTGTTTAGCTCTTAGGGCTAAAGGAATTAAGGGATATGGGGAAAAAGCTGATCAGCCATGATCATATTGAATGGCAGTGCTGGCTCAAAGGGCCGAATAGCTTACTGCTGCACCTATTTTTCTATGTTTCTACCTCCTCCGGCATCTCAAAACAGTTTAAAGTTAAGTAAGCCTTTAAGTGTAATTTTCATTGGGTTAATACAGGAAATATGGGAGCCAATTTGCAATACCCATAAATAGCAGTGAAATAATAACCAAATAATCTGCTGTAATGATGTGGATACATGGATCAGGACTTATTAAAGGTTATCCACGTGACAACTCAATAAACTGCAATCTTTATTGATAACTCTCCGAACAACTGCTTTGATTTCTTTGAGGAAGTGACAATCAAAGCCAACTGTGGTAATTCCTATGATGTGTACTTTGATTTCGAAAAGGTATTTGATCAAGGTCCACACATTTGGAAACCACACATTGATTTAACCCATCGCTTTGCTTATGCTTGTGGACTTGACATCTGATTCATTCCAGACAACAAGCTCAGTCTGAAGAAGGGTCTCGACCTGAAACGTCATCTATTCCTTTTCTCTACAGATAATGTCTGACCCACTGAGTTACTCCAGCTTTTTGTGTCTATCTTCAGCTCATGTACTATGTCATTTTTAAAGCTACCATGCAGCAAATATTTTGTAGATTTCTGTTCCCCTCACTAAAGATCCCTATATCATAAACGTATAATGATTTGGGTTGTCAAAATTCTTAAGGGGTTGGACAGGCTAGATGCAGGAAAATTGTTCCCGATGTTGGGGAAGTCTAGGACAAGCGGTCACAGTTTAAGAATAAGGGGGAAGTCTTTTAGGACCGAGATGAGAAAATCATTTTTCACACAGAGAGTGGTGAATCTGTGGAATTCTCTGCCACAGAAGGTAGTTGAGGCCAGTTCGTTGGCCATATTTAAGAGGGAGTTGGATGTGGCCCTTGTGGCTGAAGGGATCAGGGGGTATGGAGAGAAGGAAGGTACAGGATACTGAGTTGGATGATCAGCCATGATCATATTGAATGGCGGTGCAGGCTCGAAGGCCGAATGGCCTGCTCCTGCACCTAATTTCTATGTCTATGTTTCTATGTTAGGTGGTCTGTACACAACTCCCACTAGCGCTTTCTGCCCCTTAGTGTTTTGCAGCTCTACCCATATCGATTGCGCATCCTCCAAGCTAATGTCTTTCCTTTCTATTGCGTTAATCTCCTCTCTAACCAGCAATGCTACTCCACCTCCTTTTCCTTTCTGTCTATCCATCCTGAATATTGAATATCCCTGGATGTTCAGCTCCCAGCCTTGGTCACCCTGGAGCCATGTCTCCGTGATCCCAACTATATCATATTCATTAATAACTATCTGCACATTCAACTCATCCACCTTATTACAAATGCTCCTTGCATTGAGACACAAAGCCTTCAGGCTTGTTTTTATAACACTCTTACCCCTTATACAATTATGTTGAAAAGTGGCTCTTTTTGATTTTTGCCCTGGGTTTTTCTGCCTGCCACTTTTACTTTTCATCTTGCTACCTATTGCTTCTACCCTCATTTTACATCCCTCTGTCTCTCTGCTCATGCTCCCATCCCCCTGCCATATTAGTTTAAATCCTCCCTGACAACGCTAGCAAACACTCCCCCAAGGACATTGGTTCCCTTCAAGCCCAGGTGCAGACCGTCCTGTTTGTACTGGTCCCACCTCCTCCAGAACTGGTTCCAATGCCCGAGAAATTTGAATCCCTCCCCCTTGCACCATTTTTCAAGCCACGTATTCATCTGCAATATCCTCCTATTTCTATTCTGACTAGCACGTGGCACCGGTAGGAGTCCAGAGATTATTACCTTTGAGGTCCTACTTTTAAGTTTATCTCCTAGCTCCCTAAATTCGCCTTGTAGGTCCTCATCCCGTTTTTTACCTATATCGTTGGTGCCAATGTGCACCACGACAGCTGGCTGTTCACACTCCCCCTCCAGAATGTTCTGCAGCCGTTCAGTGACATCCCTGATCCTTGCACCAGGGAGGCAACATACCATCCTGGAGTCTCGTTTGCGGCCGCAGAAACGCCTATCTATTCCCCTTACTATTGAATCCCCTATTACAATAGCCCTTCCACTCTTCTTTCTCCCCTCCTGCGCCGCAGAGCCACCAATGGTGCCATGAACTTGGCTGCTGCTGCCTTCCCCTGATGAGCCATCTCCCCCAACAGTATCCAAAATGGTTTCTGTAAGGTGGGTACAATTTCTGAGTGTGGAAATCACTTTCAGGAAATGATCACAAGAGAGTTCCTTGAAATGTTGACCACTCAGAATAAAGAGCTTAGAAGAAATTAAGTCAGCAAATTGGGAAATGGAAGATGGGAATAGGAATCAGTACAATAGCATCAGGGCTTTAGAAATAGCTGCAGACACTGGGATTGAAAGTGGATCATTTTTTCTCTCAGCAGCAGAGTGGCAAAAGCCTAAAAATATCAGAAAAGATTCTCAAGTACTGGATCAAAGCAACACTTTCCATCTCAACCTCCAGTTAAACAATTAAATATTTATGGACGATGATGCTGGTAGCTTCCTCTGGAGATAATTTCCTCCAAATATTAAAGTAATAGTTTATGATTATGAGGCCAAATTAAGTGCAGAATTCAGTTTGTAAAACTGGAAAATCATTAGCCGATATGAAGAATCTCTGCACGGTAAATGGTACATGCACTTCAACCATTTGTGGCTTCTATAGTTGGTTGGTTCAGTTCTCTTTTCTTGCGTATGCACAGGCAAAGTAAATTGTCCAGAAAAGGGTTTTGCATTCCTCTCAGCCACAATGTGGACAAGCAAAGCCACAGCGATATTGTGACACATCGAAACTATGACGCTGATTTTGTAATAAAAATGTAATCAGCCTGCTCTTTGAAAAAATTGGAATATAGCGAATCAAATAAATTTGGTGACAATTTTACCTTTTCCAGTTAAATTTTAAGAGCTCATTATACAAGTCAGGAAAAGTGGCACACCTATTTAGCAATTTGAGGCCTTATTAACCTCTAATAATTAATAATACTTTAATAATTTAAAAGGCTTTTAAGGTGTGAAGGAATGGAAAAAAATGAATGTGTTGGAATTCCCACAATGACCTTTCTGTCCTAGGCCTCCTCCATTGTCAGAGTGACGCGAATCGCAAATTGGAGGAACAGCATCTCATAGTTTGCATGGGCAGCTTACAACTCAGTGGTATGATTATAATTTCTCTAACTTCAAGTAACCCATGCACTCCCTCTCGCTCCATCCCTCCCCCACCCAAGTCGCACCAGGTTCCTGTTCTCACCTAGCAAACAGCTAACAATGGCCTGTTTCCTTTATCATCGTTACTTTTTTGCAGATCTTTCATTCATGTGTTCTATATCTCTCTACATCACTGTCTCTATATCTCTTGTTTCCCTTTCCCCTGACTAGTCTGAAGAAGGGTCTCGACCCAAAACGCCACCCGTTCATTTATCTCCAGAGATGCTGCCAGTTCCACTGAGTTACTCCAGCATTTTGTATCTATCGTTGGTTTAAACCAGCATCTGCAGTTCCTTCCTGCACATAATGTGCTGTGAATATTAATTTGGAAAAATTAATTGAAGGATCTAAATTGTGGATTGACAAGACAATCTAACCTACAAGACAAATTAAAATAACAATTGGTAGGGACAAGGAAGGAAAACTCGCACACATTACAGGTCACGGGAGTCTGGAATCAGCAAACAAAATACCTACTGAGAAATAGTCACTTCAATGAAGCATCCAGAATAACTTGCTTTCATTTAAAACAAATTGCTCCCGATTAGAAATATAAATGGAAAATCCTGAAAACACTCAGCAAATCGGGCAGCATCTTGGAGTAAGGAATTCAGCTCAGGTTTTGGGTTGATATTTTATCATTTGCAATTTCACGCAGCATGCTAACAGGCCCTTCGGCCCAACTTGTCCATGCTGACCAAGATGCTCTATCTAAGTTAGTCACGTTTGACACGTAACTCTCGAAACCTTTTCTATCCATGCACCTGTGCAAATATCTTTAAAATGTTGTTATAGTCCCTGCCTCAACTACTTCCTCTGGCAGCTCATTCCATTTGCCCGCCACCCGCTGTATGAAAAGGTTGCTGCTCAGGTTCCTATTAAATCTTTCCCCTCTCACCTTAAACCTATGTCCACTGGTTCATGTTTCCCCTACTCTGCGTAAAAGACTCCGTGCATTTACCCTATCTATTCCTCTCATTATCTACATATATTCATAAGATCATCCCTCAGCCTACTGCGATTCAAGGAATAAAGCCTTAGCCTGCCCAACCTCTCCCTGTAGCCTAGGCACCTCGAGAAACTTCCATAATTGAATGATATTCACAATGCTTCTCATTTACATCAAGAGTCTGGAGTATTTTATTGTCATATGTCCCAAAAAAACATGATTTTATACAAAATGAATTTATACAAAATATTTGTTTATAGAAGATGTAGCTGTTCTCACGGCTTGGTTTGGGAACAGCTCCATCCAAGACAGCAAGAAATTGCAGCGAATTGTGGTCCAATTCCAGACCATCACACAAACCAACCTCCCTTCTATTTACTCCATTTATACCATATGCTGCCTTGAGACCAGCAGCATAATCAAGAATGAGTTGCACTCTGGCACTCGCTCTTCTCCCCTCTCTCATCAGGCAAAAGGTAAAGAAGTGCAAAATCGCACACCTCAAAATTCGGAGACAATTTCTTCCCAACTGTTAGGCAACTGAATCATCCTACCACAATGACAATAAATGAAACTGTAAACTGTACACCTGTGTAAGATCAGCCCTCAGCCTCCTGCTTGCTTTGGTCATAAGGTCATAGATTATGAGATCACAAGTGATAGAAGTAGAATTAGGCTATTCAAGTCTATCTCTCCCTCCTAACCCCATTCTCCTGCCATCTCCCCTTAACCTCTGACACCCATCAAGAATCTATCTATCTCTGCCTTAAATATGTAGATTTGAGTATAGGAGCAGGGAGGTTCTACTGCAGTTGTACAGGGTCTTGGTGAGACCGCACCTGGAGTATTGCGTACAGTTTTGGTCTCCTAATCTGAGGAAATACATTCTTGCCATAGAGGGAGTACAGAGAAGGTTCACCAGACTGATTCCTGGGATGTCAGGACTTCCATATGAAGGGAGACAGGATAGACTCGGCTTGTACTTGCTAGAATTTAGAAGATTGAGGGGGGGGATCTTATAAACTTACAAAATTCTTAAGGGGTTGGACAGGCTAGATGCAGGAAGGTTGTTCCCGATGTTGGGGAAGTCCAGAACAAGGGGTCACAGTTTAAGGATAAAGGGGAAGTCTTTTAGGACTGAGATGAGAAAAAAACATTTTTCACACACAAGAGTGGTGAATCTCTGGAATTCAGGCAGAGGGTGTTGATACCACATAGAAATTAGGTGCAGGTAAGCAGCCCTTGAGGCCAATATGTTCATTGGCCAAAGAATCAATTTCAGAGGGAGTTAGATGTGTGCCCTTGTGGCTGGGACCCCAGGGAGTATGGACAGAGAGGAATCAGTGAACCTTCTCTGCACAGGCAATAATACTGAGTTGGATGATCAGCCATGATCATATTGAATGGCGGTGCAGGCTCGAAGGGCCGAATGGCCTCCTCCTGCGCCTATTTTCCAGGTTTCTATGCATCCTTTGACTTGGCCCCCGCAGGCTTCTGTGGCAAATCATTCCAAAGATTCACCACAGATGGTAAATGTACTTACACACTTTACAATCGCACTTCCCCCTAGGTTTGCAGGATGCCACTGCACCATGAATTGCCATTGCACCGTGGTATTTAAAAGACACGCTTGTACGAAATGTAAAGCTTGCAGACAGCTCTGGTGGTGAAGGTGCATTCATCTCCCTGGCGTCGCCCAGCAACAGCGCGGTGGGTGGGTGGCTCGGCCGCGGGGGGCGGGGGGGGGGGGGGAGGGGGTAACCATGGAGACGACGCAGCGGGCGGCAGCGGGACGCGGTGACGTTGCAGAAGGGGGGGGGCGAGCTGTCCATCACGCCTTCCGGCCACTCACAGCGCGGCTCGACGTCAGCACGTCGCCTAAAGTCCCGCCCCCCGCCTGCCCGCGTCGTCTCCATGGTTACCGCTGCAGCGGCCTGGCGCGCCGAGGCCGGGTGGAAGCCGCCTGCTCGCTTTCTCTCTCTCAGCGCCGGGGACAACGTGAGTGCCGCGACGCCAGCCCCAGCCCCAGCACCGGGAGCCCAAGGCGACATCGTTAGATCATATTAGTGGGCAGCTTACAACCAAACATTTTGTGCCTCTCTTCGGCGTGAACATTAATTTCCCTAATTTCAAGCAATCCCCCCTCTCACTGTTTTCAGGTTGCACAAAATGCTGGAGAAACTCAGCGGGGTCTCGACCCGAAACGTCGCCCATCTCCTTCGCTCCTTAGATGCTGCTGCACCCGCTGAGGTTCTCCAGCATTTTGTGTAAACCCTCGATTCTCCAGCATCTGCAGTTCCTTCTTTAACTCACTGTTTTTAGTCTGTTCAATTTTAAAGTCTATTTTAGACAAGTTAATTTCAAAGTTGTATGTATTTATTAACTGCACTGACAGGAACTGATTGAGAAACAATTTTTCGTTTCCTCTGTGTATGTAAGTACTCAGTGAAAATGACATTAAAGTAAATACTGAATACTGAATACTCTGTCTTACTGAAGAAGGGTCTCGACCCGAAACGTTGCCTATCTTCTTCGCTCCTTAGATGCTGCTGCACCCGCTGAGTTTCTCCAGCCTTTTGTGTACACTGAATACTCTGTCCCTTCTCCACCCCAGTTGTTGGACTAGTTTCGCTGAAGATAGACACAAAATGCTGGAGTAACTCAGCGGGACAGGCAGCATCTCTGTAGAGAAAGAATGGGTGATGTTTCGGGTCGAGATCCTTCTTCAGGTTGAGAGGCGGGAGAGAGGGAGTCTAGAGATACGGAAGGGTAAGGTGTGAAAACGTCAGATCGAAGCAGAAGCTAATCACAAAATGCTGGAATAACTCAGCAGGACAGGTAACATCTCTGGTTGGAAGGGATGGTGATGTTTCATGTCGAGACCCTTCTACAGGCTGATCAAAGCAGACGATGATAAGGAAATGTAGAATGGCTCATTGTTAGCTGAGGGTTTCACTGTTCGTCCTGGTGAATTTCATTGTCTGTAACTGGTTATCACCTCGCCCACAGCCAACAATGGGCCGTTTCCTTTATCATTGTTACTTTTTTTGCATATCTTTAATTCATTTGCTCTATATCTCTCTATATCACTGTCAATAGCTCTCGCTTCCCCCTTCCCTGACTCTCAGTCTGAAGAAGGGTCTGGACCCGAAACATCACCTATTCGTTTTCTCCAGAGATGCTGCCTGACCTGCTGAGTTACTCCAGCACTTTGTTTCTATCTTCGGTGTAAATCAGTTCCTTCTTCAACAGTTAAATTATATATATAATGTTACTGTGTGAGAAGGAACTGCAGATGCTGTTTTTGAAAAGATATATGGGAACGGTGTGACTGCTGGGTGGCGTGCACTCTGTCAGTGAGCCTTCCTGTTTAGACTATGAAGTGCTATAGTAACTCAGCAGGTCAGGCAGCATCTGTGGGGAACATGGATAAGTGGTGTTTCTAATCAGACTGATTGTAGTATGGGGGTAAGGTGCTGTAAAGGAGAGGTGGGGGCAGGACAAAGCCTGGCAAGTGTTGGGTGGATAGACTCAAAATGCTGGAGTAACTCAGTGGGTCAGGCAGCATCTCTGGAGAAAAGGAATATGTGACATTTTGGTTCAAGACCCTTCTTCAGACTCAGATCAAGGGAGAGGGAGACTAGAGGTATGAAAAGGTACGATCTGTAGAAGGGTCTCAGATTGGATACACAGAAGTATTTATCCTCGGTGTAAATCAGCATCTGCAGTTCTTTCCTACACGAGTGTTAGGTGGATACAGGTGAGGAGGGTGATTGGCAGCGAGATGAAATAAAGACAAAATGGTGTCAGATGAGGAGTGAAATGTAAAGCTAAAGGGGGGGGGGGTTATGGGTGGAAGGAGATGGGAGTGTGATAGTGGGAGAAATGGTATCATCTTCGTATGAGGAGAATAAAGGAGCGAGTTACCTAAAATTACCAATGAATGTTCATACCATAGGGTTGTAAGCTACCCAAACGGAATATGATTTGTGGTCATAATGGCCAGAAAGGTAGGTATGGGACTGAGAAGAGGACGTACAGTGCCCTCCATAATGTTTGGGACAAAGACCGATTATTTATTTATTTGCCTCTGTACTCCACAATTTGAGATTTGTAATAGAAAAAAATCACATTTGGTTAAAGTGCGCATTGTCAGATTTTAATAAAGGCCATTTTTATACATTTTGGTTTCACCATGTAGAAATTACAGCAATGTTTATACATAGTCCCCCCATTTCAGGGCACCATAATGTTTGGGACACAGCAATATCATGTAAATGAAAGTAGTCATGTTTAGTATTTTGTTGCATATCCTTTGCATGCAATGACTGCTTGAAGTCTGCGATTCATGAACATCACCAGTTGCTGGGTATCTTCTCTGGTGATGCTCTGCCAGGCCTGTATTGCAGGCATCTTTAGCCCTTGCTTGTTTTGGGGGCTAGTCCCCTTCAGGTTTCTCTTCAGCAATTGGGTTCAGATCAGGTGATTGACTTGGCCACTCAAGAATTGACCAATTTTTAGCTTTGAAAAACACCTTTGTTGCTTTAGCAGTATGTTTGGAATCATTGTCCTGCTGTAGAATGAACCGCCAGCCAATGGGTTTTGAGGGATGTGTTTGAACTTGAGCAGATAGGATGTGTCTATACACTTCAGAATTCCTTATGCTACAACCATCAGTAGTTGGATCATCAATGAAGACAAGTGAGCCAGTACCTTCAGCAGCCATATATGCCCAGGCCATAACACCCCCACCACCGTGTTTCACAGATGAGGTGGTATGTTTGGATCTTGGGCAGTTCCTTCTCTCCTCCATATTTTGCTCTAGCCATCATTCTGATATGTTAATCTTCGTCTCATTTGAGCACAAGACCTTTTTCCAGAACTGTGGTTGCTCTTTCAAGTACTTCTTGGCAAACTGTAACCTGGCCATCCTATTTTTGCGGCTAACCAGTGGTTTGCATCTTGCAGTGTAGCCTCTGTATTTCTGCTAATGAAGTCTTCTGCAGACAGTGGTCATTAACAAATCCACACCTGACTCGTGAAGAGTGTTTCTGATCTGTCGGACAGGTGTTTGGGGATTTTTCCTTTCTTGTAGAGATAAATCTTCTGTCATCAGCTGTGGAGGTCTTCCTTGGTCTGCTGGCCCCTTTGCAATTACTAAGCTCACCAGTGCTCGCTTTCTTCTTAATGATGTTCCAAACAGTTGATTTTGGTAAGCCTAAGGCTTGGCTGATGTCTCTAACAGTTTTATTCTTATTTCTCAGTCTCATAATGGCTTCTTTGACCTTCATTGGCACAATTTTGGTCCTCATGTTGATAAACAGCAATAAATGTTTCCAAATGTGATGGAAAGACTGGAGGAAAGACTAGGTGCTGAGAGCTCTCTTATACCTGCACGAAGGAGGCAGTTAAACACACCTGAACAATTACCTGTGAAGACATGCGTCCCAAACATTATGATGCCCTGAAATGGTAGGACAATGTATAAACACAGCTGTAATTTCTACATGGTGAAACTAAAATGAATAAAAATGGCATTTAATAAAATCTGACAATGTGCTCTTTAACCACGTGATTTTTTTTTGTTACAAATCTCAAATTGTGGAGTACAGAGGCAAATAAATAGATGATGGGTCTTTGTCCCAAGCATTATGGAGGGCACTGTAAAATGGTTGCAATCAGGAGATCTGGCAGGCCTATCAGTTGGGGGCAGAGTGTAGGCAAGGCATAGTCATCACTATCCTGACCTACCTGTTAGCAACACTGCCCAACCTTAACATCTCACTGTGGGAAAATGTAGAGAGTTACTCCAACCACGGTGATCTGCTGGTTAATCATTTACTTTGGTTACAGATGGGTGGCAAAAGCGAAACCCAAGATGGATTGACCCTTAAATGACTCCCTAATCTGCCGTAAACTATGCAACAATTAGTGTCCGCCTGTTATTCTCCACCCTGTGGATAGGAACTTGATTTAAACACCTTGTTAGTTGGTAATTGTACCACATTAATCTTTGGATGCCAGTCGTGGCAACCTTGTGCTCCCAAGTGCAAACCACCCGGTTTAGTGAACAATAACTTCAATAAATTTTAATGCAACGCATATTAAGCTGTCATTTAGCTATTGAAAGTAGCATTTATTTATATTAACATGTAAGAAGACACACAGATACAGAAATGATTTGCATAATGTTCACCAGATCAAATTAAATGTTTTTCTTTGTAACTGAGAGCATGTTCTCCATAATAATTTCTGGGATGATTTATTCTATAGTAATTTTGATCAGTCTTTTGACTGATCTTTTTCAGTCATCTCCATGCAGCTGATTATAGTATTTCAGCACATGCAACATTTCAGCACTGCACTTCTTACTACATTTCTCACAACAACTTGTTAACACTCATTTGCATTCCAGCAAAGACAAAGTGGTGGAAGAACTCAGCGGCCCAATCAGCATCTCCAGAGGGAATGGATAGGCAACATTTCTGGTCGGGTCCCTACTTTAGACTGATTGTAATACGGTGGAGAAAGCCGGAAAAGAGAGATAGGTCCAGGGCAAAGCCTGGCAAATGATAGGTGGATACAGGTAAGGGATGTGGGTGGGTGGGGGGGGGGGGCGTTTGAATGGTGGATAGGTGGAGTAAGTGATAAAGGCTAGAGATGAAAAAGAGCCAAAGGCAGTCACATAAGGAGAGGAGTGAAATGTGAAGCCAGAGGGAGAATTATAGGTGGAAGTGGAGAAGAAGGAGTAAAGGGGCCAGGATAGTTGGTGAAATGGTCCACACTGGGCTATTGCGTACAACCGGGGAACTCAGTGTTCATACTAGGTAGACAAAAGTGCTGGAGAAACTCAGCGGGTGCAGCAGCATCTGTGGAGCGAAGGAAATAGGCAACGTTTCGGGCCGAAACCCTTCTTCAGTGTTCATACTGTTGGGATGTAAGCTACCCAACTGGGATATGAGGTGCTGTTCCTCCAGTTTGTGAGTGGCTTCATTCTTTACAATGATTCCTTAGGGTCTGGTTGACTTGTACTTTCATTTCCCAAATAGAGTTTAATCTGGGAAATAATGGTAGTTTATATATAATGTTCATGTTTATTGATTATTTTTGCAGCGGAAATATTTTTTTGTGAAGAGTTTGGCAATTTGAAGATATCTTGATACCTCAAGTGAGAAAATGCCAGAATGCCAGTGTTGTGATTTTTAAAAATTCATAGCGTTTTCATTGTTTGTCAATAATGTGTAAAGTCGGTCACTTTTGCCAATAAATATCCAAAGATTAGTTTAACAACCGAATTAGGGAGAAACAAAGAACTCCAGACTCTGGTGCACAAAAGAAAACCCAAAAGCTGCTGGAGTAATTCAGTGGGTTAGGCAGCATCGCTGGAGGACATTGATCGGCGATGTTTTGGGTCAGCACAAATTATTTTTTACTTTACTTTAGTATTGTCACGTGCACCGAGGTACAGTGAAAAGCTTTTTTATTGGATGCTATCCATTCAGTAAAAACACTATACATTATTACAATGCATAATAATATATAATCTATATATAATATATAATGTATAATAATCACAGTTTCACACCATCCCGAGCCAACAATCGACCCATCGGGACCACCATGCCTGATGTCATCTGTCTCCTGCTTCCAGTTCTTCCTCCCTGCAATTAGTCTGAACAAGGGTCCCAATCCAAAACGTCACCTATCCTTTTTCTCCAAAGATGCTGCCTGACCCATTGAATTACTCCAGCATTTTGAGTCTGTACATGATTGCAATCAAGCCATCCACAGTGTACAGATACAGGATAAAGGGAATAAAGTTTAGTGCAAGATAATGTCCAGTAAAGTCAGAATAAAGATAATCCGAGGGTCCCCATTGAGGTAGATGGTAGGTCAGGACCGCACTCTGGTTGGCAATAAGATGGTTCATTGGCCTGATAACAGCTGGGAAGAAACTATCCCTGAATCTAGTGTTTTCATACTTCTGTTATTCTTGCCTGATGGGAGAGAAAAGAAGAGGGAGTGACCAGGGTGATCCTTGATAATGCTGCTGGCCTTGCCAAGGCAGAGTGAAGTGTAGATGGAGTCAATGGAAGGGAGGTTGATTTGCGTGATGGTTTGGGCTATGTCCACAATTCTCTGCATTATCTTGCTGTCTTGATGAATTGTTCCCAAGCAATGCGGTGATGCATCCCAATAAAATGCTTTCCATGGTGCATCTATAGAAGTTGGTGAGAGTTGTTGGGGATATGCTGAACTTCCAAGGCCTTCTAAAAAAGTAGAGACGTACTCCATCTCATGCGGTGTTGTCTGTGAATTTGTAAATGGAATTGAATTTGTATTTGGCTGCACAGTCATGGGTATTGAGGAGTACAGAAGAGGGCTGAGAACGCATCCTTGTGGGGCACCAGTGTCGAGAATTGTCATAGAGGATGACTTGTCACTTATCCTCACTCTTTGTGGGCTGTTGGTTAGGAGACAGTTGCAGAGGTGAGTGCTGACTCGCCAGTTCCACGAGTTTAGAGATGAGATTGGATGGGCGTTTGATTACTAACATCAATACATTGCTTATTTTCATGTTGAGCTGATGGGTAATATACAATGATATTAGTGTACCTGTTAGCTTTCCAAAGGTTGTCAAAAATGTGTATGATGTAATGTAGCAGTTTCTTTGTAAACTGTTAAAGTTTAAAGTACACTGTAATTTTCAACTTCTGTGAACAACAGTTGTCACACAGGAATTTTATATAAGTCTGGAATATTTCACAGAGCTGTGGCATGTCTAAGACACTGCTATTTTTCACTGTGATTCACAATTGTCTGGCCAAAGAACTTTCAGTTCGCAGCTGCGCTACTCTCAAGCCATGATGTAGTCAAGTATAAGATGACACAGATGACTTTAGTGCAATTTAAAACATTTTTGTTATCATATATTTGAGTCAGCTGTGATTCAGATGTGGGTTAAAGTCCTGCTTCAGAGATCCAAACACAAAAATGTGGACTGACAATCGCAAGCTGTACTGAAGGACTGCATCACAGATGGAGTTGCAGTTATCTGAGGCAGTAAACCGAGGTCCTGAATGTGTTCTTGTCCGACGGTGTCAAGCCGGAAACGGTACATGGAAGATTTACAGGAATGTTGCCACGACTGGAAGGTCTGAGCTATAGGGATTTAGACAAAAATGCTGGAGAAACTCAGCGGGTGAGGCAGCATCTATGGAGCGAAGCAAATAGAGAACGTTTCGGGTCGAGACCCTTCTTCAGACTGATGTGAGGGTGGGGGGGGGGGGGAAGAAGAGAGGAAGAGGCGGAGACAGTGGGCTGAGGGAGAGCTGGGAAGGGGAGGAGAGAGCAGGGACTATCTGAAATTAGAGAAGTCAATGTTCATACCGCTGGGGTGTAAACTGCCCAAGTCACTCAGCAGGCCTGGCCCGTTGAGTTACTCCAGCATTTTGTGTCTATCTTCAGTGTAAACCAGCATCCGCAGTTCCTTCCTAAACAATATCTCTCTTCCTCTTCCTCTCTACTTCGCCCCTCACCCTCACATCAGTCTGAAGAATGGTCTCGAAACGTTGCCTATTTCCTTTGCTCCATAGATGCTGCCTCACCCGCTGAGTTTTCCCAGCATTTTTGTCTAACTGATTTTGCAGCATCTGCAGTTCCTTCTTAAACATCTTGCGCTATCGGGAGAGGTTGAGCGCAGGAGCATGAGGGGTGATCTTATAGAAGCGTATAAGATCATGTGAGGAATAGATGGGGTAGATGCACAGAGTCTCTTGCCCAGAGTAGGTGAATCGTGGACCAGAGGACATAAGTTTAAGGTGAAGGGAAAAAGATTTAATGGGAATCTGAGAGAGATCTTTTTCACACAAAGGGCAGTGGATGTGTGGAACAAGCTGCAAGAGGAGGTAGTTGAAGCAGGGACCTTCCCAACATTTAAGAAACAGTTAGACAGGTACATGGATAGGTCAGGTTTGGAAGGATATGGTAAGGTAAGACTAGCGTAGCTGGGTCATGTTGTCCGGTGTGAGCAAGTTGGGCTGAAGGGCCTGTTTCCACACTGTAATACTCTATGACTATTTGTTCTAACATTACATAGTTTTAGTTTAGTTTGTACTCTTAGTTGTAAAGCATTTTTGGGTATTCCGTGGTCAAGAAAAATGGGTATTGACACAAACCTTTCTTTATTGTCACAGGAGCAGCTATAGATTTATGGTGATGTCAAGCAGTTTGCGACTTCAGCCGAAACAGATCAATATGGAACACCATATCCCAATTCACCCATTACCTGAAGATATCCAACAGGTAAAACAATCTCAAAATTGAAAGACATTATCATTATATTGAAAGCCTGGCAAACTGTATGAAAATAAATGCCCTTCACTCTTGCCTACTTGTTATCACATAAAACTATTTCTGGCATGCATCAAATATTTAGTTGGCCTGTGCAGAATTTAGGACAATTTGTAAATGCAAATGGAATTGTCTTAGTTATCGCTGATTGCTAATAACAGATGTTTAAACACAAAGGTTTATGTTTCAGCAGACATGCCTTTTTAAGTCAAAAGTAATGCACCATAGTACCCATGTTCTGAAAGAACTGGCTATTCAGCTTGTGGGATTGATTGGTTCACATATTGTATGCACATTCAGCTTAGCCAGGTTTTTGCAGGAACTGAAAGTACAGAACAAAGCTTATGATTATGGACTATACCAGATGCCCCCACTGCAGGCCAACTTGGCATATTTCAGCGACTGAAATTTAAAATGATTCAACAATTTCTCCCATTCCTATAAACAGATAAGGATTTTATTTAATTGTATTGTTAATGCAAATGTCAAGATGAGAATTAGAATGTTTGTGGATTATCTCTTTGGGTGCATGAAAATTGCAGGCTCTTTCTCGTGTTCATTGTTGTAAGTCCCAGCAATAGTCCAATGTTTTATGCATCATCACACTTATACAAGTGCAATGCTACCGATATCGGTCAAGATTAAATATGACTTCATATTTTTTCTAGGTTTATAAAATCAAACATTGCATGGTGCATTCACTAAACCTGGCTTTGTTTGTTAAACTTTTTTTTTCCCTAAGTAAGTAAAAGGAATTTGTGGATTTAGTTGTTATAAAGGCTAACACTGGCCCAATGTGTGTTAGTATCAGATATTTGAGTCACTACGGCTGAAAGTAACTTGCCTTGTTAAAATCTGAATCGGAAGTAGAAATACATCACACGCACATCAGCTGTATGAGTATTCTGAACGAAACTCCGCTCACTGTTACAAACGCACTTAAAATCTGTGTTGCAGGCATCTTGCTTTTAACTGCAGGAGAGCTTTAACCTCAAATTCAATTGAGGCCTCATCCTTTGTAACATTGCACTAATTGTTTCAAGCGGACAGTTGAAAGCAACTTTTATTGTGACATGGACTTTGACGAATTATAGACAATTAACTCATTAGAAACAGATACGTCTAATTATATCTTAGAATTACTAATTTTGGTATGAATATTGACTCTTTTAGAATACATTTATTTAAACCATTTTATAACAACGATCTGCTGTAAGACAATACATTAATATTACATTTGATCTGAAGAAGGGTCCTGACCAGAAACATTACCTATCCATGTTCTGCAGGCGATGCTGTCTAATATGCTAATTTACTCCAGCATTTTGTGTCTATCATTAATATTACATGTTTGTAGGGTTAGAGCAGAGAAATGTACTGGTTGACTTTTAACCATTCAGAGTATACATCAAAGAGACCAATGAAGAATTGACGTTTGAATGCTTAGTTTTTAGTAATGAATTAATGAATTTTAGTTTTTAGTATGAATTAATCCTTTTTGCTCCCAGTAAGGAAAATAACATATATATTATCCACTGAATGAATAAAACTTGTGAATCAACTCATTATTTATTGGAGTGGAAGGAGACGTTTGAATTTCCAATTATTTTGAATGAAGAAGACCCAAGTTAAACTAAATGAATATCAGTATTTTGTCTTTCTATCTTATCCTTGCAGAGATGATGTGAGGTACAAAAGCTGGAAAATAATAATAGCTCCTCTGCAATGGGTCTTGTTATTAGTTTCCCTCTGGTCAACGTATCTTGTAAATGTCATCATCATACAATCAGTTTTATATTCAAAACATCATGTAGTATTTACAGCATTTATATATAGAACCTTTCTATGGCATTAAGGTCTCAGAGCATGTGAAAGCCAACATAATGATTTTTAAATTCTAGTTAACGTGTAATAGGAAAATATGTTCTTTTAATTCTTTATTTTAATTATTTAATTTAATTCTTATTCAGTTCCCTCGAAATAAGAATAATTCATTTCCGCTCAAGTTTTGCAGATTCTCAGGTAGATTTGCACGATTTGCAGACTCTGCCAGAAGTGGGGCAGGCAGGATGGGTTTGTTTGGATTGTTCATCTGTTGTTTCCACGTGCATATTACGTGCAGCTATATGAGAAACTCAAAGTGCCTGGAGACTTCATTGATGGTTTTCCAACAGCTCGCATAGTTTTGGGTCCAGTAATCCTGACATTTCTTTTTACTTTTTTTTCATCCAAGAAGACTTTGAGGATTCTTTGAAGCGTTTTCTCTGTCCTCCTTGAAATTGCTTGCAGCGATGGAGTTCAGAGTAATGTGTTTGTGTCAGGACTGTGAATGGTATGACTCACAGAAACTGGGGTGAGTCATAGAGTTCTTAGGCCCCCTTCGGTCATGGCTGACCATGGGTGTCTCCAGGGTGCTATTCCCTATATGGAGGACGCCTGTGCGTGACTTTGTTTAACGTGGGGAGACAGACAGCCACCCCGCAGTCTTTGACAGATCTGGGTCAGGATCCAGTGGCATGTAGTCCAAGATGACTTGAGACCCTTTTCTGCTGCAGCCTTCATCCATCTTCCCAGCCATTGTGACGCACCACTAAGGTCAGCCATCATCCTCTGCCTGTCCCACCGTTGAGGTCTTGGTTGGATTGCTCTTTGTCAGAGACCTCCCCCTCGACCTTACCGCCATGGGTGGCCCTACCAGGAGCATAGCTCCAGACGGCATTGTTCTCGGGGTCTCGGGTCCACACAAGCTTCTCCATCATGACAAGGTGACAATCCACGGAGAAGTCATAGAGTTCTACAGCACGGAAGCGGGGTCCCTCAGCCTGACTGTATGCCGACCAAGAATCCTCTTGCAAAATGCAAGTTGCATTTTCCCGCGTCTGTCTGCTGGTGAACTTGTTCTGGGAGAGGGCACTGATAGTGGGTTGGATATCTTGCCAGTGGATTTGGATGGTTTTGTAAAGGCTACGTTGGTGGTGCCTCTTCCAATGCTCGACTGCAACTTATCTATGCCTCCATAGGGTAGAGAAGCTGCTCACGAGATCAAGCTTCGTAGCAGGTTGGAAACATTGACCTTCAGCAACTCCTTTCCTCAAGAAACCAAAGGCAGTTATTTTGGTGCACTAGAGATGGTGTTGGATTGTTGATGTTTGCCCTCTCTGAGTCATATTTCCTGAATTACGGAATCGGATTCACATTTTCCTGGGCCCCAATCACAGGAATGTTGCCTGAACTGAAAAGCGTGAGTAATAAGGAGAGACTGGAAGGGCTTTGACTGGTTTCCCATGAGTATATGACACTGAGGGGTGATCTTGTACAGGTTTATAACATTTTGGAGTGCATTAACGGAGTAGATAGTCACCGTCTTTTTCTCCAGATCTGGGAATCGAAAACTAGAGGATGTAGGATTAGGATGAGAGAGGATAGATTTAAAATGGATCTGAGTGGCAAATTTTTGTACACAAAGGACAGTGAGTATATAGTATGAGGAACCAGATGAGGTGGTAGAGACAGATACAAATACAATGTTTAAAAGACATGTAGACAGCTTCATGGATAAAAATGGGTGAGAGGAATATGGGGCAAATGCAGGCAGATGGGAAGCATAGGTGGGCATCTTGGTTGGCATGGATGGGTTGGGCCAATAGATTTACTTGCATGGCGTATGAATCAATGGAAATGTGGGAACCACTTAGGCAAAATTGCAATGTGGTAGGTTACCAAATTATCAGTTTGACTAATTATCTTATCTAGTTCTTATTTAATGCTCACACACTATGATGTGGCATCATTATGTCTTCAGAAAAAACCTATAAACCCATAATTATCCTAAAATAGTACGTGTAATTTAAATGATTTGTTCTCAGCTTGACTAATGGTGCTGGCATTACTCACATGCTTTATTAACAAACCCATCCCAGGACGATGATAGGTGTCAGGTCTTACTCTGGACATCAGCTTTTAATGATTGTGCTCAATTATGTTCAATGAAAATCTTCTGACCTATTATAGACAATAGACAATAGGTTAGGAGTAGGCCCTTCGAGCCAGCACCACCATTCACTGTGATCACGGCTTATCATCCACAATCAGCACCCCGTTCCTACCTTCTCCCCATATTCTTGGTTCTTGGTTACTTGGTCCTCCAAAATATTCCAACTGGAATTTAAACTGGAGGTGGTGAAGGGAGGTGTTTAATTCCTTGACTCCGCTATCTTTAAGAGCTCTCTTGAAAGCATACAGAGAATCGACCTCCACTGCCTTTTGAGCCAGAGAAATCCACAGATTCACAACTCTCTAGGTGAAAACGTTTTTCCTCATCTCCGTTCTAAATGGCCTACCCCTTATTCTTAAACTGTGGCCCCTGGTCCTGGACTCCCCCAACATCAGGAACATTTTTCCTGCCTCTAGCCAATCTAGGGATTTGCTGCCAATCCCTTAATGATATTACATGTTTCAATAAGATCCCCTCTCATTCTTCTAAATTCCAGTTCACGCTGCCACCCAGGTTTGTGTATACAAGCCCAGTTGCTCCATTCTTTCAATATATGATAGTCCCGTCATCTCGGCAATTAACCTCGTGAACCTACGCTGCACGCCCTCAATAGCAAGAATGTTCTTCCTCAAATTTGGAGCCCAAAATTGTACACAATACACCGGGTGTAGTCTCACCAGGGCCCTGTACAACTGCAGAAGGACCCCTTTGTTCCTATACTCAATTCCTCTTGTTATGAAAGGCCAACACGCCATTAGATTTCTTCATTGCCTGCTGTACCTGCATGCTTACTTTCAGTGACTGATGTACAAGGACACCCAGATCTTATTGTACTTTCCCTTTTCCTAACTTGACACCATTCAGATAATATTCTGCCTTCCTGTTCTTACCACCAAATTGGATGACCGCACATTTATTCACATTAAACTGCATCTCCCATGCATCTGCCCACCCTGTCCCAACCTGTCACCCAACCTGTCCAAGTTACCCTGCAACCTCATAGCATCCTCCTCACAGTTCACACTGCCACCCAGCTTTGTGTCATCTGCAAATTTGCTAGTGTTACTTTGAATCCCTTCATCTAAATCATTAATGTACATTGTAAATAGCTGCGGTCCCAGCATCGGGTCTTGTGGCACCCCACTAGTCATTGCCTGCCATTCTGAAAGGGACCCATTTATCCCTACTCTTTGTTTCCTGTCTGCCAACAAATTTGCTATCCGTCAGAACCCTATCCCCAATACCATGTGCCCACTAATCTCCTATGTGCAACCTTATCAAAATCTTTCTGAAAGTCCATGTACACTACATCCACTGGCTCTTCCTTGTCCATTTTCCTAGTTACATCCTCAAAAAATTCCAGAAGATTAGTCAAACATGATTTCCCCTTCGTATTCATGGATTAAGGATGTTGGGGGAGGTGATGTTAAGAGGAACGCAAATATCTGTGATCTGAAAAAATGACTAAATAAAACAACATTTCCTTGATTCTTGATTTCATCAAGCATTTATTCAAAATGTAAATTCCTTCAATGTTTTCTGTCTTTTTTTCTTAATTTGTGTTGTGACTCATGATCGTTCAGAAAAAGATTCAAGACATCATCTGAACATAATCGAGATGTCATGTTTACAGGTCATCTTACAATGGTTATCAGAGAGCACCTTTAAGGGACTGTCGCACTTACCCGACCTTTTCGGCCACTGCTGGCACCCGTCATAGGTTGTCGAAAGTTTTCAACACGTTGAAAATTCAGCAGCGACCAGTAAAATGCTAGGACTCTTTGGAGACCTCTCACGACCATAGGAGACCACTCACGACCATACAGCCTGTATGGTCGTGAAAGGTCTATGGCCGTGAGAGATCGCCGAAGAGTCGTAGCATCTTTCTGGTCACTGCTGAATTTTCAACGTGTTGAAAACTTTCGGCGACCTATGACGGGTGCCGGCTGTCGCCGAAAAGGTTGCGTAAGTGGGACAGGCCCTTTACAAAACTTTCATTCGTTTTCCATGTTGGGCAAATTCTGTGCACAAATCTTTTCTTCTGTTAACAAAAATACATTATGAAGATTTTCAGGATTTGTTTTTATTCAGGATAATGTCACGTGTTGATAACCTTTCATGAATTTTTCTTGAGCTCTCCAGGGTCGTGGGTATCTTTTAAAGAAGTATTATAGAGCAAAGGGTTTTAACTTGGGGCTCTGCAAAGCATTTTATATTTGTGTATATAATCCAAAATTACGGTATATCGACAATGTTATCTGACAAAATAAATAAACTTGGGATTTTGGGTTAAGGGTTTCATGATCCACGTTTTTAAGAATCACAATTGGTGTAAAATTGGTTGTGAATCATTATAGCTACTTTATTGCAGCCTCATGCATAATGAAAGGTTTGATCATTGTCTTCTGTGCATGCAATGCGCACTTGCCTCAAGCATGCAGAGGGGACATTAGTCATGATGTAATTCCCATTTAATACCTCATTGTGAAACTGTAACAAATATACCTTGTATGCCAAAGACAATAAATCAATTCAGAAGAGCAGGAACAAGACCTGCGCCTGCCCTACTGAAAGGGATCATTAAGTACTGCAGAACCTGTCAACATCAACCACATAGAATTTAGAACTACGACACCTCTGGAGAGTTCAGACCACTTTGGAGATGAAATCTTTAATTTTCTTGAGAAGAGAGCATGCACATTTGTCCATTAATTCTCCAGCATGGGTCGGGGGAAGACCGATGCAAGGCCTCAGCAACAAAGAACTAAGAAGGAGTAGGAGCTGAAGAGGTCATGTCAGGAGGACCTATCCCAGGAGCATTCTGTACTCGATGCTTGTACAGCATTGCTACCAATTCCCAGCAATAATGTATCTTGAGCTAAAATTTTTCAAAGGCTGCTATCACTAGAGATCTTGTTTTCTGCATCCAAAACTGTGAACAGCCTTTTGGGCCTTAACTCCTGTGCTAGTAGAGGTGAAAGGAGGAACTGCAGGTGCTGGTTAAACCAAAGACAGACACAAAAAGATGGAGTAACTCAGCGGGACAGGCAGCACCTCTAGAGAAAAGGAATAGGTGACGTTTGGGGTCTGAAGAAGGATGTTGATGTCTGTGCCGAGCATGATGCCAAGACCATTTCTTATCTGCCCGTACATAACCCATCTCCCTCCATTCCCTGCATATCCATAAGCCTGTCCAAAATTCTCTTAAATGGCACTATCCTATCAGCCTTCACCACCAAACTCAGCAGCACGTTCCAAGTACTCGCCACCCTCTCGGTTAAATGAGAGTTGCTCCACACATATCCTTTAAACTTTGCCCCTCTCATCTTAAAGCTATGCCGTCTAGAAAGTAATTTTTCCACCCTTGAGAAAAAGGTTCCTATCTCTGCCTCTCATAATGTTATATACTTCTATCAGGTCTCCCGGCAATCTCCGGCATTCCAGAGAAAACACTCCTTTGTCTGCCCAACCTCTCCCTGTAGCTAATATCCTTGAATCCAGGCATCATTCTGCTAAACCTCCTCTGCACCCTTTCCAAAGTCTCCACATCCTTCCTTTAATGGGGCGACTGGAACTGTACACAATATTTCCAAACGTGGCTTCACCAAAGTCCTTTCAAGTTGCATCATGACTTCTGGACTCTTATCCTTTATGTCCCGACACAGGCAAAGCACAGGTTCGATATCCTTGCAACCAGGCTTCACACAGAGAAGCAGAATGTACTAGCCACACCTTGCTTTGGAGCATAAAAGGGGCAATGTAACATTGGCTCGAGTCTAATGATGATCACCATCATTGTGCATATCTCACTAATACAAACAATATAACAATTATCCATTATCGCACCAGCACTTAGTTGCTGTGCAGACACAAGAGGCTCCAGATGCTGAAATCTGGAGCACCTGGTTCCTGTCTCACCATTGTCCCTCTACTCTTTATGCTGGTTACTGACGATCGCCCACCTTCACTCTTGATACAGGTTTTAACCTGAAAAGTCAGTTCCTTGTCCTCCACAGATTCTGCTCAACCCACTGAGCTCCTCCAGCATATTGTTTGTGGCACTCAGTTGCACTGACTGCGAGGGCATGCTGACAGCCAGGTGTTTTGAAATGAGGGACAACTTACTTCTGATAGCCGCTCCACCTTCTGTGAAGCACATCAACTTAGAAAAAAATCTCCACAACTACTTAGATACCATGAAGGATCTTTAGGTTATTTAGCAGTTCACATTGCATTGCCATTCTTATTATCCACTGAACTTACATTGCAGTCCAGCATTAATCAATATCTACAGTGCGTGACATATACCGACCAGCTCGAAGCAGCTTGTTTCAATTTGCTTCCTAATGGATGGACAAAGCTTTATCTATACCACCAAGAATTGATATTGTCATCCTTTGTATCAATCAGATGAGTGATCACGTCACCCAACCTCCCCCTTGGGAAATATATATTCCCTTTCCTGCATGCACACACATTTACTATGTTGAATTTCAGGTCGAGACCTTTCTTCAGTCTCAACCCGAAACGTCACCTATTCCATCGCTCCATAGATGCTGCCTCACCCGCTGAGTTTCTCCAGCATTTTTGTCTACCTTCAATTTTTCCAGCATCTGCAGTTCTTAATTAAAAAAGTGAAATGCTTAACAGGTACATACAGTGATGCTATCCCCATTTCTTTGTATGTAGTGTATATAAGGCGTGAGGTGAATCTGTGAATATTGCAGTTGTCCTAAATATGCAAGTACATAAAGGGTCATATGATCATTAAGTACACATATTAATCATTGTAGATTGACAATTCTGGCCACTTTCTGCCAATTATTCTAGTACTGGTTATTTTTGGTCGTGCAGCACATGTTTTCGAGTGGCCACCTCTTTGCAAGGATGTTGAGCTCAGCCCTGTCTATCCTTTTGATTCTTAATAGGCTACCTCCAATGAGTTCCAGCAGAGGCTGTAGTCAAGTATCATCTCTCCATTAGATTCACAAAAATGAAGTATATTGCCAAAGGATAGTTTCAGCTTGTATATAGGACTCTTGAAATTATTTTCAGTTAGTGTGTGCAATGCAAAAAAAAAATCACCATTTGTGCCTCTCAACAGTTTGTACAATGTGTATTAATTTGATGTGAGCAATGCTGAACGGATTGGCATGGGTCTTTTGTACAATACCTTTGTGCGGGTTTTTTTTTAATGTAAAAGAATGTCCAGGCACTAATCTATTCTTGCCAAGAAAGATTATATCTGCATTTTCTGTTGCTTCTTTCTTATCTACAAAATGTTTTTTTTTAAAGAGATTTAACAGTTTGCAACAATTGAGAAGTTAGGTGCAAAGACGTCCTTCTGCATTTGTACAGGGCCCTGGTGAGACCACACCTGGAGTATTGTGTGCAGTTTTGGTCTCCTAATTTGAGGAAGGACATTCTTGCTATTGAGGGAGCGCAGCGTAGGTTCACAAGGTTAATTCCCAGGATGGCGGGACTGTCATTTGATGAAAGAATGGAGCGACTGGGCTTGTATACTCTGGAATTTAGAAGGATAAGAGTGAATCCTATTTAAACATATACTGTAAGTTTATTAAGGGCTTGGGCACGCTAGATGCAGGAAACATGTTCCCGATGTTGGGGGAGACCAGAAGCAGGGGCCACAGTTTAAAAATAAGGGGCAGGCCATTTAGAACTGAGATGAGGAAAAACCTTTGCACACAGAGAGAGTTGTGAATCTGTGGAATTCTCTGCCTCAGGAGGCAGTGGAGGCCGATTTATTGGATGCATTCAAAAGAGAGTTAGATAGAGCTCTTAGGGCTTGCGGAATCAAGGGATATGGGGAAAAGGCAGGAACGGGGATACTGATTGCGGATGATCACATTAAATGGCAGCGCTGGCCTACTCCTGCACCTATTGTCTATATATCTATGTATCTAGACCCATGATACTGAAGTGTTAACCATCAGATCTGTATATTTGGAATAGAAGTTAAAAAGAATTTTGGCTGAAGTACTTTAGTTGTGAAAGGTTGGTTGGTTGCTTCTAGACAGCAGTCTTGGGAGCCAGTATGTACAACATCTAAGCTTGTTTGTTCAGAAAGAAAAGGAGTGACAGCTTGTAAGAACAGAGTGTTCTTTTCATCATCAGCCTGGTTTAAGTTGTCCCTTGTACTTGATTTTTATTTGCAGATTTTTATTCACAGAATAAAATCACTTGACGTTCTCTTTTTTTGTAGCATTAAATGGTATAATTTCAGAAAAACAATCTGTGGATGATACAAGGGAAAATCTATCAAGATATGGTTGGGTTAGGTTTCTAGGAAGGTTGCTTTCATAAATTGTGGCTGGGAGATTCATGCGTTTTACATTTGGAAATACCATCATTTAAATCCTTAAATGGAAGTGGACTAGATCAATGTTAAGCCAGTATCTCTCTTCATTTTTCTGCATCTTGATTTTCCTATTTCATTTCTGTAAAGAGGTGCCACAGAGAGGCCAAATGTAAACATTCAACCAATTGCCCCAGTGTTCATGAGTATATATTTGTGATTTGGACATTTTGTAAGTTTGGGAATGAGTTGACTATCTTCCTGATTTGTCAGATCTGGAAAGGAAAATAGAATTTTATATGTTCAAAAATAACATGAGAGCATTTGCCTTTTAGCCCCTTGAGCTTCTTCAATATTTAAAATGTTTATATATACCTCAACTTAATTTACTGACCTTGACTTCAGATTCCTTAGTATCCCTAGATAGGAAAGAAAGAAAACCAGGTCACACATTTAAAATTGTTAATTTATTCTTAATTTTCTACATTTTAAGGGAGAGAGTTCCATGCTTCTCCCACGTTGATATTTCCCAACTTATTTCTTGAATAAACTTATCCAATTGATGGCAATTTCTCACAGTGCTGGATTTTCCAGACAGCTCAAAATGGTGCTAATCAAATCCCTTCTCTCCTTCTATGTTCCCGAGATAACCTCCCTGGTTTTTGTCATCTGTCTTCATAAATTAACCCTTGAAGCCTTGGTAATAATCAGGTGGATCTCTGCCAATGCCCTTTCCAAGGTCATGTCTGTTTTTAATTGTAGTGCAAAGTGGATGTGACTAACATGGGTTTTGTCTTGCAGTGACAAAGTTCTCTCCCCTTTATATTCATGTACGTTGACGTGAATAAGCTTTTCCCATTGAGGGTAGGGAAGATTCAAACAAGAGGGCATGACATGAGAATTAAGGGACAGACGTTTAGGGGTAACGTGAGGGGGAACTTCTTTACTCAGAGGGTGGTGGCTGTGTGGAATGAGCTTCCAGCAGAGGTGGTGGAGGCAGGATCGATTTTAACATTTAAAAGTAAAGTGGATAGGTATATGGACGTGAAGGGAATGGAGGGGTATGGTCTGAGTGCAGGTAGATGGGACTAGGGGAAAACAAATGGTCGGCATGGACTGGAAGGGCCGAGAGGGCCTGTCTCCGTGCTGTAATTGTTATATGGTTATATGGTTATATGGTTATGTACTTTTTTATAATTATGTTTTTATATACAACAAAATTTGGATCTAGTTATTTTTCCTATACACTTTCCTTAACAAACCTTAGTCATATCCTCAAAAATTCAATAGTTTTTTGGAAATGATCTACATTTTCTAGTTCTGCGTTAATTCTTTCTAATCACTTCAAATTCCTCTGAATCTTCAGTCACTTTTCTTTTAATTATGGATTCCATTAAATTCACCTCAACGTGACAAACTGGTTACTTTCAATTTTGTTCAAAAATGAAATGGCATTTGAAATGTTCCATTTTAATGGGATTATTTTTGAATTTTAATGATCTGGATGAGGGAATTGTATATTAATGATCTGGATGAGGGAATTGAAGGCAATATCTCCAAGTTTGCGGATGACACTAAGCTGGGGGGCAGTGTTCGCTGTGAGGAGGATGCTAGGAGACTGCAAGGTGACTTGGATAGGCTGGGTGAGTGGGCAAATGTTTGGCAGATGCAGTATAATGTGGATAAATGTGAGGTTATCCACTTTGGTGGCAAAAACAGGAAAGCAGACTATTATTTAAATGGTGGCCGATTAGGAAAAGGGGAGATGCAGCGAGACCTGGGTGTCATGGTACACCAGTCATTGAAAGTAGGCATGCAGGTGCAGCAGGCAGTGAAAAAAGCGAATGGTATGTTAGCTTTCATAGCAAAAGGATTTGAGTACAGGAGCAGGGAGGTTCTACTTCAGTTGTACAGGGTCTTGGTGAGACCACACCTGGAGTATTGCGTACAGTTTTGGTCTCCAAATCTGAGGAAGGACATTATTGCCATAGAGGGAGTGCAGAGAAGGTTCACCAGACTGATTCCTGGGATGTCAGGACTGTCTTATGAAGAAAGACTGGATAGACTCGGTTTATACTCTCTGGAATTTAGGAGATTGAGAGGGGATCTTATAGAAACTTACAAAATTCTTAAGGGGTTGGACAGGCTAGATGCAGGAAGATTGTTCCCGATGTTGGGGAAGTCCAGGACAAGGGGTCACAGCTTAAGGATAAGGGTGAAATCCTTTAAGACCGAGATGAGAAAGACTTTTTTCACACAGAGTGGTGAGTCTCTGGAACTCTCTGCCACAGAGGGTAGTTGAGGCCAGTTCATTGGCTATATTTAAGAGTGAGTTGGATGTGGCCCTTGTGGCTAAGGGGATCAGAGGGTATGGAGAGAAGGCAGGTACGGGATACTGAGTTGGATGATCAGCCATGATCATATTGAATGGCGGTGCAGGCTCGAAGGGCTGAATGGCCTACTCCTGCACCTAATTTCTATGTTTCTATGTTTCTATGAATTAGGAAAGCATTAGAAACTGGTGCCAAAAGTGCCTGCACTTTCCTAACCTACTTAATAGGTGGAAATTAGACATTTGGAAATTTGTAGTAGTGCCATTATATTTTCCAAATATTGTTTCTTTTCTTGTCTTACCTTGGTAACTACTATTCCGTGATTCATTATTTGTTTCCTTCGAATGTCAGACGCAATATACATTATAGGCTAGAAATTGGATTATTTCTTTTAATACAGTTGCAGCAAGATTATAGGTCATCCAAATGCTGCTTGTGAAAGTCGGATGCAGTTTGAGATCTCTAATTATGAAGTTTACGGAAAAACATTGTTAAGGTTCGCTGTGCTGAAACTAACATTTCGGTGTGAGAATTCATATTGATGTGTTGCAAGTTCTTGTAGCTGTCAGCTTTCATTTCATTATGATACCAGAAAGACTCCCCCAGCCATTGGAATGCTGCTCCTGAACGAACAATGGGAGAAAGGGTGGGGGAGTTTTTCCCAGCAGTCAGTTTAACCTGGGTGACAAGTGCATGAACAATGCCTACAGGGGGCACGTTCTTGTGCATGAAAGCCACAGCCCTCTGTGGCCTTCATGGAGATTACTGGGGAGTCTATTAATGTTCAAATAAATTAACTTTAGTAAAAAAAAATAGTGGAGAAATTAATCGCACTGAAAGGTGAAAATTGCTAGTAACTGCTGATTGACATCTCAAAGTTAGTACAGAGATGTCTTTGGAAATAATGGATGCATTCCCAAATATCCCAAATATTCTAAACTGGTTCCCACAGTAAAACAGGAATGCAGCAAATATAATCTCATAACTTAAAATGGAGGGAGTGAGAAAAGGACAAACTACCGATCAGTTACCCCGATGTCAGCAGTTGGGAACACACCAGAATCTATAATTAATGAAGTACAGATGATCCCCACATGTTGGCAGTTCAGGGAACAGATATTGGCTTTAGAGAATTCACAAATCTCTACCAGAAAATCTGGGATGCTAAGTACAAATTTGCTCTAACAAAATTTGATATGAAAATGTAAATAAATAAATACAGCTGAGGCAGGGAGTATCTCAATTTTTAAGAAGCCTTTAGATAGGTACATGGATGGGATGGGTTTAGAGGGATATGGGCCAAACACAGGCAGGGAGGAATAGTGCAGATGGGGCATGTTGTTCGGCTTGGGAAAGTTGGGCCAAAGGGCCTGCTTCCACATTGTATGACTGTATTAAAAAAATTCCATTTGGTGTACCTTTCAAGGTCTCACGAAGAGACTGTTAGCACAGTTATAGCACGTGTGATTGGGGTAATATGTTGTTGTAGCTTGAGAACTGTTTACTGGACTGACAACAGGAAGTAGAAATAAATGGGTCTTTTGATTGGGAGGCTGTGACTGGAGACATGTTACAGTGATTAGCGCTAGCATTGTAGTTGTTCAACATGCGTCCATTGTAATGTGGCCAAGTATGATGACGATACAAACCCTTGTGGTAGTGTGGGCTGTGAGGAGAATGCACAGAGGCTTCAGAGGGATATCATCGTCATCATCATCATCATCGTTGAAAACATCAACAGGCACGGTGCCTTACAATGCCGTGTACGACAGTGACCGCAACTTCTACTGAAATGTGGATGGCCATTGGCTCGCTAGGAGCTCATCTGCCCTTTGACAGGTCTGGTTTTTGGTCCTGCCGGGGGTCCACAACCCCCTCCTCACCTGGCAAACCAGGTGGGGGAGACGGTTTAGTCGCCGACCATCCGACCATGGAGCAGGTAGCACGGGATCACATGGTACCCGTGGCGGGGGGGAGCACACCCGATCTGACAGGATAAATGAGTGGGGAAGGAAAGAAGAAATTGTAGACAATTGTGACGTCATCCAAATTTGGTGGAATAAATGGAAATGGTAAAAGATTGATAGATGTTTGTGTTCAGAATGGCCGCAATTTAAAAAATAATAAATTCTCATGACATACAAGGATCCCATCAAGTCTATATCGATTCACGGAGCAATCTCATTAATCCCATGTATTTCCCTGTAACCCAGACACTGGAGTTGTAAGCACAGCATCACTACCCACTGTACCATCCTGGGTGTCTATGCCCATGAATGGCTGATACTAAATATGCAGGTACATCAAGTGATTAGGAAAGGAAATGGAATGGTGAATCTTAATGCAAGAGGTTTTTGGGTACAAGAGTAACGATGTCCCATTGGAATTTACAAAGGGCCCAGCTGAATGGCCTCGTTATATGTTGTGAGAAAACATGAAAATAATATTGATGCTCCTCCAAACACCTACATCTATCTCTCAACATTTCACAAAGTACTTCTCATTTCTTTTTTTCCACCAAATTGGATGACCTAATTTTCCACATGATCTTCCACCTGACATTTCCTTGAATATAAACACTGACATGGCCTCTCTTCCAAAGGAAGGATAAACTTGTGATAAAGGAAGTGCAACAAAACCGCACCATATTGATTCTTGGGACAGTGAAGGGTGGTTGTCCAATGAGGAAAGTTTCAGTAGATTGTGTTTATACCCATTTGGGCTCAGAGGAATGAGAGATAGTCCAGGCTGGCGTATCTAAAACAAAGCTTCAAAATAAGGCATGAGTTATTGGGGTCGACTGAAATGAGAAGATATGAGAAGAGTGGTGTAGCAGTACAGTTGTTGCCTTAAAGCACCAAAGACCTGGGTTCCATCCTGACTCCAGCCTCTGTAAATTTTCCCTAGTGTGTAGGATAGAACTAGTGTGAGCGGGTGATCACTGGTCGGCACAGACTCGGTGGGCTGAAGGGCCTGTTTCCATGCTGTATCTCTAAACTAAAACAAAAGTTTTTTTAACTTGGAGGTTAATGAATCTTTGGAATTTTATCTAAGCGGTTTGTGTATGTTTAGTTGCTGAACATATTCAAAGCATGGTTCTGATTACCAATCATCTTTCCTGATACTAATGGTGTGAAACATAGCTGTGAGCTTGCCCCTATATTGCTCTGAGTATGATGTTCCATGCAATGTTGTCTGATGTCTCTACCCTGTTAAACCTGAGGACAAATGGTGCTCATTTTAGCTTGAGGAGACTCACAGCCAAAACCAAAATACAAGAAACCACCTTATTCCTCATAATTAAGTCATTCCTCTTTGCTGATGACTGTACAGTCAATGAAAGCTCAGAAGCTGACATGCAGGAAAGCTTGTACAAATTTGTCAGCATCCGCAACAATCTTGGCCTCATAATTAGCACAAAGAAAACATGCACCAAACACCTCATACTCTGAACCAAACATCCCTGTGAGCGGTCAGAGGAACTGAGTAGTGAACAAGTACATATACCTTGGCAGTACACTCTCAAGATCAATCAACTTTGATAAAAACAGGATGGCAAAAGCCAGTTTTGCTTTTGGAAAACTGAGAAGTAAAGTGTGGGAACAAACAGGAATCAGCCTAAAGAACAAGCTGACGATGTATTGTGCTGTTGTCATACCCACTTAACTGCATGTCTATGAGACATGGACTGTGTACAGTTGAACCACTTCCACATGAGCTGCCTGTGGAGAAAACCTCACATCAAGTGGCAAGACAAGGTTCCAGACGTACAGATTATGTCCCAAACAAACCTCCCCACCTTTTACACATCATTGAAAGAGTCACAGAATAGGTGGGCAGGTCTTGACAGAAGAATGACAATGACCCGATACCTACAGAGGTACATTATGAACAACAACAATATTCAAGACAGAGTATTGATATTGTGGGAGACAAAGGATGTTCATATTTCCTGTATTTCCAGGAAAATGGCAGTGAGGTAGAGGATCAGCATTCAGCAGTGACCTTGTCAAATGCCAGAAAGGGCATGAGGGATGTAATGCCCAATTCCTTCTATTTTGTATTATCTGATATTTTTAATTTCTCCAGCCTACAATGCTGGCAATGCCTGTCGTGCCTTTGTGAGATTAAATTTGATCTGGCACTTCTGGTTATGATATTCTGCAGCTCACAGACATTTTGTGCATAGGATTTGCACTGATTGATGTGATTTGATATGCTGTACTCGGTTTGTATGTTGCTGGCTGAAATTATGCCATATTTTTCTGGTTCAAAAATTTATTGATCCCTCTCACATGGAAACATATTTTGCACTAGCACTGAACAATGTATCTTTTGAGGACTGGAAGGAAGAGAGGATTTTCAGATATTTGTTGTACTCTAATCTGCATTAGTTGGAGCCATGTAGAGTAGAGTGGGGTTAAAGTAGACTAATAACTCAAAATCAATGTTATTTGGAGAATTTACAAATTGATGTTACAAGTTTGACCAGCTTGTACATTTTATATTATGTCAAGAGGACAATTACTCTGATGCACACATTGTAATAACATTTAAAATGTTTGGTTCTCAATGTTCATTTCCTAATGAGAATAGATTGTATATTACTGTTTTTTCTTTTAATGTTGGCAATAATTAATTTTCAGGTTCAATGGCACATTAAGGCTAAGGGCAAATCCAGTTTGTGGTTTGAATTTCTTAATATATAACAGAGGTTCTGTTTCATACTGATAATAAATCAGTAACTTTTGATTGTGAATACCATCAATGTTTCTATGGAGTCTTGATTCTTATAATTAATTGATAGCAAATCAATATTTGATAGAAATCCCACATAATTTAAGATTTGAAAAGTGGGATTTCAAACGCTAACTATTTGTAGTGAATAAATATTTTAAAATATAAATAGACAAGACGAATAATGACATTTTAAAAAGTAAATGTTAGGAATTGCAATGATAATTGTAAGGATTATTTGTGGACCAATATTGTGCTGATTGATAATGTATAAGACACCATTTTGAGATGCAATGTTCTAGATGTTTACTGTTGTGGGGTTGCAATTGGCACGTGGAGGATTTATAAAATGTATGGACTTTAAGGTTTTTTGAAACATATTCCCCATTTGGAAGCCAGCCTGATTGGTGGGCTTGGCTCTGTCTTTAGTGGTGACCACATTGGAAGAGATCATAGCCAGGAGTGGGGCTGTAGAATGCTATAGGATGCGGCAGGAGCTGAGTGGTAGTTTCCGGTCAGTGCAATGTTGTTTCATTAGTCAGGGGTGAATCTTGGATTGGGTGGGATTGATCGTGGAAAGATGAGGGGACAGTTGGCAGTAGTTGCCAGTCTTTGAGAGTTGGATTATTGATCCAGTGGAGGAGTGACAAAAACGATTGTTTGGGGGCCGTGGGGAGATCACTTCTGCTGCTGTTCCGGAGCCATCGGGCTTCTCACCCAACTGCCCAGTATTAAAACTGTGAGGAGAGATAAAGCCTGAAGAAGGGTCTCGAGCCGAAACGTCACCCATTCATTCTTTCTCTCCAGACATGCTGCCTGTCCCACTGAGTTACACCAGCATGTTATGTCCATCTGAAGTCTGATGACGGTAGTTTCAGCTTCTGTGAATGACTGAATTTCCATCTGTGTCGTTTGAAGCGGATTGGACTTGATACTTTTTATATATTAAATCTTATCAATTTTGGGGGTTAAAGCAATGTCCTTCAGCTTTAACTTCTTTCACTGTGGTTATTAATAGGAAAACCCCCAAACTGTAAGTTTTGTTTTTGTAAATGATCACTGTATGCTAATGAGAGCACCTCGTGAATCACTAATATGTAGGGAGTGCAGCAAAGGTTCATTACTTTGAGATAGTGAGAGGTTAATTTATTATACAGGTTAGTTGCAGGGATGATGTTTCCTTTGCCAGGGGTAGCCTGAATCGAGAGTCACCATCTCAAATTAGGGGTCACCATGACACACAAGGAGAACATGAGAACTCTCCATGACAGTATCAAAGGTAGCATTGTATCCAGATTGCTGTATGAAGCATCAGGTCACCACTGTGCCACTCCAAGTATCTATCCTTATAATTTAGATCACATCTACCATGTCCCCTCTCAGCCTCCTCTGCTCCCTGAAAAGCAAACCCAGTCTAAACGCTCTCTCTGGGAATCTTTGGGCTATGTCTGCTCAAAGTAGAGAAGGAGCATTCAGGGTGATATTCAGAATCTCAATTCAATGCATTAGGAACACATTGAGGTCAGGATAGATAATGGGCAGGGTTGCACCACCTCATAAGCTTCTCACTGCTTTGCCTGTCAGACAGCTGCCACATTTGTGGAAGTGCCTGTAATTCCAACATTAGGCTCATCAATCATCTATGGAACACAAAACTGAAGTGAAAGCAAGTCATCTTTGATCCAGAGCCAGAATGCCACAGAAGATACATGTTTTTAAAGGTAGTGATTTAAATTATTGTTGGTTTATGAATCTATGAAATCAAAATTGCTGACCATTTTTCAAGTCATTCAAGATGTACTAGGGGTTTCTGTTATTCTGCAACTTCTGTTTGTAATTTTCAATCATTTTTTTAAAGTCATTCCATATAAAAAAATCCAAGCTGCGAAAAAGAGTTTGGTTTAAAGGCAAGCAGGAGTTTTAGATTCTGGAACAATTGGGCTTCCAATTGAGTTTGCACTGATCTCTTGTGGTTATGACATTATTTTAGTGGCCATAATTTCCCTAAAGCTTCAGAATTCAAATTTGTTGTATCTTTTTCAAAATAACTTGTCGCCCAAATATACGAGACTGTGAAAAGGATCACCACGCCCAGTTTATCACAGATAACGCCAAAATCACTTCCAATTATTTTATTATTTTATTTTAAAATAATTATTCCATCTTTCTGTACAACTTAATTAATAGACCCAACTTATAATTTTGCAGTGTTTTATATAAATTTGTCACATTCTTTACCATCATTTTGTTTGCTGTTATCTCAGAGACCGAGTCGCAATAGTGTTAAAAGTAATCAAATAATAATGTTTTCCATAAACTAATGACCTTCAAATTGTACCATTTTAACAATTTATGCACAATATGTGCCTTATTTATTTGGTCTGACACCCAACAAACTTGTTAAGTATTTGTTAATAAACTGGAAGTTTTAAAAAAAAAGTACATTTTTTAAAAATTAATTAGCTAAAGAAAAAATTAGAATAAATATATTTGAGAAATATTTCCATTTCACTGTCATAGAGTGATACAGTGTGGAAACAGGCCCTTTGGCCCAACTCGCCAAACCGGCTAACAATGTCCCAGCTAGTCCCTCTTGCCTGCGCTTGGCCTATATCCCTCCAAACCTGTCCTACCCATGTACCTGTCTGTCTGTTTTTTAAATGATGGGTAGTCCCAGCTTCAACTACCTCCTCCAGCAGCTTGCTCCATACACCCACCACCCTTCGTGTGAGAAAGTTACCCCTCTGATTCGTATTAAATCCTTTCCCCTTCACCTTGAACCTATGTCGTCTGGTCCTTGATTCCCCTACTCTGGGCAAGAGACTCTGTGCATCTACACGATCTATAACCATATAACATATAACCATATAACAATTACAGCACGGAAACAGGCCCTCTCAGCCCTTCCAGTCCGTGCCGACCGTATTCCTCTCATGATTTTGTATACCTCTATAAGATCGTCCTGCGTTCCATGGAATAGAGACCCAGCCTACTCAACCTCTCCCGATAGCACCTCGAGCAGGTGCTTCAATATTCTGTGATCTATATTGCAAGTATTGTGTGATCTATACGGAAAGTATTGTTCACTTGTTCATTGCCCAATGCAACCACAATTAAGGATGACCAGATGCTCAATTTTCCAGAAAAAGGCTGCATGTCAAATAGATACCATTAGATTCTTAGAAATAATCCTTCCTTTGACGACTTGCAATAATAATCACCACCAGCATTTGTTCTATTTGAGCACAATATTTAATGTAAATTCTTCATTGGAAATATCCTTTTAATCAAAATGAAGGATGACGGTTGGCAGTTGTCAAGAAGTGAACATTTTCTTCTTTTCTAAAATGCCAGTACAAACTCAATACATTACGTGTGACATATTGAAACAGAAGTCTTGCTTTTATATTTATGGACTCTAGGGTATTCTGTAAGTAGTTTTGGTGGGAGGGAAGTTTTAATATTGTGCTCCTTTCCTCCCTTTTTCAGTGAATGCGTCAGCTCAGTTTAATGATTTTGTTTATCGTGAGGGGATTGTGTGACTTGTTGTGGGAAGCCAATCGTAGCACCTGCGCAATTGGGTTCATTCCATACATGCAGTAATGTTAACTATTCTGGAACCATGACTTTATTTCCTCAGTGTTATTGAAACATTTTATAATTGGGCTGAAAAATAATTTAATTCATTAAAGTAAGCAAGGACTCTGAACACAATTACCACCAGGGGAAGAAAATGTTGTGCTATCGACATCATGTGTTATCTTCCAAGAATAACTAAACCAATATAGATGGTTCAGTGGTAATATTTTGTTCATTAATAGCAAAAGGTTTACGTCAGATCTGAGATGTTGAAGATCTAGAATGCGTTAGTCTGTGATTCACAAAAGGCAGGAACATTACAGAGTCTTTTACCCAGAGTAGGGGAATCAAGAACCAGAGGACACAGGTTTAAGGTAAGGTAATAATGATGTGTTAGTGACAGGGTGTCCAAACTCTGTTTCTGGCAATATGTTCAACCATGTCGACCTAAATCTTAACTGTCAGTGTCTCGCAGCAAAATAAGTTATTAATACCACTGAAAACTGAAATGGAATGTTATTTAAAAGTCAAAGGCAGAGCTCTATACATCCCTCCGCAAAACAAGCCGCAAGTCGACGGACTTCAGTTGGCATCCTGGTCATCACTGCCCCAGGGTGATGTCAGGAAGTTCCTCACAATGAAGTAGCCAGAAATAGAGTCTTACAGCATGGAAACAGACCCTTTGGTTCAGGTTGTCCATGCCGACCAAGGCATTCCATCTCAGGTAGTCCCATTAGCCTGCATTTAGCCCATTTCCCTGGAACCCTTTCCTATCCATATACCAGCCCCAATGTCTTTTAACTGTTGTTATTGTCCCTGCCTCCACTACTTCTGGCAGCTCGTTCCATTTACCCACCAACCTCTGTTCCTCACCTTAAACCTTTGTCCTCTAGTTCTTGCTATCCCTGCATTGGGAAATAGATTCTGTGCATTCATCCTATTCATTTCTCATGATTTTATTCACCTTTGTATTCACCCCTCAGACTCCTGCACTCCAAACAATAAAGACTTGCTTACCCATCCTCTCTTTATAGGTTCGACCCTTGAGTCCTGGTAACAACCACATAAATCGTCTCTGCACTCTTTCCAGTTCAGTGGCATCTTTCCTATAGCAGGAGGACTAACACTGACCACAATACTCCAAATGCAACCTCACCAACGTATTGTACAACTGTAACAAGCTCAATATCCTGACTGATGAAGGCCAGCATGCTAACAGCCTTTATCACTGAGCTATCTACCTGTGATGCCACTTTCAGGGAAATGTGTACATACCTCTGGGATCCCACCACTCTTATACACTATCCAGAGACCTACCATTCTCTGTGAAGGTCTCCCTGGTTTGACTTCCCGAAATGCACACTTATCCAAATTAAACTCCATTAGCCATTTCTTGGCCCACTTGCCCATCTGATCGAGATCCCATTGCAATACTTGATAACCATCTTCAATCTACAATACCACCTATTTTAGTGTCATCTGCAAATGTATTAATCATGCCTCATCCAAATCATTGCTATAGATGACAAACAGCAAAGCCCCAGCACTGATCTGTATGGTACACCACTAGTCACAGGCATCCAATCTGAAAAACAATCTTCCACCACTACCCTCTGGTTCCTAATATGAAGTCAATTCTGTATCCAGTCAGCTGGCTCTCCCTGGATCCTATGCCATTTAAATGCCAGCAGAATTCCTGCAAAAAGCAAAATGTTGCCATGTTCATCAGATCATTAAAAAAAAAGTAAAGAAATGCCAACCAGCAAAACAGGTGGCATTTGTGGCAGGAAATTTCCATTGAGGTGAGGGGAGATGAGTGCCAGCATTTCAGAAGCCTTACAGTATGTGCAGTCAAATCCTCCTTCCAAGTATGAATGGAAAAAGTTATATTTGTCAAAATAAATAAAAGGTTTCTTTTCTCACTGGTTGAGATTTCTTGCCTTTTTGCAATCCGGCAATGAGCTGCAGTGCCATACGTGGCATGTTTTAGCAGAGTCAGCCTGCAAAAGTTTATCAGATTGAGGTGACCCTGACTTGTTCTGTGCAAGCAGTGGAGGCACTTGACTTGTTTCCTGCAGGGAGCTTTTCTCGTAAATTGCTGGCAATTATTGTCCATTCAAATCCTCCCAATTAAGAGTCATTGATGGTTCGTTCAGACGTCACAGGTGACTGTGCGTGGAATGACAGAGAAGATATCGGTGGAGATGAACTGACAGCCCCAGATATACAGTGGCTTGCAAAAGTATTCATACCCCTTGATTTTTTCCTCATTTTGTCACGTTACAACCACAAACGTAAATGTATTTTATTGGGATTTTATGTGATAGACCAACACAAAGTGGTGCATAATTGTGAAGTGGAAGGAAAATGATACATGGTTTTCAAATTTGTTTACAAATGAAAAACTGAAAAGTGTGGCGTGCAAAAGTATTCAGCCCCCTTTACTCTGATACCCCTAAATAAAATCCAGTGCAACCAATTGCCTTCAGAAGTCACCTAATTAGTAAATAGAGTCAATTTATGTGTAATCTAATCTCAGTATAAATACAGCTGTTCTGTGAAGGCCTCAGAGGTTTGTTAGAGAACATTAGTGAACAAGCAGCATCATGAAGCCCAAGGAACACACCAGACAGGTCAGGGATAAAGTTGTGGAGAAGTTTAAAGCAGGGTTAGGTTATAAAAAAAATCCCAAGATTTGAACATCTCATGGAGCACTGTTCAATCCATCATCCGAAAATGGAAAGAGTATGGCACAACTGCAAACCTACCAAGACATGGCCGTCCACCTAAACTGACAGGCTGGGCAAGGAGAGCATTGATCAGAGAAGCAGCCAAGAGGCCCATGGTAACTCTGGAGGAGCTGAAAAGATCCACAGTTCAGGTGGGAGAATCTGTCCACAGGACAACTATTAGTTGTGCACTCCACAAATCGAGCCTCTATGGAAGAGTGGCAAGAAGAAAGCCATTGTTGAAACAAAGCCATAAGAAGTCCCATTTGCAGTTTGCCACAAGCCATGTGGGGGACACAGCAAACATGTGGAGGAAGGTGCTCTGGTCTGATGAGACCAAAATTGATGTTTTTGGCCTAAATGCAAAACGCTATATGTGGCGTAAAACTAACACTGCACATCACCCCGAACACACCATCCCCACTGTGAAACATAGTGGTGGCAGCATCATGATGTGGGGATGCTTTTCTTCAGCAGGGACAGGGAAGCTGGTCAGAGTTGATGGGAAGTTGGATGGAGCCAAATACAGGGCAATCTTGGAAGAAAACCTGTTAGAGTCTGCAAAAGACTTCAGACTGGGGCAAAGGTTCACCTTCCAGCAGGGCAATGACCCTAAACATACAGCCAGAGCTACAATGGAATGGTTTAGATCAAAGCATATTCATGTGTTAGAATGGCCCAGTCAAAGTCCAGACCTAAATCCAATTGGGAATCTCAGGCAAGACCTGAAAATTGCTGTTCACAGACGCTCTCCATCCAATCTGACTGAGCTTGAGCTCTTTTGCAAAGAAGAATGGGCAAAAATTTCATTCTCTAGATGTGCAAAGCTGGTAGAGACATACCCCAAAAGACTTGCAGCTGTAATTGCAGCGAAAGGTGGTTCTACAAAGTATTGACTCAGGGGGCTGAATACTTTTGCACGCCACACTTAAGTTTTTTATTTGTAATAAAATTTGGAAACCATGTATCATTTTCCTTCCACTTCACAAGTATGCACCACTTTGTGTTGATCTATCACATAAAATCCCAATAAAATACATTTACGTTTGTGGTTGTAACGTGACAAAATGTGGAAAAGTTCAAGGGGTATGAATACTTTTGCAAGCCACTGTAACAGTGGCATCAGGCAGCACTATTGGTTTCACAGCCAGTGAAATACTGTTGAATTATAATCACTGTAATGATAATGATAAGCTCAACAGTCAAATTCTACAAATCAATGTCCCACGGCCACACCAGAATATTTGCCCAAATAGTTTATTTCAAAGTCATTGATTGAGAGGGGTGTTTTGGCTGGGTCATTGGGAACATTCCTCGTGTTTCCTTGAAGAATGCCATGTATCCATCTGTGTCGGCCGATTTATCATTGCACTCAGCCAAAGATTCCTGATTTAACAGGGAGTGGTGTACGCAATTACAATCAGATTATGTGGCTGTGGGCGAATGGAAAAAAAAGACCATCGTCACAGAAGCAAATGAAAATGTACTAATAAGCAGGATACGCTAAACAATTTTTTAACTTTGCGTTTGCTGAAGTACTGAACTATCCAGAACAGATTTACTGGTTGGGGCTCTTAACATTAAAACAGTAATATTTTGCATTATGGAGGTATTGATGGATGTGCGAGGAAGAGATGTACTTCATGGGTCTCTGAGCTGCAAGAGAGTTTCTGGAAGCAAAATGTGCTGCATGTGTGTTTGGCTGATCCCGGGGTTGAGCAGACCTTTGAAGGCAAGCAGTTTTCTAATTACTTTGGGAATGCTTAAAAGCCGAACAAATCCAACATAAATGGAATCAATATTTTCAAGTAAATTAACATTTTTTTAAATAAAGGTCCATTAATTTCCTTGACTAGAAGCAGTTTGATATTCCACATGCAGCTTGTGCTAACCTTAATGGGTTTTTTTGAATGATGGGGTTTTAAGGAGTACGCTGGCTCTTGGAGGTTCCATCAATAACAAACTGCTGGAGTAACTCAGGCATAATCTGTGGAGGGAAAGGATAGGCAACATTTTGGGTCAGGATCTTTGTTCAGACTCATTGGGTTAATGCTATGAAGACTAGGGTAATTATTCAAGATTTCTAGGTAAGGAAGAGTAGATCCATATAACTGGTACATGGAAAGGTGGCTGGCAGTGGATTTAGGGCTAATGGTATAGAAATAATCGGCATCTCATCGGCACGCATGCACTTAAACCTAATGCTGAAGTGAAATACTGTGGTTGCTGGATGTGTGAAATAATAATAGAAAATGTTGAAAATATTCACTGGATGAAAAATTTAAAAAGGTCATCGACCTGAAAGAAAAATGTTTCTTCATAAATACTGCCAGTTCTGCAGCTTTTACTTTTGGATATTGAATCCATTGGGTGGCATCCAAGTGGCAACGTATAAATATGGAACTGGAGGGCCCATAAATATATATTCTTTTCATTCGGGGGGGGGGCACCGGGCATGGAATGAAAAGAAGATACTGGTGGGGATGAACTGACTGTCCCATTTCCAACAATAGCATTACGAAGTGCCACGGAATTGGATAAAGGACAACATGACAAACTAATCAAATGCAGATGAGAGCATAAGAAGAAATCAAATGTCATGATAAGTCCATAAGTTATATGGGGTGGCACAATACTGTTTGTTGAGGAATTGTGCCACTTAAATAGGCCAAGAAATGTGTCCGTACAACACCCAAAACACAGGCTTTATGAAGATGATAATTGGATTGATATAACGTGCCCAAATGTTGCACTTATTTCAATGTGAGCTATTGCCAATAAGGTTATACTTCATGTGAGATGATTTGTGAACCCCAGTGCTTTTTTATTGGTGTCCAGTTCACCCAAATGGCGATAGAGTCCAAACTCTGTTTCTGGCAACATTTTCAACCACATTGAGTGACCACATTTATAACTCATTGTCTGACGGAAAGAAAAGTTATTAATATCACTGAAAACTGAAGTGGAATTTTCTTTAAAGGTTAAAGGTAGAGTGGTACACAACCCTCTCGAAGACAAACCAAAAGTATCCTGACTTAAATTGGCACCCTAGTCATCACCTCCACAGGGTGGTTTCAGGATGCTGTTTGTAATGAAGTGACCAGAAATACCAGCAGAAATCCTACAAAAAGCATAAAATGCCTTGATCACGATGTCATAAAGGAATATATGCCAAAAGGAATGTTATCTAATGAAACAGGTGGCATTTGTGACAGCAAATTATACTTGAGTCACCAGGGTAGGCATAATTGCCCCGGATTAACGGCCACAATTTCAGAAGCATCGTGTGCAGTTAAATGCTCCTTCCAAGTACGAATGCAAAAGTTGCATTTGTCAAAAAAAAATTCCCCACCTCACTGATTGAGTTTTCTTGACTTCTGCAATGTGGCACTGAGCTGCACTGTCCCACAGTATGTGACATATTTTAGCAGAGTCAGCGGCAACGTTTGTTAGATTGAGGTGACCCTGACTTGTTCCATGCAAACAGTGCAGACGCTTGACTGAGCTTTTCAAGCACAATTAGAAACATAGTAAATCGCATACAACCCTGGTTGCAGGAGTAGGCCAGATTAATTTTCGAAGGCCTGCTGTACTACATACTCAATATGATTGGCTGATGCAACCCAATAATATAGTTACCTGCCTTCTCTCCATAACCCTGATCCCCTTAGCCACAAGGGCCACATCCAACTCACTTCCCCTTAAATGTAGCCAAGGTGTATGCCTCAACTACCCTTATCATTAAAAGATGTTGCAGAGAGTTCATTTACAGAAAGCAACACTCACCGACGCTCTGTGTCCGAAGAAAGTCTTTCTCAGTCTCGGTCTTAAAGGATTTCCCCCTTATCCTGTATGGATCGCTGCAATGACCCCTTGTCCTGGACTGCCTCCCCAACATCGGGACGACAACGTCTTCCTGCTCGCTAGCCTGTCCAACCCCTTAAGAGATTTGTTCGGTAAGTTTCTATAACCGACCCCTCTTAATCCTAGCCGAATTCCAGAGAGTATAAACCAAGTCTATCCAGTCTTTGACTTCAAAAGACAGTCCTGACATTCCCAGGAATCAGTCTGGTGAACCTTGCGCTCTGCCACCCCTCGTATGGCGTTAATAATGTCCTTCCTCAGAATTGCCGAGCACCAAAACTGCACGCAATACTCCAGGTGTGGTCTCACCAAGACCGCTGTACAACTGAAGTAGAACCTCCTGGCTCCCGCGCACCTGTGCTCCAAATCCTTTTGCTATGAAAGCTAACATAGTTGTGGTCCCGTCCTCGCTTTTTTTGCAGCCACAGCTGCCTGGGGCGATGCACCTTCCCACGCTCAGTGCCTATTCTATTCAATGACTGGTGTACCATGACAGACCCAGGTCTGCGCCTGCATCTCCCCTTTTCCTAATCGCTGCCACCGATTTAAATAACTAGTCTCGCTTTCCTGTCCCTTCGACGTTGATCCGCAACAAAGTTTTGGTCATAACTGACACATTTATCCAACATTCAAATACTGCATCTGCCGACATGGAACTTTGCCCACTCACCCAGCCCAGATATCCAAGTAGCCACCTTGCAAGTCTCCTAGCTATCCTCTGATTTGTATTTAGGATCTCACCTCAGGAACAGGGACTGCCCCCCAGCTGATGTTAGTGTCGATGCCCAGGCGCCAGCAAACTTGGAGATATTGCCTTCCCAACTTCCCTGTTCATCGTTATTGCAGCCATCATTAACTACCTCGTTCGTATATGTGTAAATAGCCGCTGCTTGGGTCCACAGCCTGAGCCCTGCGGTATTCCCCCATCTCCTATAGCCGGCTGCCGCGGCTGGTGTTCCCTGCATTGTGGGACCCGTTTACTCCCTCTTTGCTTCCTGTTTGCCATCGCCAGTTCTCTATCCACATCATACTGAACCCCTGGTTACCGGCTTTAAAGTTTGTTCTAATCTCTTATGGGGGAGGGGGAGAATCTCTTATGTGGGACCTTGTCGGGAAAGAAGCCGCCTGTTGCTCGATTCTTATGTGTTTAATACGGACCTTGTCGACAAACAGACGCTTGACTGTTTCCTGCAGGGAGCTTTTCAAGCACAATTAAGATACATTGATTGTCCAGTAATCGCATACAACCCTGGTTGAATAAAGGAAGCAGATTATTTTCTATGAAGGACTTTTCCTGCTGTACTCACTCTATACTCATGACTGTGTAGCTGGTCATAGTGCGAACTCCATCATCAAGTTCGCTGATGACACCACTGTTGTGGGACGTATCACTGATAGGGATGAGTCAGAGTATAGAAGTGAGATCGACCGACTGACCAAATGGTGCCAGCACAATAACCTGGCCCTCAACACCAGCAAAACCAAGGAACTGATTGTGAACTTTGGAAGAGGTAGGATGGGGACCCACAGTCCCGTTTATATCAATGGATCGATGGTGAAAAGGGTCAAGAACTTCAAATTCCTGGGCGTGCACATCTCTGAAGATCTCTCCTGGTCTGAGAACACTGATGCAATTATAAAGAAAGCACATCAATGTCTCTACTTCCTGAGAAGATTATGGAGAGTCGGTATGTCAAGGAGGACTCTCTAACTTCTACAGGAGCACAGTAGAGAGCATGCTGACCGGTTGCATCGTGGCTTGGTTCGGCAACTTGAGCGCCCAGGAGCAGAAAAGACTATAAAAAGTAGTAAGCACTGCCCAGTCCATCATTGGCTCTGACCTCCCTACCATCGAGGGGATCGGTCGCAGTCGCTGCCTCAAAAAGGCTGGCAGCATCATCAAGGACCCACACCATCCTGGCCACACACTCATCTCCCTGCTGCCTTCAGGTAGAAGGTACAGGAGCCTGAAGACTTCAACGTCCAGGTTCAGAAACAGCATCTTCCCCACAGCCTTCAGGCTATTAAACTCAACTCAAACTAAACTCTGAACATTAATAGCCCATTATCTGTTTATTTGCACTTTATCTGTTTTATTTATTCATGTGTGTATATATTTATATAATGGTATATGGACACATTGATGTGTTCTGTATTCATGCCTTCTATATTCTGTTGCGCTGAAGCAAAGCAAGAATTTCATTGTCCTATCAGGGACACTTGACATATAACCATATAACAATTACAGCACGGAGACAGGCCCTCTCGGCCCTTCCAGTCCGTGCCGACCATTTGTTTTCCCCTAGTCCCATCTACCTGCACTCAGACCATACCCCTCCATTCCCTTCACGTCCATATACCTATCCACTTTACTTTTAAATGTTAAAATCGATCCTGCCTCCACCACCTCTGCTGGAAGCTCATTCCACACAGCCACCACCCTCTGAGTAAAGAAGTTCCCCCTCACGTTACCCATAAACTTCTGTCCCTTAATTCTCATGTCATGTCCTCTTGTTTGAATCTTCCTTACCCTCAATGGGAAAAGCTTATCCACGTCAACTCTGTCTATCCCTTTCATCATTTTAAAGACCTCAATCAAGTCCCCCCTTAACCTTCTGCGCTCCAAAAGAATAAAGACCTAACTTGTTCAACCTTTCTCTGTAACATAGTTGCTGGAACCCTGGCAACATTCTAGTAAATCTCCTCTGTACTCTCTCTATTTTGTTGACATCCTTCCTATAACTAGGCGACCAAAATTGTACACCATACTCCAGAATTGGTCTTACCAATGCCTTGTACAATTTTAACATTACTTCCCTACTCCTATATTCAATGCTCTGATTTATAAAGGCCAGCACACCAAAGGCTTTCTTTACCACCCTATCTACATGCGATTCCACCTTCAGGGAACTATGCACAGTTATTCCTAGATCCCTCTGTTCCACAGCATTCCTCAATTCCCTACCATTTACCATGTACGTCCTATTTTGATTTGTCCTGCCAAGATGTAGCACTTCACACTTGTCAGCATTAAACTCCATCTGCCATCTTTCAGCCCACTTTTCCAAATGGCCCAAATCTCTCTGTAGACTTTGAAAATCTACTTCATTATCCACAACATCACCTATCTTAGTATCATCTGCATACTTACTTATCCAATTTTCCACCCCATCATCCAGATCATTGATGTACATGACAAACGACAGTGGACCCAACACAGATCCCTGAGGCACCCCACTGGTCACCGGCTTCCAACCTGACAAACAGCCATCCACCATTACTCTCTGACATCTCCCATTCAGCCACTGTTGAATCCATCTTGCTACTCTGCCATTAACACCCAAAGATTGAACCTTCTTAACCAACCTTCCATGGGGAACCTTGTCAAAGGCCTTACTGAAATCCATATAGACAACATCCACTGCTTTACCCTCATCAATTTCCTAGTTACCGCTTCAAAAAATTCAAGAAGGTTTGTCAAACATGACCTTCCAGGCACAAAATCCATGTTGACTGTTCCTGATCAGACCCTGTTTATCCAGATGCTTATATATATTATCTCTAAGTATCCTTTCCATTAATTTGCCCACCACTGACGTCAAACTAATAGGTCTATAATTGCTTAGGTTTATTCTTTGAACCCTTTTTAAACAATGGAACAACATGCGCAGTACGCCAATCCTCCGGCACTATTCCCATTTCTAATGACATTTGAAATATTTCTGTCATAGCTCCTGCTATTTCTACACTAACTTCCCTCAATGTCCTAGGGAATATCCTGTCAGGACCTGGAGACTTATCCACCTTTATATTTTTCAAAAGTGTCAGTACTCCTCCTCTTTGCAATCTCATAGCTACTCTACTTTTTTCCCTTACCTCACAGAGTTCAATATCCTTCTCCTTGGTGAATACTGAAGAAAAGAAATTGTTCAATATCTCCCCCATCTCTTTTGGCTCTGCAGATAGCTGTCCATTCTGGTTCTCTAATGGTCCAATTTTATCCCTCGTTATCCTTTTGCTATTAATATAGCTGTAGAAACCCTTTGGATTTACTTTCACCTTTCTTGCCAAAGCAACCTCATATCTTCTTTTAGCCTTCCTAATTTCTTTCTTAAGATTCTTTTTACATTCTTTATACTCCTCTAGCACCTCATTTACTCCATGCCTCCTATAATTATTGTAGATATCTCTCTTTTTTTCGAAACAAGTGTCTAATTTCCCTTGAAAACCATGGCTCTTTCCAATTTTTACTATTTCCTTTCAACCTAACAGGGACATAAAGATTCTGTACTCTTACAATTTCCCCTTTAAATGTCCTCCATTTCTCTTCTACGTCCTTCCCATGAAACAAAGTGTCCCAATTCACTCCTTTAAAATCCTCACGCATTCCCTCAAAGTTAGCCTTTCTCCAATCAAAAATCTCCACTCTAGGTCCTGTTCTGACTCGCTCCATAATTATATTGAAACTAATGGTATTGTGATCACTGGTCCCGAAGTGCTCACCAACGCATACCTCCGTCACCTGTCCTGCCTCATTTCCTAACAGGAGGTCCAGCACTGCCCCTTCTCTGGTCGGTACCTCTATGTACTGCTGCAAAAAACTATCCTGCACACATTTTACAAACTCCAAACCATCCAGCCCATTTACAGAATGTGTTTCCCAGTCCATTTTTGGGAAATTGAAATCTCCCACAATCACTACCTTGTGCTTACTACTAATATCTGCTATCTCCTTACATATTTGCTCTTCCAATTCTCGCTCCCCATTTGGCGGTCTATAGTACACCCCTAAAAGTGTTGCTACACTGTTCCCACTTCTCAGTTCCACCCAAATAGCCTCCCTAGACGAACCCTCTAATCTATCCTGCCAAAGCACTGCTGTAATATCCTCTCTGACAAGCAATGCAACACCTCCCCCTCTGGTCCCTCCAATTCTATCACCCCGGAATGCAACGAAATCCTGGAATATTTAGTTTCCAATCACAGCCCTCCTGCAACCATGTTTCACTGATTGCCACAACATCATATTTCCAGGTGTCAATCCAGGCTCTAAGTTCATCCACCTTACTTACAATGCTCCTAGCATTAAAATATACACAATTTTATAAACCCACCATCCTTTATTCTCTGTCTATTATCTTTTTCATCTTTCTCGCCTACATTTTGGGTCCGAGTGCTTCCCTTCTCTGCCTCTTGCCCCACACCCTGTCCCCTAGCCCCCTCTACCCGAGTCCCTCCCCCCAGCCTTTCTAGTTTAAAGTCTCCCCAGTAGCCTTTGCAAATCTCCCTGCCAGGATATTGGTCCCCCTCGGGTTCAAGTGCAACCCGTCCTCTGCGTACAGATCATGCCTTCCCCAAAAGAGGTCCCAGTGATCAAGAAACTTGAATCGCTGCCCACTGCACCAGTACCTCAGCCACGCATTTAGCCTCCACCTCTTAAACTCTCTTGAATCTTGAAGAACAAATCAGATAAGTTTTGACAGCAATGTAGTAGTTTCATGTCTACCCTTATAAAAATGAGCTTTTTTTTTAATACCAGATTGTTTAATTTATTTTTATTTGAATTCTCCAGCTGCATTGGCTGTGGTTTAACCTCCAATCTCTAGATAAAAGGTCCAGGAATCTGGCAGCTAGTCCAGTAATTTAGCCACTGGACTGCTACTGAACCTGATAATGTAAATGTTACAGAGGCTTGTTTATTAACAGGTGCACCAATAGTTTCTGGGGGAATGTTATAAATAGAGTTTGTTCATTATGTGGGAAATATATTGAAAAACTGCATGTACGTAAACAGTGCCACTTATGTATCCTGATGGTAATTTGTGTTATATTGTTCTTTACTTACTTTAGATGCCCCAGAATGAGACCGTTTGTAAATATTGTGGAGTTAGTTACCTGATACATCACGAATTTAAATTGATGGAAGAAAAAGTAAAAGCAATGGAAGCAGAATTGGAATATTACCGTGACAGTGTTGTCCGGGAGAAGAAATTGCAAGGAGAGCTTTATTCAATAAACCAGTGCGTGGAACAGCTGAAAAATGATAACGGAGAGAAGACAGAACGGTTGGTACAAAGGTTGACCCATGGTTTCAAACAAAGAATGTAGAACAGCACAGCACAGGCCCTTTGGGAAAGAACATGTGCTAAACATGATGCCAAGTTAAACTAATCTCTGCCTGCACGTGATCCATATGCCATAATTCCCTAAATATCTATGTACCTCTCTTAAATGCCACTATAATGTTTGCCTCCACCACCACCTCTGGCAGCATGCTCCAGGCAAGCACAACACTCATTTTTTGTTAAAAAAAACCACTTTCCCCGCACATCCCCTTTAAACTTTGCCTCCTCACCTTAACGCTATGCTCTGTAGTCTTTTGACATTTCCACGCGAGAAAAATGTTTCTGAGTGTCAACCCTATATATGCCTCATAATTTTATATCATTTCGACTATCTGTTAACATTAAAAAAATTGTCTGCTCTAATGATCAATACATTAGAATTGTATTGTTTTTTAATTTTTCCCATTCAGCAATCTGTTGTGCATTGTCCCTTGCCTAGAATATATTCTGTACCATGGAGACACAAGAAACTGCTGATGCTGGAATCTGATGCAGAACACAAAATGCTGGAGTAACTCAGCGGATTAGGCAGCATCTCTGGAGTACACGGATAGGCCGTGACAGGTGAGGGGAATTTGAGATTGGTGATGTGTGGATGGAGGCTAGAGATGAAAAGGGGACAAAAGGAGACAAAGATACATTCCTCGCACTCCCCTTCCCCCCATGTCCCCTTCCACCAAAATCCCTTCCTCTGGCTTCACGTTTTGCTCCTCTTCTCTCTCCTCTCCCTTTTGTCTCCTTTTCATCTCTAGCTTTTGTCCACCTATCTGCCATTCAAACCTCCCTCGCCTCTATCCACCTGTCACTTACCAAGCTTTGTCCCACCCCCATCTCTTTTCCAGATGTCTCGCTATATTATAGTCTAAAAAAGGGCGATGAGCCAAAACATCGCCTACCTATTCCCTCTAGAGATGCTGCCTGACCTACTGAGTTGCACCAGCACTTTATGTTCTCTATTCTGTATCATAATTCCATCAATGCTGCAATTTATTTGAGAAAGACAAATCATGCCTTTGACGCTCTCATTATTTTTAAAAATATTTCTACGAAGTATTTGGTAACTGGCATACATAATTCTGCGTTTGTATTATTTAACCATTTGTTTGCACTGCATTTAAAAAAAGAATTTATTGGGGAAGAAATATACAGCACTGTAGTTACAAAGCCAGATAGGTCAAAGCATTTCTAAATGATAACAAATAATATTTTGGATAAAATAAGCAGTGTGTTAGTAAGACTTTACGCTGACTAAATAAATACATCAACCTCCTCGCTATCAATAACACCATCAATTTTCATGTCATTCTGCAGTTACTGATCATACTTTCTACATTCATTTCCAAATACTTAACATGTGTGATAAACAGTGAAGGTACAAGCGTTGGTTCATGTGGCACAAGAATCTAATTCTAATTACAATGGAAATCTTCCACCATCAACCTTTCTCTCTGATAGCCATGGCAACTTCAGATCCAATTTGCCAACCTGCCTTGGATCCCAAGAACTTCCACTGACTAGCTTTATGTGTGGGACCTTGTCAGGTCTTTCTGAAGACCATGTAAACGACATCACCTCTATTTCCCTCATCCAAGTATTTTGTTATTTCTTCAGGAAACTCAGTTAAATTAGCCATACGGGATGTCCCACCAAAAATGCCCCGCTGACTAACCTTGGGCAAGTGCAGATTCATCCATTCATTCAAATTTTTTCCCATAGCATCCGTACCACTGACTTTAGACTGAACAGCCTGAAATTACCTGATTTATCCACGCTACACATCTTAAACAATGGTATCACATTTGTTCTCCTCCACACCTCATGTGTGCCACCACCATAAAGTATCATTCATTCATTCAAAGATTAAAAAATCTGTCAGGGCCCCAGTAATCTTTAATTTCACCTCCCAGACGCTACTAGGATGCATCGCTACAGGATGTGTGAATTAATCCATCTATATGCCTGCCAAAACATCCTTTTCAATGTTTATATGGTCTAGGCTATCCCCGTCGCCCTCCCTGAGATTAGCATCTACATGTCTTTCTCCTTGGTCAATACAGATGAGACCTATTCGTTGTCTCATTCATTCATGGACCTCGCCCATGCCTGCCAATTTCAACCATGTCTCGGATTGCAAGATCATATTATGATGTGCTGTTAAACACTCTAGGTTGTTTTGCCATTCCAGATGGGTTCCTCATAGATGCAATTTGTTCTTCAGATCCCTCTGTGTGCTTTTATATGTACGTGTGCTCTACCCCCTGGAGTAACTTAGTTTTTCTTGTACATTTGACTGTGCTTTACTTCAAATGTTTGGGGAGAAGGCAGGAGAATGGGGATGAGAGAGAACGATAGATCAGCCATGATTGCATGATGGAGTTGACCTAATGGGCTGAATGGGGGTAGGCAGGAGAATGATTTTAGGAGGGAGAGATTGATCAGCCATGATTGAATGGCAGGGTAGACTTGATGGGCTGAATAGCCTAATTCTGCTCCTATCGCTTTATGATCGTATGAATGGCCTAATCCTGTCCCTATAACATGAATTTATGAAGAATATGGATTAATTTATTTTTCTTCTAATCTTTGATGTTTTAATCATTTTCACTTGGTAATATTAATATTAATTTAATAATCTGATGAGATTGAAGATCTTTTCTTATAGGATTGCTGATCTCATAGAAGAGAGCTTATTTTATGAACACAGGAGATCTGTACAGATCCAAATTCTGCAATGTTTTGATACTCTACTCATGAACATATACATATACATATACACATAATATACATATACACATAATATAGATAAATGTGAGGTTATCCACTTTGGCGGCATAAACAAGGGGGCAGATTATTATCTCAATGGGGTTAGGTTAGGTAAGGGGGAGGTACAGCGAGACCTGGGTGTCCTTGTACACCAGTCAATGAAAGTTGGCGTGCAGGTACAGCAGGCAGTGAAGAAAGCTAATGGAATGTTGGTCTTCATAACAAGAGGATTTCAGTACAGGAGTAAAGAGGTTCTTCTGCAGTTGTATAGGGCTCTGGTGAGACCACATCTGGAGTATTGTGTACAGTTTTGGTCTCCTAATTTGAGGAAGGACATCCTTGTGATTGAGGCAGTGCAGCGTAGGTTCACGAGATTGATCCCTGGGATGGCGGGACTGTCATATGAGGAAAGATTGAAAAGAGTAGGCTTGTATTCACTGGAGTTTAGAAGGATGAGGGGATATCTTATAGAAACATATAAAATTGTAAAAGGACTGGACAAGCTAGATGCAGGAAAAATGTTCCCAATGTTGGGTGAGTCCAGAACCAGGGGCCACAGCCTTAGAATAAAGGGGAGGTCATTTAAGACTGAGGTGAGAAAAAACTTTTTTTACGCAGAGAGTTGTGAATTTATGGAATTCCCTGCCACAGAGGGCAGTGGAGGCCAAATCACTGGATGGATTTAAGAGAGAGTTGGATAGAGCTCTAGGGGCTGGTGGATATGGGGAGAAGGCAGGCATGGGTTATTGATAGCGAACGATCAGCCATGATCACAATGAATGGCGGTACTGGCTCAAAGGGCCGAATGGCCTCCTCCTGCACCTATTTTCTATGTTTCTATGTTTCTATAAATGTTTTAAATACCAGCAGACACATCCATTCTCATTGTATCTTTGGGTTGGTTCAACCATAGACACCATTCTTGCAAGTTATAATTGATTCTTTAAGAAGAAAGGAAAAGGTAGAAAAATTCAACCAAATGCAGGAAAAAATTCCATGAATTTCCTCTGCGAATCCTTAAATCAATCAAACTTACAGTAGAGAACCATTGAGTGGATTTTCACATAGATGACACCATATGAAACGTAGATGTATTGTAGAAATGACTGAACTTGGCCTAAAAGCCCTGTCCCACTGTACGAGTTCATTCAAGAGTTCTCCCCGAGTTTGCTCTGATTCGAACTCGGAGATTTATGGTAATGGCCGCTCATAAGTACTCGGGGCTCTCGTGGACATTTTTCAACATGTTGAAACATCTTCACGAGTCTTCACGAGCTTACCTGCCGTTAGCGAGTCTTCCCGAGTACCTGCTGTTAGCGTTATGAGCCGCTAAGAGACGTCCCCGAGCTCTGACGTCCCCGCTACGTTCAATTTATGTGCTTACTGTGAGTTTGATTTTTTTTTTAAACTTGGGAGAGCACTTGAATGAACTCGTACAGTGGGACAGGGCTTTTACCTGATGTAAAATGAATGGTTTCTAAATATTTATAATTTTCCTTGAAGCTGTAAACTGAAAGACTTCATACAAATACAGTTATATTTCAAAAGTGGCATGATCACACATTCATAAGTTCTGGGAGCAGAATGAGGCTATCTGGCCCATCAAGTCTACTCCGCCATCCAGTCATGGCTGATCTATCTTTCCCTCTCGACTCCATTCTCCCGCCTTCTCCCCATAATCCTTGACACCATTATTAATCAAGATTGTTGTCGTCATCATTGTCAAGTGTGCCGAGGTACAGTCCTACCCAGTCAGTGGAAACACCATGCATGATTACAAATCAACCCCTGACATCCTTGCTATTCATGACATTGTTAATCTCTGCCTTAAAAATATCCATTGACTTGGCCTCCACCATGATAAATTCCACAGATTACCAACCTCTGACTAAATACATTCTTCCTCATCTCCTTTCTAAAGGTACATCCATTATTCGGATTGGAACAAATTGCAATGATCTATATCAAATTGAGTATTGCAGAAGTAAATTTTAATCATGCTCAGAAAGTATAATGTACAGGGCAGTACAGTGATACAGCTAGTGGAGCTGCTGCTTCACAGTAGCAGTAACCCATGTTCAATCCTGAATTCCATTTTGGATTATACATTATCTCTATGACGTTGTGGTATTCTCCAGGTTGTCCACTTCCATCCCATGTCCTAAAAATGTGTGGATTTCCATGCTTAATTGGCCACTATAAATTGTCCATTGTGTATAGGTAATTGGCAACATTTGGCAGAAATAAAATGGGATTAGTGTAAATGATTGTCCATGTGGACACGATGGGTCGAAGGTCCTGTTTCCATGCTGTTTGACTCCGTGACTTTGTGACTCCAAAGTTCCAGATACACATGAAATTGCAGTCAATTTAGGAGGCTACCGTTACCTGTCACACAACATGCTAAGATATAGCGAGAATCAGTGCTTTTAAGAAGTTGGCCACTGAAGGCACTCACAAAATTGTAAGCTGAACAAGCGGAAGAAGTCGTCAGGTCAGGCAGCATCTGTAGAGGGAATGGACAGATGACATTCCAGGTTAGGACCCTTTTTCAGATTCATTGGAGTAAGGGGGAGAAAGGTGGAGAGGAGCGGTGGGGGTGGGACAATTGGATACAGGTGAGGGGGGGTTCAATTGGAAGATGGACTGTGCGATAAAAGCTGGAGGTGAAAAGGAGACAAAAGGGTGTTAGATAAGAAGAGTGAAAAGGTGGAGGGAAGGATATGGGTAGACAGTGGATAAAATGGGAAATGGGATATTCAGGAATGGGACACAAGTGTGAGAAGGAGGGAAAGGAACATGGTGACTGGCATTGTGGGATAAATTTGTGGTAGAAAGAGGGGGTAGAGGATTAGTTAGTATAAGTAATATTTAACTTTCGTTTTTAAAATATTTTGTTCAGAATATTCCATCCGTCTCCATCTTTCCTGGTGTTTTACTATTACACTTTTCAGATTGAACGTCATGAGTGGGCAACTTGCGGCCAAACAGGAAGAACTGGAGGACACGCTTCTGAAAACAGAGGTCATTTCAGGCCAGCTAAAAGAAGCACAGAGCCAACTAAAACTTTTCAGGTAATAAAGTCTGCAAAACTGTGTGCAATTATTAAAATATGGGAAATTAAAACGTGACTGAAGTCCGTGGTACCATTGTGTTGCCTAAAGAATCCATGGCATGTGAATCAATAATCAGGATAGCATGACAGGAAAAAGGCAGCAGATGGTTTGCAACTGTTTGGCTGTTTTGAACCTTTCATACAATTATAATGTCCCAGCAAACATGCAGATTCTTGTGGTTTACAGTGGATAAAGAGGATCAAACAGAACAGGTGACACATTGCATGCTCATGGCATCAGTACAAATAATTAAAGGCAGCAGTTTCCTCAGTGAAGTCAAAGTAATCGTGTGGGTTCATGGACATTTATTTTTGCTATATCGACGCAGCCCATATTTTCACTTTAAACATACTGGGATTGAGGTTTGCTTCAGGTGGGAGTGATAAATTCCTTAGGGTCGACTAGTTGACAACATCGCGTTTGTGCGATTGAGTTTAAATTAGCACCACGTTAAAATCTGGCCTAAGTAAATTAACAGAAAGGAATCCGCCTTTGATCTGAATCTATATCATATTTTGCAGGGAAAGAACAAAGCGGCAAGGACACGTTGTGGAGCAAGCTGCCTCTTCCCTTCATGGAATAAGGATTGAGCTAGCTCAGCTTAAGGACGACGTAAGGGGCAATTTGGCGATATGGGACCCCTTCAGCAAAACTCTGGCACACTGCCTGAAGGTCACAAACAGTTCTGTACAGTTGGGTGAGTGCAATGTTGTTATTGGTTGAAAAACAGAAAAAAAGGGCCAGCATTTTTAATGCACTATATTTTATTAGTAAAATAAATTTAACAAAACTTGGACTCAAATTAATCATTTTAATTTCGAAAATATACCCTTGAGAGTTCCCTGTGCAAGTGCTGATTTAATCATTTTTCTTCAATTAAGGAATGTTTTTGTATTGAACTTGCAAAATTAGCTAATATGTTGTGAGATGAAAACCCTGCACCAAATTTATAATTACAATTGTATTTGCTTAAAGAAAGTTAATATGAAGTTATACAGAAAAGGCTGCATTCATAAGGGATAGGAGTAGAATTAGACCATTCAGCCCATCAAGTCTACTCTGCCATTCAATTATGGCTGATCTATCTCTCCGTCCTAACCCCATTCTTCTGCCTTCTACCCATAACCGCTGACACCTGTACTAATCAAGAATTTATCTATCTCGGCCTTAAAAATATTCTTTCTGTGGCAAAGAATTTCACAGATTCACCACCCTCTGACTAAAGAAATTTCTCCTCATCTCCTTCCTAAAAGAAAATCCTTTAATTCTGAGGCTATGACCTCTAGTTCTAGACTTTCCCACTAGTGGAAACATCCTCTCCACATCCACTCTATCCAAGCCTTTCACTATTCTGCATGTTTCAATGAGGTCCCCCCTCATTCTTCTAAACTGGGCGAGTAGAGGCCCAGTGCCGACATACTGTTAGTTAACCTACTTATTCCTGGGATCATTCTTGTACACCTCCTCTGGACCCTCCATTGCCAGCACATCCTCAGATACGGTGCCCAAACTCAGTAACTCAACGGGTCAGACAGCATCTCTGGAGAAAATGAATAGGTGACGTTTCGGGTTGAGACCGTCGCATTTTGTGGTCTCGTAGTGGTCCAGACTCAGCTTTTTATGTCTATCTGCAGTTTAACCCAGCATCTTCAGTTCCTTCCTACACAAAATGAAGTTACGTTGTTCCTTACGACTTTTGTTCCATTAATATTTTTCACTTAAATCTGAACTTGCTAAACGTTGTCAATACTACACAACATCAAGATGATTTCAAGGCCCTCTGCCGTGTTTGCATCTAAAAGTAGAGAAGCAGTAGAGCTAATCATGCAAACAGATTTGTAACATGTCGCTTGTGTCTGCCTGCCTGAATTTGCAGATCGGATCTTTGATCTGGTGACCAGAGCGCCAGTGGGAAACAAGCAGGGTCCCTGTTCATGACGCTAAATTGGACCACAAGTAATAATTATGGTGACAATACCATTTTTATCACTTTGCTTGGTTTTGCTGGAGGTTCGTGCTGTTGTTCATTAAACGCGGGAACAAGTGGAGGTGCTAGTGGAGAACATTTTAGAGATAACTTCAGCAGGACTATCAAACTCATGTGTAATGGATGGCACAGTGGCGTAGCTGGTCGAGCCATTGTCTCAAAGCATCAGAGACTTGTGTTAGATCCTGGCCTCGGGTTCTGTTTGTGTGGAGTTTGCCCATTCTCCCGATGACTGCATGAGTTTCCCCATGGTTATTTGGCCTCTGTAAATTGCCCCTCCTGTGTTGAGAGAGTGGTTGAGAAAGTTGGATAAGTTGGATCCAGTGTGAATGGGTGAGTGATGAACGTTGTGGGCCAAAGGGCTCGTTTCCATGCTGTATCTTTCTTTCCCTCCCTCCCTCCCTCACATTGGGAACTCATACTATAAAAACAAATTACAGGCTCATAACTGGCTGAAGGGATTCTCATCCATTAAATGGCCCGATTTTATCACATCATTGTTATTAAGTCATCTTTAGACTAAATTGCAAACCAGATCTGACATTTGAAAATCAACTATGTATTTTAGGCATTTGAAAATGTTAAAAGTAGTGAACAGAGGAAAGAAATCCAACTAGATACATCTGTGCCAGTATACCTGAGTACTTGGAGAAACATCAGAGCCACTGTGGGCAGTGTGGCTGCTCCAATGCCATCTACAACAGAGCATCTATGGACAATAGTCTTAAGTATCAGCTCTTTCATTATGTAGATATTATGTAGATTGATACAAAATGCTGAAAGGAATAGGCGACATTTTGGGTTGTGGCTCTTCTTCAGACTCTTCAGAGTTAGGCGCATTGTCACCTATTCCTTTTCTCCAAAGATGCTGCCTGACCCCTTGAGTTACTCCTACATTTTGTGTCTATCTTCTGTACAAACCAGCATCTGCACTTCCTTCCTCGACATATTATGTTATGGATTGAAAAATCATAATGTTGAGTTTCAGTCAATAGATATCGAGCTGCTTGTTATAGAAGTGAGGAAGATTAAGTAGGTTTATCTTATTTCTGTTGTGCCCTAAAAATCTTCTGAACCATGTGAGACTAAGCAAAAATAGCTGATGGTCTTTTGTTGATGATACCGATGAAGTGCATTCATGAGATAAGTATATTATGAAACAGTCCTGTGACCACTCATGTGTTGAATAAAAAAGATGATAAGAAGTGAGGAGCAAGAACATTAAAGGTAGACAAAAATGCTGGAGAAACTCTGCGGGTGAGTTTCTTCTTCAGACGTTTCGACCCAAAACGTCACCTATTTCCTTCGCTCCATAAATGCTGCCTCACCCGCTGAGTTTCTCCAGTATTTTTGGCAACCTTCGATTTTCCAGCATCTGCAGTTCCTTCTTAAGCAAGAACATTAATGCGCGATTCCATAAAACCATAGACAATAGGTGCAGGAGTAGGCCATTCGGCCCTTTGAGCCAGCACCGCCATTCAATGTGATCATGGCTGATCATCCCCAATCAGTACCCCAATCCTGCCTTCTCCCCATATCCCCTGACTCCGCTATTTTTAAGAGCCCTATCTAGCTCTCTCTTGAAAGCATCCAGAGAATCCGCCCTAGATCACAACTAAAATTATCTGTGCAATTCTGGTCACCACACTATTGGAAGAATAGTACTGTTGAAGAAGGTACAGAGGAGATATATGATGATGATGCCAGAGCTTAGGAAAGATAGTTGTGGCTGTGGTTGTGTCATTTGTTAAAAATAAGGGAAGATTTAATCAAAGCGGACGTTATTATGACAGGCCGAGAAGAAACAAACAGGAAGGACATAATTATGGAAAGACACAAGATGCTGGAGTAGCTCAGCGGGTCAGGCAGCATCTCTGGAGAACGTGGATATGGTGATGTTTTGGGTCAGAACCCTTCTTCAGACTTAATTTCAACAGCAGAAGTCTTAAATTACATGGGGACATAGTTTGATTACAAAGGCGATTGGAGAAAAGTTGAGAAATTCTTTCTCCAAAGAATGTTCAGGTGTCTAAAACTGAGTCTGTAGGGGATCAATGTAGAAATCATGAATTTAGACGAGTGCTTCTAAATCTGTAGACATAGATTAATATGCAGAATAATAGGTTGGTAATTTCGAGGAGACTGATAGTGTGACCGTATGATCAAAATATTCTCATAATAGCACATAAACCTTGATAACTGACCTTTCATACACTTTTAAATATGTACTAAGAATATTGTGAATAAGCGGTGCTGGCTCGAAGGGCCAAATGGCCTACTCCTGCACCTATTGTCTATTGTCTATTGTCTAATATTCTGTTTTTAGTTCTGTTTTCAGCCTCTCCACTGTGGTTGTTGATAATATCTGAAAAGTTCCAACGACATTGGTTTTTATTCCAGAGTTCCTACATCCTGTTGGGTTTTTGTTTCATTACGTTGACAACTCTGATCTGTATCCTTTAACAACCATTACCAGTGTTCCCTCCACTTTCCTCCTCTCTGCAACTTAAAATACACTTGTTGTTTTTGGATTTTAATGAAGAGCCCTTGACCTGAAATACTGACTGTTTGTTTCTCTGTCCATGATACTGCTTGGCCTCTTGAATGCTTCCAGCATTTTCCAGTTTTATTTATTTACGTAGTTAATGTGTACAAATTTACCTCACTTGAAAAAATTAATTATTGTAATATAATCACTACTCATTTACTGACTTACAATCAACTGTTAGTCGTTGATCATTTGTGCATATTGGCACACATTTGGAGTTATAGACCTGTACAGCACAGAATCAGGCCTTTCAGCGCATTACATCCATTCCGAACATTTGTCCATCATTTGCTTGCATTAGGTCAGTATCACAAGAACATAAGAAAACAGAAACAGGATCAGGCCCTTCAAATTGTCTCCATCATTTAATATGATCATGGCTGATTATTGCTGGCCTCAACTCCTGTTATATGCCATTTCCCCATACCCCCTCTACTCATCGACCTATTGAATATTTACCCAAGTCCATGGTAAGTTTTTATAAAGATTCTAGCTTCCATCTCCCGCTGGGGCAGCGAATTGCAGAAAACACCACCCTCTGTGAGAATAAATGTCTACGAATTGGTCTAATCTTGTGGTTAAGTCCCTTGGATGGTATTCTCCAACTTGTAAAAACAACTCAACTTCTATCTGGTCAAGTCCGTTTAGGATCTTATCCATCTTCTATGCTTTGCCTATTTGTATCTGTCAAAATGTCTCTCAAATGTAGTATCTGGCCTTATCACATCCTCTGGCAGTGAATTCCAGTTATTGCCCACCCTAAGTATAAAAAATAAACCTATCTCCTCCAATCCCCTTTAAAGCTCCTTCCTCTAACCGTAAGCCTTTGCTATCTTGTTCTTGATACCATCTGCCATCGGATAAAGATTTTGATCATCTACCCTATCAATTAGCCTCATTTTATATACTAAATCAAGTTGCTCCTTAACCACCTTCAAACCAGGGAAATCAAATGCAGCCTATTCAATCCAATCTTTCCCCATAAGTAAAGTCCTCCAATCCAGGCAACAATCTGGTGAATCTCTTCTGCATTCTCTCCATTGCAACCACATATTTCCTTTAGTGCAGTGACCAGAACTGCATACTGTAACTTATTTAGATAGGCACATGGATCAGCAGGGAATGAGAGATATGAATCATGTACACGCAGACGAGATTATTTTAACTTGGCATCATGTTTGGCGGGGTCATTGAGGGGCCAAATGGCCTGTTCCTGTGCTGTACAGACCACGCTCTATGCTCATACCAGGTATGAGAATGACACGATTTGTGTATTTGGGCTATTTGAATGCAATTAGGTCTTCAATGCTGGCAATGTTGGCTTGGTCCGGGCGTGAGAACACTAGACTGCCTTGCTTGCCTAACTGTGCAGTGGATTTGGAGGCATTTATGGGAGGTGGTCCATATGATGCAGTTGGCAGAGATCCCTGAGTGAGAAATGTGTGGGTTGTAAGTCTTTTGTTCACAAATACTTTAAAGAAATACTTAATATGTTTAAAAAATCTTAGGAATTTATAGATTTTCAGAAGCCTAACAGTTTAAAAAAAAGACTTTCTTTTGACTAGGCACAAAGTGCTGGAGTAACTCAGAGCATCAGGCAGCATCCCTGGGTAAAATGGATAGGTGATGGTTCAGGTCAGACGTCTGATGAGGGAACCTGACGAAAACGCAACCTAGCCATGTTCTCCAGGGATGCTTCATGCCCCGCTAACTTATTCCAACATTTTATGTCTTTCTTTGGTATAAACCAGCATCTCAAGGTCTTTCTTCCTAACTTTTCTATCTCCTGAGAGTGTAGCGGTTGTTTTGTGCATATGAGGGTTGGTGAGAAATGTATAAACCCTTAAACCCCTGTCTCACGGTGCGAGTTGACCCATGAGTGACCCAGAGTTGTCACTCGCAGTAATCACGTACACTAAACGTAGCGGGAACGTCGGAACTCTTGCGAGCAACTTAGCGACTCGTGGCGCTAACGGCAGGTACCCGTGAAACTTGGTAACTCGTGAAAAAAATCAAGCATGTTTGATTTTTTTCCACGAGTCAAATTTACAGCTCAAGTTAAAAATTAAAACATTTTAAACTCGTTTATAACGTGGTGGCCCGTGCGTTTACCTTAAGTGATTCGTGAGTCTACCGTCGGAACTCTTTTAACTCAGCGGGCAGGCAGCATCTCTGGAGAGAAGGAATGGGTGACGGGATGACATTTCCAAATTTCTCCAGCCCCATGTGTTCACTTTTTTCAACTAGCATCTGCCCTTTCTTGTGTATGACATTATTTGTATCTACAGTGCCTTGTGTCTTGGCAATTCATGATTCACACACACACAATGCTGGGGTAACTCACACACACACACACACGCAATGCTGGGGTAACTCACACACACACACACACAATGCTGGAGTAACACACACACACACACACAATGCTGGAGTAACACACACACACACACACACACACACACACACACACACACACACACACACACACACACAACACACACACACACACACACACACACACACACACACACACACACACACACACACACACACACACACACACACACACAATGCTGGAGTAACTCACACACACACACACAATGCTGGAGTAACTCACACACACACACGAACAATGCTGGAGTAACTCTCGCACACGCACAATTCTGGAGTAACTCAGCGGGACAGGCAGCATCTCCGGAGAGAAGGAATGATGATGTCTCGGGTCGAGACCCTTCCTTAGACCACTACCCAGAGATGCTGCCTGTCCCGCTGAGTTACTCCAGAATTGTGTGTGTGCGAGAGTTACTCCAGCATTGTTCGTGTGTGTGTGTGTTACTCCAGCATTGTGTGTGTGTGTCTCTGTCTGTGTGTATCTGTGTGTGTGTCTGCTGTCGGGTCCCGGCGGCCGCTCAAAGTCAGTCACCCGAGCTGCTTCCTTCCTCGGAAGTGGCGGCCAGTTCTGCTGTCCGTACGTGTCAGTGTGTATTTGTGTGTGTGTGTCTCTGTCGGTCTGTGGGTGTCTGTGTGTATTTGTGTGTGTGTGTGTCTCTCTCTGTCTGTCTGTGTGTATCTGTGTGTGTGTCTGCTGTCGGGTCCTGGCGGCCGTTCAAAGTCAGTCACCCGAGGTGCTTCCTTCCTCGGAAGTGGCGGCCAGTTCTGCTGTCTGTGCCCGGAGACTGGAGCGTGGCAAGTGGGTTACTGACCCCAATCCCCTCCTTCACAACGAATACTATGAACTGAGCTCTCCCCCCACCCCGGGAAATACAGTATTTAAAAACATAAAGCACCAAGAAATGCACTTACCACGTTATTGGTTGGTGGAGGGTGCGCATTTTCCCTTTGTAGGTCGTATTAATAGATGCGGCCGTGCTGAAATAACTCAAAGCCACAGGATGGAGATGTATTTTAACATTGTTGCTTTATTAAAACATACCTTAATTCACGGTTGGCTCAAGAGTAACGGGAGAGGAACTTGGTAACTCGGAGGAGGAACTTGGAACATCGCAGAAATGACATACCCGTGGGAACTCGGTTAAACACTTGAACATAAACTTGAAGTCTCGTACACAACCACGAGTCTTTCACTCGGGGTACCTCGTGGGTCAATTCGCACTGTGAGACAGGGCCATTAGCATATGCTGGTGACCACTTCAGAAGGAAATATCTCATTGTTGGCTCTGCTGACTGGCTGCAAGTAATCTATCAATAAGACAAATTGGTTTGTTTAAGGAGATGCATACAGTGTAGTGATGATTTTGAATACATTTTTTTGTAATATGTCTAAAATAAATGGCAAGAGTGTAATTTAATGCTGAAATAGACATTTTTAAATTAATTGAAAACTAAACAGAGCTTGTTATCAAACTGTTTGGAGTGTGAAATAGAAATCTATATAATTAAAATTCTCATCTTGACCACTTCTTGTCTGCGCTGTATATTGATTTTAGAAAAAACGCTATCATATATCGCTATGATTTTTGGCCATCTTAACTCACAGTACTCCTCCGCTGAGCAGGCCCCGAGGATTTTTCCCATCGATGAAAAATAAAAAAGTTATGAGTGTTTAAAAAAAACCTTGAGATCCTCTCGCCTGCCAATCACGGCGATGAAGATAACGCCTCTTCCGGGGGTGAGGGCAGGACTATAAAACCCCGGATGCCTGAACATGACTCAGTCACTCTGTAAGATCACGAGAGAGAGGCCACGACTCTCGTTCCTGTGAATCAACGGAACTGTGAGTCTGCAATGTACTTGCAATAAATTATTTGTTAGCCCTTAATGAAAATGAAATGAGTTGTTTGACCTGCCCTGTGCTTGAAACTGCAATGGAAATAAAATAAAAGTGCAATGAGCTGTTTGGCCTGCCCTGTGCTTGAAACTACGATGGCAATGGAAATGAAATGAGAATGCAATGAGCTGTTTGGCTTGGCCTGCCGTGTGCTTGAAACTGCAATGGCAATGGAAATGAAGTAAAAATGCAATGAGCTTTTTGACTTTGCCTGCCCTGTGCTTGAAACTGCAATGGCAATGGAAATCAAATGAAAATGCAATCAGCTGTTTGGCTTGGCATACCCTGTACTTGAAACTGCAATGGCAATGGAATTTAAATGAAAATGAAATCAGCTGTTCGGCCTGCCCTGTGCATGAAACTGCAATGGCAATGGAAATTAAATGAAAATGCAATAAGCTATTCGGCCTGCCCTGTGCTTGAAACTGCAATGGAATTGGAAATGAAATGAAAATGCAATGAGCTGTTTGGCCTTCCCTGTGCTTGAAATTAAATGGAATTGAAATTAAATGAGTTGTTTGGCATGCCTGAAACCACTAATTTCGGCCCACAAGGCCCCTATTAGCCGAGAAACCCCAGTCCCTTTGCCCAAAATGCCCATATTAGCCCAGGAGTGGCATTTTGGCCAAAAAGGCCCGTGCCAGGTCAGGAAAAATCCAGAAAAAGTGCCTCTCACTGAGATTTCACTGAGATTTTTTTAAACAGCCCCTTTGGCCCATGAGGACTGTACTAGCCCTGGAGGAGTCCCTTCGGCCCATCAGTAAGTATTCCCCCTGCAAGTATTAAACCTCACCCCAGTATTTTTCTCCCTCCCTTCGTTTGCTCTATGTGAGATCAAGGCCAGGATAGACTTTCCTCCTTCATTGCTGTGATCTGCAGAAAAATATGAAAAATGTCTCAACCCTCCCCCCCCCTTCTCTCTCACAGAGTCTCTCACCTGTTTTGGGCAGAATTTCTGGCAGTTCCTGAGCTGCCAGGCCACCAGACCTGAGTGACTGAGCTGCCAGCCCACCAGACCTGAGTGACTGAGCTGCAGCCCAAGAATCCATTCGGCCCACAATGTCCATACTAGCCCTCTGGAAACCAGTCCCTTCGGCCCACAACACCAATACTAGTACTCCAGAAATCCCCCCCCCCCCACTGGCCAGCAATATTGGAATTTGTGGAGAGGTGGAATATTGCGTTGGGGACCCAGCTGGTCCCACTTAGTCTGTTATTGATTAAAATGGATAAATATGGCCCAGTGAATACAGGCTTCCAGTGAAGGAGTAGGGACTTTTCAGTGATTCAGCTCCAAAATCAGTATCACAAAGCTCAAACCTAGCCCAAATTCTTTTCTGTATTAATCAGAATCTTTTTATACATCCTCTGCAATATTTTACTTGGCAAAGATTTATCCATATCAATAGAGAATGTGAACAAGTTACAAGCTAAGACTAACAAATTACCGGTGGAGCTAACACTGTCACCAAGCAACATAAATTGAGCAAAATATGAGTAGGAAGATACCTTCAGATCACCGAAGTTAGACACAAAATGCTGGAGTAACTCAGCAGGTTCAAGCAGCATCTCTCGAGAAAAGGAATAGGTAGCGTTTTGGGTCGAGACCCTTCTTCAGGAAAAATATGTGGTAGCTTTGGTTGTCATTAGTCTGAACCAAGCCTTCAAATGATAGTGATGCTGCTGCTGCCACTCGAGAGATATTTGTTGCCCAAATGCTCCAAAAGCTAATGCCTGTGCGCCACGTACAACAGATTAATCAACTGCAGTTTTCAAGATGAAGAACTGTTGCAACTCTATGAGTCTTTGGGTAGGCCACATTTGGAGTATTGCACACAGCTCTGGTCTCCCCATTACAGGAAGAATGTGTGGAGAGCCCTGAAGAGGTTTATCTTAATGCTACCTGGATTGGGTGGTATTGGTGACAAGGGGGGATTGGAGAAACTTGGATTGTTTTTTCTGGAACCCCGGAGGTTGAATGGAGGTCTAGAAGAAGTCTATAAAATTATAAGCGGCATAGATAGGGTAGACAGTCAGAATCTTTCTCCCACGGTGGAAATGTCCAAAATAAGCGGACATAGCTTTAAGGCAAGAGGGGCAAAGTTTGAAGGAGATGTACGGCACAAGTGTTTATTTACACAGAGGGTGGTGGGGAGCCTAGAAAGCACTGCCAGGACTGGTGGTGGAGGCAGATACGATAGTGATGTTTAAGAGGTTTTGAGATAGGTACATGGATATGCAGGTAATGGAGGGATGTGAATCACGCAAGGAGATAAAATAGGTTTATCATGGCAGCATGTTCGGCACGGACATTGTAGGGTGCTGTATTCTCTACTCTATGTTGTGTAAGCTAGGTGCACTGACTAGTAATTGTAATATATCTAACGAATTACAGGTATCCCAGAAATGGCAAACATTCCCTCCAAGAATCTTTGCGATGGAAAAAAAAGTTTTACTTAATTTGTCATTTTGCGAAAATGTTGTTCTCTGTAATGAAGGAAAACATTGGGAACTGAATATCAAAAACGGGTCCAAGGTGCATGAAAACGGGTACATTTCTGATCAGGTTAATGTGAAAGAGTTGTGAAAGAAATAACTCAGCTATTTAAAGTGAAAGAAAATCCCATTGAATGAGTGACTTGTTTTGCTTCCCACAGATTTGGCCTGACCTGCTGACTATTTCCAGCATTTTCTGTTTTTGTGTTGGATGAATGATTTGTAAGTTTCAACTTGAATGCTCAACTTGTTAAATTAAGTGTGGTTTGCTTTTTACATTACTGCATCCTTACTGGGAGAGCATGGACTAGCTTTTAGGTGTTATGGGGAGAAGGCAGGAGAATGGAGTTGAGTGGGAGAGATAATTCAGCCAAGATTGAATGGCAGAGTCGACATGATGGACTGAGTTGCCTAATTCTGCTCCTATCACTTATGAACATTGGTAGCAACTGATATTCCCCGTGACAGTTACAGGTTTAACTGCACCTCTTGCTAATTGATTTTTTTGTATAATGAACAGGTCTCTAGAACCTAAAGGGCCTGTCCCACTTGGCCGTCATTTGCTCTTCATTTACACGTCATATGTAAATTAGGTTGATGCGTCGTTACACGCGATGTCGCGCGCAAATCACGCGTCACCATGCCGTCTGGCGCATCACAACGCGATTAGCGTGAGACGTCGGGACGCCAGCGTGTGAAGCCAACGCGTCAGCGATATGTCACGCAGGTGGCGCGCGAGGATCTCGTGCAGCACGAAATCCTGCAGCGCCACACGATACCGCGCGCAACTCCACACTCCTCCACGCCTCTCCATGCGCCCGTCCCACGCTACCCACACGCTACCCGTGCATCACAATGCGACAACCACATTTTTGGAGGTCGCGTAAATACTGCGCAAATGACGGCCACGTGGGACAGGCCCTTAACAATTTTGTTAACCAGAGGGACTTGTTCATGCAGGGATCAGAGGTTTACAACTGCATAACTGGCTGCCACTAAAGTTAATATTCAGTTATTGTGATGCAGATTTACAAGCTGCTATCCCTTTGTTACGTCATCCCGCGCATTAATAATTTGATATCAACAACCTGAGTTGTGACAAAAAAAAACAAAGTACTGGAGGAACTAACGATACGATAAAACTTTATTCATCCCTGGAGGGAAATTGGTCTGGCCATGTCACAACACACAACAAGGTACACGAAAACTTGAAATTAAAATTAAATGAAAAGTGAGAAAAAACAGAAAAAGACAAGCGACTGTTGGCTGACTGCCGTATGCACAGCACCTTAACCAGAACGACCGAACGAACAAACAAACAAGCTGGTCAGATTTAGACAAAATCTGACTTAGCGGGTCAGCGAGCATCTGTAGAAGGAGTGTATCCTTTAACAGGGTTACGAATGTATGCTCGAATGTAGAAACAAGGAACTGCAGATGCTGGTTTACACAAATGGACACACAGCACTGGAGTAACTCAGCGGGTCAAACAGCATCACTGGTGAACATGGATAGTGACATTTTGGGTTGGGACCCTTCTTCAGACGTGCGAACCAAAGTATGTTCTTTGGTTAAGATGTGCTTCGATATAGACAATAGACAATTGGTGCAGGAGTAGGCCATTCGGCCCTTCGAGCCAGCACCGCCATTCACGGTGATCATATTGGACCCATGTATTACTATACAGGGCTTATTTGCACGGTAGAATTTTGCACGTGTAACACCAAAACTAATGTTGTATGCCATTATTTGTCACCACATCCAAAGGCCTCACTGTGCATATATGTCATACAGTAGTAAGACCTGGATTAAAATTTCAGAAGAATGCCAATAATTGTCAAAGGATGTGATTTGGTTTTCTAAAATATTCTGTTGTTAGGCCATAAACACTGGCTGCATGATTTAATTTCTTATCCACCATGTGGTATTTCCACTTGGTCAGCATAATTCAATTTATATTAATAACTGAAATATATTTTTTCAAGTCTGTGTAGAATTTAATCTGGCCATCCAGAGATAGATAGAGTGGGTGTGTCTTTTTCCGCAACTTTGCACGTTTAAGGCACATAATAAAAAAATGTTCCAGAGCTCGTTATATGATATTATGCTTTCAAAACAAGCACACTCTCCTCAGCATGGTTATTCCGTTTCCACAAGAATTAGGCCCAGACAACAATCTTCAATCCAGTCATGGTGGCAAGAGTTGAGGAAGATGCAGTCAGCGGCAACTTATTCTTCATCTCGTGCATCATGCACAAAACGTGTGACGTAAAGGAGAAAATAAATAGGAAATGAGTAGGTAGATTAGAGGGATTTAGGACCTTAAAGGAACAAAGATCTCTAAATCTGGCCTTCTTCCAGATTGTGAGACCTTTGCATTGTACCCATTTAAACAAGACTGCACATGACAATAGTTTGAATACTACATTCAAATTTATCCTTCTCTATTTCACCTTGCTCAGATTACAGGAAGTACGCACATTTTAATATCCTGTTTCTAGTCAAATGCTTCCTTTCGCAGTCCTGACAGTTAATTAACATTGTCGTTTTTATACGGCCTAGAATGTCAAACAATTTTGCGAGCATTGGAATCCGTTTGAGCAACGTTGTCTAAAATGTCTGCACGGCAGGTGTACAGATACATGTTAGGAGCTTTTATATAGGAAATATAGTTTAATGTTTTTGCTTCTTTGGTACTTTCACCTGCATGTGTTATAGAGTTGTACAGCATAGAAACAGGCCCCAGAGCCCCTTGTCCATGCTGATCTCTTTGCCCATCTACTCTAATCCTGTATACGTGTGTCCGCACACATCAACACACGAGCTGAGTCATGATCATGGTTTCTGCACATATATTCTTTGTGTATAATTATATTTTACAAACCAGATGCCACACTAGGAATGGCACAGTGGCCCAGCTGGTAGAGCTGCTGCCTCACCGCGCCAGAGAAGCGGGTTCGATTCTGACCTTGGTGCTGTCTGTGTGGAATTTGCAAGTTCTCCTTCATGGGTAGATTTCCCTTGAGCGTGAGTTTATCTCCTTCATGGGTAGATTTCCCTTGTGCTCCGGTTACCTCCCACATCCCAAAAACATGCGGATTTGTGTTTTATCGGCCTCTGTAAATTTCCCCATGTGTGTAGGACATGGATGTGAAAATGGGATTACATAGAAGTCGTGTCTACGGGTGACCGATGGCCGGCGTGGACATGATGGGCGGAGGGCCTGTTTCCATGCTGTATCTCTAAACTAAACTAAATTAAGAATACTTATTTGTCATAATTCATGAAAGGGATTGGGGTACAGGGCATTGTGATTGTGAGTAGACTCCATGAAACTATGGTAAATAATTACTTCTGTTTCCGGCCAATAAAGACCGCTATTCCAGCACCTTCTTTCTTAGCAAGAAAGGTCAGCCACTGCACAAGTTGCCAATTGATCATTTCTCCATGGAGTAGGGTTGGGGTACCTACTCATGGAACCTTCCCTGGATTTGTACAAAGCTGATCGATCAAACTACGTTGAAGCGGGATTGGGGATGAGCAAAATGGAAGGTGCTCTGACAATAGCATTTCTGTTTATTTTTCTATTTATTTTTCAGAAATGTTTGGATTGCTAGAAAGCGTTAAGAAATCAAATGAGGAAGTTGATGCTCTACAACATCAAGTAAAAGAGCTGCATCTTTCAACAAGTACGGTTGTATCACAAACCCAACAAATTAATGACTTGGCACAGAAGAAGTCCATGCTTCAAATAAGATGTCATGAGTTGCGGGAGCATGCACTCGGTAAGTGAAAATGCAGTGAAGAATATCGACTTTGTCATGTAAGATGTATCTGATTTTTAGAGCATTGGGGGGAGGGGGGTGTAAAAGCTGGAAGAGAGGTGGGGGCGGGACAAAGCCAGGCAGGTAATAGGTGGGCACAGGTGAGGAGGACTTTGATTGGCAGATGGGTGATAGGTCATACAGCACAGAAACAGGCCCTTCAGCCCAAGTCGTCCATGCTGATCGAGATGCCCCATCTAAGCTAGCCCCATTTGCCTGCATTTGGCCCAATGGAGTCATACGTGTCCATGAAATCCCAACGAATATTCCATTTATAGGACTACTTTTCTTGTAAACAGTTATTCCATTTCCAAAATACTTTCAGATAATAGTAAGGTGGAAAAACTGTGACCTTTGCTATGTGCAAATCTTTGCTTTGCTTTCTCAAACTGCTCATGTTTTGGTTCAAACTTCAAAAATAGTTTCGTTGTTAAACAAGGCACAAGGCGTACGCTAATGAAAAGTTGTTTTGTTAGCAGCTGTTTAAAATAGGAAATGATTCTCCAAGGTTATCGGTTTGGCTGTTTTTTTATTGCGAAATTGATTTACTTCTAAGCTGGTCTTTGTAATAATAGGATTCACATAACACTGCATTGTTGCTTCTGCTCTTGGACCCAACCCAGTGACTCTGTCCTCGCAGCTGTTTGGCATTTAGAGCAGGCAGTGTTTTATGCAAAATATTATTGAAAGCCCCAGCCAGACCAAGGCAACTTGCCCTGCTACTAGGATCTAGTGCACAGAATTTACAAATAAGAATTTGATCCAAGTACTGGTTTTCGGGTCAAGGCCAACGTCGTCTTAGTAACAAATTTCCATCACTTATGAGCTACACATGCAGGCTGCAGTAATTATAATTTAACGTAATACTTATTAGCTTATTTCTAGGTAAAATACATTTTAAAGCAGGATAAACAAAACATGCAAAAAAACCCTTGCCGTGTATTTACTGCAAGCATGTTCATTTACGCTGCAATTTAATAATAACAAAATGCTGGCTACTATCAGCAGGTTGGGTAACATCTGTGGAAAGAGAAATAGAGCTAATATTTTGGGTTGAAGTCCCTGGAAAGTGAAAGATTGCAGTGGGAGTGGATGAGGGATGGTTGAGGCAGAGTATTTGTGAGAGGAAAAGGCCAGGTTTGCCAGACAGATTTCCATGCTTATGGTACAGATGCTCCGCATTCTTACGAAGCTTCGACTAACGATATTTCGACTTTACGATTGGCAAGCGCTGGGCAACGGCAGCGAGCCGCGCGTCGCTTCCGGCCACGTGATCGCATTGTATTAAATGCGTTTTCGACTTGCGACATTTTCGATTTACGATGGGTTTATCGTAACCCCATCTTAGGTCGAGGAGCAGCTGTACTGTCCTGTAATAAGATTAATGACAGTGGTAAGAGAAAGAGAGAAAGCAAACAAATGGCCATGTAACGCTGTGAAATGCAGTTCTTCTCCACAAAGACCGCAGATGTGCTGCTTGATTGCAATCATGTGTCTTTCCACTGGCTGGATAGCACGCAGCAAAACAGCTGTCTGTACACGTGACAATAATGATGACAACAATCTTGATTAGTACGGGTGTCAGAGGTTATGGGGGGGGGGAAGGCAGGGGAATGTGATTGAGAGGGAAAGGTAGATCAGCCATGATTGAATAGCGGAGTAGACTTGATGCGCTGAATGGCCTAATTCTGCTCCTAGAGCTTATGACGTTATGTTAATAAACTTAACTAAGCCATTTCCAGCATTGCCCTTGGGGTTCCAGTTTCAGCAACGGCTCTGATCTGCAAGCAGACAGCTCCATAAACAGCGACCTTGGCCTCACGCAATAACATTTTTTGTCCTTACTGTCTTTCCCCCTCCCTTTCTGCAACTTCAAATTAACTTGTTTTCTCAGTACATCATCAAATGGGGGAATCATTGACCTGAAATATTATTGCTGTTTCACTTTACACAGATTCTGCCGTTTTTATTTCCAGCATTGACTTTTGGATTGGCATATAAACGCGCAGAAAATGGGAGAATATGGATTATATGCAGGCAACTGAGAGTTGGTGTTGGCGTTATGTTCAGCACAGATATTGTTGGCTGAAGGACCTGTTCTTGTTGTGTATTGTTCTATGTTCTATCTGCAGTTTTTGATTTTCACTTTCTATATTAGTAATCATAGTTTATACTAAAATAGTATCTTTAAATTGTCTTACATTCTTTAAGGGAAGAATGGAATGAGTGGCGGGATGATGTTTACATGATTCCTTGGATTCAATCTACGTTGAATATGGGATTAGGACATACAAGAGACTGCATTCTGGCATCTGGAGCAAAAAACAACCTGCTGAAGAAACATAGTGGGTCCAACAGCATCTGTGGAGGCAAAGATGTGGCCATTCTCTGCTAAAGACCCTGCATCAGGACCGCGTGTATGGAGGACAGATAACCAGTATGAAGATATGAGAGGGAGGGGTATGGCAGGAGCTTAGGGTATAGGTGGAACCAAGTGAGGAGGAAGGTGACAGGTAGATGGAGCCAGGTGAGGGGAGGGGAGTGTTGGGAGGTAGTGAATGACGGACAATAGGTAGAAACAAATCATGGGAGCAAAAGTAGACAGGTGAGGGGGGGGGGGAGTGTGGTGGTAGAGACAGAGGCTGGAAGGAGATAATTTGTTACATCCATATCTGTGGTGTCTTATTTTAATATATCTTCGTGCTGTTCCAGGCCCCTAATTATCATTTAAATTCAGAATTTTAACCTGTGGGCCTTTCCAGTCTTTATCCATAACTATTTTAAAGCTAATAGACAGTGATCACTGGTAATAGACAGTGGTCACTGATAATGGAACAGTGGTCACTGCTCTCAAAAGGCTCACTCATGCAGATTTCAATCACTTGCCCTTCCCAATTTCCTTAGAGTAGATCAAGCTTTACAAATTATACAATGGAGAGGAACAGGAAGTCCAGGTGGTTCAAATTCACAAATATTTAACTGAAGCAGATGCAATTATGCCTTTTAAAAGACTTTTGAACAGATATGTAGGGTGTAGGAACGGATGTAGAGAGACAAGACCAGTATGCCAACTTGGTTGCATAGACAAGGTGGGTCAAAGGGTCTGTTTCCATGCTCTGTAGCTATATTCTGGATGAGTGAGTCAGATGAAGTGAATGAGGCTGTCAGTAATATTTAAGACCCATGGCTTTAGAAATAGTAGTGTAGGCACTATCAATAACAGGGGATTGGAGGAACGTTTAGGAAATTGGAGAAAGTCATCAACATTTTTTTATTAGAATTGGAGAGTACAGCAATTGAGTGGGTAAGGAGTCAGCTCAGAGCGGCCACAGAAGGTGATTGTGGTTGGTCAGGAGAAACCCATCCAGCTTAGATTCATGCAGAAACATTTATCTCTTCCTTGCCGTCATTCTCACTTCCCTTTAACTCTGGAGTCCAGAAAATGGAGCCAACTAGAATGGAGATAAAATCTTGGGCACTCCATACAATTTTTATTAAAAGCAGAAGTTGCAAGCAGATTGGCGTTGGGTTTTCAGATTTTTAATTTCTCCTACCCTACTTTGTCCTTGTTAAATCTCTGGGTAATGCTGTCCGTACTGCTATCTAAAAGGAAGTCGTACTGAATTCTCATTAAACCCAATCAATGACTGATAAATCTTGGTAACAGCTACTGGCACCTCACATTGGCAGAAGAACGTCAAGGCCCTGGGGTGGCTATGGAAGAAATGAGAAACCATACAACATAAAATGGAGAACAGTACAGCATTAGGACAGGCCCTTCAGCCTGCAATGTTGGTGCCGAACATGATGCCAAATCAATTAATCTCCTCTGCCTGCATTTGATCCATATTCTTCCATTCCCTGCATGTCCATGCGCCTATCTAAAAGCCTCAAACACCCCCATCGCCTCTGCCTCCATCACCACCCCAATATGCAGGGTCCAGGCACCCACTACCTCTGTGTAACAGAAAATATTTGTATGTTTCAATTTTGCCCCCTCTAACCTTAATGGCTAGCCCTCTAGTCTTAGATATTTCCACCCTGGGGAAAAGGTTCTGACTGTCAGCTGGAATTTTGATGGAGCAAATCAGGAGAAAACTCTTCCCCCGGTGATTGAGGTCAAACCGTTTAGCTTATCAATAGAGAAACCTGGGGAGAAGAAGAGAACTTCATTGTGCACCTCATCATGTTCATCCACCAAAGGTGAATTGGATAGATAATGAAAGGGGAAACTCTGTTGGGTTATGAGGAAGTGAGACTATTCAGCCGGGCCAACAGAAGCGCAAAGGTCATCCAACTTCCATTTGTGCCATTTTATTCCACAGCACTTCTTTGATGCTAATTTACTGATTCGTTGCAACATTTGCAATATTTAGAATTAGAAAACAGCTAGTGATTTTGCTTGTCTTAATTGATTGGTGAAATAGAGAAATTAACATTACAAAATATGCCACGGTGAACTTGGAGAAGGTTCTTTTGCACAAGCTAAGTCACAGAGTTGTTGTTAACACTGCCATTTATAATTTTCACCAGATCTGGAGAATCAAGTTAACACTCAGCAGCTAAATTTCCAGAAAGTTACCGAGGAAAAGGAACACGGCAAGGAATTGTTACTGTGAGTGAAGAATATGCATCTAACAATTTTAGACAAAAATAAGAAATTAGTGATTTCAATTTTAATTGAAATGTATGATTTCAACTTCTTATTGTCACTGGAAATATATGGACATATACATGGAGAGGAAGGGTTTAGAAGGCTATGGACCAAAGGCAGGCAAATGGATCTAGCCCAGTATGCCAACTTGGTCAGCATTGAAAGATGGGCTGAAGGGCCATGCTGTATGTCACTCAATAATTTGCAAACCCATTTATTTAATGTTTTCTTCAAAGCTGGGGACCACTGAAGAGATTTGATAGGGAATCTTGCAAGGCAATCCCTTAGGCCTGCCATGAACCTGCAACAATACTCACCATCACCATTGGCAGAAAAACAGCCCATGGAATGCATCTCCACTTATAGCATGGGGTTCAGTGAGAAATATAAGTTTGTTATGGCAAATTGTGACATGGACCCTTTCTAGGAATAGCCCCCCCCCCTCCCCCACCCCGTAAAGGGAGATTGGCGGTAAGTAGTACTCAGCTCACCTTTCAAGGGTATTTTGGGAAAACAATTAAAACAAGATTGATTCAGAGCCTAAGTTTTTTTTTTAACTGCCCTCCTTCCAAATATCCTAAGTGCCCCCAGTGCATTGTCTAGTCCTTTTGCCCGACTGAGGTGCTTTGCTGTGTAGAGCAGAGCTTCAAGGAGTCGCCTCACATCATACCCCACCCCAAAAAAAGTACACAACTAAGGAACGCCATCGACAGATTTCATGAGTCAGCAATTACCTCTTACTGGAAGGAAACTGTGTCAAATACCAGTCATGTTGTCTTTATTGCACACCATGGTCTATATACATTGCAGGGCCCACCAGAGAAGCAGATATTGATATGGTGTCATGAGGTCACAGCCATTGTAATGCACAAATAAAGGCATGCAGTAGGTCAGATCTAACCTGTTAAAACACTCACAAATCAATTAAAACATTTAAGTACCACAAAAAAAAGATACTTTCCTTCCTCGTTTACCAGGCAGAGAATCCCTATTGAAATAAATATAATTTACAACCAGGTCTAACAGTCATATAATTGGAGAGCTGTATTCCCAGTGCACTATTTTATAACCCCAGCAGGATTGGGCACTGCTGTTGGACTCCATAGGGAGTGCAGTGATAGATAGCATCACCTACCACTATTAAATCTCTGCCGTACTGTGGGTCTGCAAAGTCCAAGACCTGGCTCTGTGAAGACAGCAGAACACCAGAGGTCCCCCTTGGAACCACTGGCCACAGCCAGCTCATAGTCAGCATGTTGTGTCAGCATGTTGTGTCAGCATGTATGCTTCCAGCAAAGGTTGGACTGCTGCTGGCTACTTTTCCCATTTATTTTCCATACCAATAGTATAACTAGCTGGGACAATTCATCCCTGCAGCCAGCAAACTCACAGAACTGCCAAAGATTGTAAAATTTGCCATTTTCCAATGTTTAACTTAGAGTGGCACATAGTTTACATTGACCAGTGAGGGGGAAAAACAGCACATGTGCAATGTGCAAAAAAGGCAGCGTGTGACCAGTACAGTGGTGCAGCTGGTAGAGCTGCTGTCTCATAGTGCCAAAGACCCGGGTACAATCCTGATCTCTGGTGCTGCCTGTGTGGAGTTAGCACGTTCTTCCTTTGGGTTCCTCTGGGTCCTCCGGTTTCTTTCCATATCCTAAAGACAAACTTGGTTTGTAGATTAATTGGTCTCTGTAAATCGCTCGAAGTGTGTAGGGAGTGGATGCGAAAGTGGGATAACTTAAAATCTGTGTGAACGGGTGATCGATGGTTGGTGTGAACTCAGTGGGCTAAAGGGCCTGTTTCTATGCCATATTTGTCAATAAATCAATAATATTAACATAAGATAGACACAAAAAGCTGGAGTAACCCGGCAGGACAAGCAGCATCCCTGGAGAGAAGGAATGGGTGACGTTTTGAGTCGAGACCCTTCTTCAGACCCAAAGCAGTTCAATGATATTAACATAGATGGATTCAGAATTTAAAAAAAACAGTGTTGCCTCATCTTTAACATAGCAAAAGAACACAAATGTCAAAAATGTCTGAAGAAGGGTCTCGACCCGAAACGTCACCTATTCCTTCTCTCCATCGATGCTGCCTCACCCCTGAGTTTCTCCACCATTTTTGTCTACCTTCGATTTTTCCAGCATCTGCAGTGCTTCCTTAAACTAAATGTCAAAAAGATGTCTTTACCTGAAACACACATGGGTTTTAGGTTTACCGCATTATGTTACCCACCTTCCCAACTTCAACAATCACAGCTCATATCTGGAGGGAAGCACAGTTGCTGTAAAATATGCAGAAGTTCACATGCCTCTGCTGAGTCCAATTCTGAAGCATAATTGGGAATCTGCCGTGCAGAAGCTGAGAACGTCTGCATTGCTACAGCAATAAGTGGCAAGTTAAGGTTTCATTTTTGATGCTGCTCCACACAAAGATACAGGGAACAGGTAGAAAGAAAGGAACATTCACAAAAATAAAGCTGAAAACATTGCGTTTGCATAGAACTATCAAAACTTGAGAAGTGTAAAGTGAAACTAACAGCTAAGTTATTTCAACTGCTTGTGGGAGAAATATTGTGACTTCTGCCTTGACTGTGTTTTGCTTGTATCAGTAGTACAATATGTTCCATGAGTGTAGGCTGTAAAACATAACCTCGGGTTATTGATTCCAGTGTAACAGTGTCTAAGTGCATACTGTGGACTCAATGGGCTAAAGGGCTAATGATTCTGAAGATGAAATCATCTTGGCCTGATCAAACATAAGGTTTATCACTACACGCTATCAATCCCAGCTGTGGAGTCATTGGTATCGTTGTCTTGTTGTAGGACACTAATATTGTTAAATTCTTGATCTTAAACCAAGTATTGTGCTTCTGTATGTAATTTATTGTTCCTTCGCAAGTAATTTACTGTGCTTTTGTATGTCATTTATTGTGCCTTTGTATGCAATTTATTCCATGTGATGCCTTGTCTTTTATCTGGACCTTGAGTCAGTAATAAAAGTTAAGTAAGTAAAATAGGTGCTACAGAGAACCTTTCTCCTTCAGTTGTCTTTGTTCTTAAAATTACAATGATTATGCCTATTTGTAAGGTGTGTTTTTTCATGCCAATCTTACATTCCCACTGATTTAAACAAATAATTCTAGAAAATTGTTCTGACCCAGACAGAACACTTAGCCTTATTTTCCTGGTCAACTTGCCTTACGATGCCTTAGCTTTGTAAAAATAGAAATATACTATGAAAGTCTCTGCTTTTTTACAAAATTGCTGCAAATTGGGCAAGAATTTCATACTAAACTCACAAAAGCAATGACTAATAAATATCGATATAAGAATCTGGCTTCACAATTCCCACCTCTTCTATCACACCTTGTTTCTATTCATCTCTGGCCTTTGTCCAACCATCTGCCTCAAAACCCCTCCTCACCAGTACCCACCTATCACTCGCCAAGCTTTGTCTTACATCTTTGATATTTTGGTTGGGAACCCTTCTTCAGTCTGAAGAAGGACCCTGACCCAAATCATCACATGTCCATGTTCTTCGGGGATACTGTCTGACACGCTGAGTTAATCCAGGCCTTTGTGCCTTTTTATTTCCAAAAATAAACTTCATTCAGATTTTAAAAATATATACAACGCAAATACATTTTGGACATTCTTGGCGTCTATACATTCATTAGTACTCTGTCGTGTTTGCACCTGTCTTAAGCACTTTGAGTCCTTTTTTTAATAAACCAGCAAATCTGCAATTTCTTGTTTCTAAAATACAACATGCACTGTGAACCCTTATTGATGCCACACCTCATCCATATAAATAAAATGAATTTGTCATCAATAACCTTTTATTAACTTATTTGATTCTGAAAATAGCAGAACAATTGTTATGATTTGCTTCCTTGTAACATTTTAAAATAATTCAAGTCCTGTTCCCCTCATTAAACAAATCATCACTCATTTATTCATATCAACAAGCTGGAACAATAGTATTTTGTATTTGCCTAACATTCTCCCTTGTAGAATTTTAGACTTAGAACTTTAATTCTTAATCAGAACTTTTCTGAAGGTAGAAACTGATGCATTTACATAGCATTGTTATCATAGTAAAATATCATAAAGAATTTAACTGGAACATAATCAAAGAAACTGTACAATACATGCAATGAGACGTTAGACAAGCAACCAAATATCAGTTTAAAAGATGAGAGGTAAATGGAAAAACAAAGAGGTTTAACTGTATGAATTGGACATGGTTAGGGCAAGGCCAATGTAGTCAACCAAAGAGTGATGAGGTTGCACAGGCATCTAGAATTGGGGAAAACAGAATGCTTCCTGGATCAGATGGTATTAGCTATAAGGAGTGGCTGGACTAAATTGGATTATTTTCTTTGCAGCATCGGAGGTTGAGGGGACACGTGTTAGGAATATAAAATGAAGACAGGCATAGATAGGGTAGACAGAACCTTTTTTCCCAGGGTGGAATTGCCAAAGATTAGAGGACATAGTTTGAAGGTGAGAGGGGAAAAGTTTAAAGGACAGTGCAGAGCAAGTTTGTTTTACACAGAGGGTGGTGGGTGCCTGGAATTTGCTGCCTGGGGTGGTGGTGGAGGCAGATACGATAGTGGCATTTCAGAGGCTTTTAGATAAGGCACATACATCTGCAAAGATTGCAGCGATATGGATCATGTGCAGAGCAGAGGAGATTAGTTTAATTTGGCATTAGCTTCGCACAGACATTGTGGGCCGAAGGGCCTGTTTCTGTGTGCACTGTTCCATGTTCTATATTCTGGCGGTCCTGTTCTACGTTTAGACTTTAGCGATACAACGCGGAAGCAGGCTCTTCGACCAATCGAGTCCACACCGACCAGCGATCACTCTGTACACTAGAACTATCCTACACACTAGGGAAAATTTACAATCTTACCGAAGCCAATTATGTGGGAGGAAACCGGAGCACCCGGAGAAAACCCATGCGGTCACAGGGAGAACGTACAAACTCCGTACAGACAGCACCCTTAGTCAGGATCGAACCCGAGTCTCTGGCAATAACTCTACTGCTGCGCTGTGAGGCAGCAGCTCTACCGTGCCGCCCCGTTCTTAGATGAAGGTTTTGAAAATGAAAAGTTGATGCTAAGACTTTTATCCCCATCACAGGAATAAATCTAAAGAAGTGGCAGATCTTCTATCAAGGTTAACTAAACTGGAGTGTGCACATGAAGAACAGCGATCCAGGTACACGATGGGTCTACACTCACGGTTGCATATTACTGGTAATGTAGCCAGAAAGTAATTTTGATTCCTGGTCTTTATTTTTTTTTCACAGACATTGCAAAGAAATAAAAGAAAAAGAGGAAAAATGGCTGCGTTGTGAACAGAAGTGTGAAGGCTTAGAAGAGCAACTGGAGGTGAAAGTCCGTAAGGAGTCAGAAGTGGAAAACCAATCTTCAAAATCTCTGAGTGAAATTGTGACTCTAAAAGATGCCCTTGGTCAAGCGGAGGAGAAGCTTGTGGCATTAAAACAGGAAAGGTACAGTCTCGTGACTTTGGTCTCACGTAAGGAAATTATCATTAAAATGTAAGAAAGAACGTTTGTGCAATGGCATGTCTATCTATGCAAATTATTTCAACTTTGGAAAGTCCCCACCTCCCTGAGATAGAGTCAATAACAAATACAGCACGGAAACAGATCCTCGGCCCAACTTGTCCATGTCAACCCATCTACGCAAGTCCCTCCTGCCCCCATTTGGCCCCTATACCTCTCACCCTTTCCTATCTCTGTAACTGTCCAGATGTCTTTTAAATGTTGTTATAGTACCTGACTCAACTACCTCCTCTGGAAGCTTGTTCCATACACCCAGCATCCACTGATTAAAAAAGTTGCCCCTCAGGTTCCCATTAAATCTTTCCCCTCTCACCTTTAACTTATGTCCTCTGGTTCTTGATTCCCTTACTCTGGTTAAAAGACTCTGATATCTATAATCATGCTCATTGATCCTAACATGTTTCCACTTTTCCATCCATGTGCCAACGATAAATTGAGTGTCTGCACATTTTGCATATTATAGCGTATTTGCATCGTTCCTATAACTAATTCCTTGATACACAAATTTTTTGGGGGTGTTTTGTAATTATTTGAAACGATAAAATTCAAATTTATTCATATTGTTTCAATTGCAAATGTATGTTCCAAATTTCTTGAACTTAACTTGGTCACGTGTAAATCAAGGTCACCTATAAATTTGGACTCAATGATCGAGAGGCATGCAAATTAATATTTTGGAATCTGATCATGTGAGAACTTGTTAGATCAGAAGCAAAATACACCAGTCAAATTCTGAAACATTCAGCTCATTTTAACTTCTATTCATCTAATTTTTTACCATTTATGATATTAAATTAATTTGTAAACAAAATAATAGTGTGAACAAGTAGAAATAAATTGTCTGACTATTGCCAACATAGGAACAGCACAGAAACAGGCCATTTGGCCCACAATGTTTGTGCCAAACATAATGCCACGTTAGATGAATGGCCTCTTTCCATGGAATAACAATTCCATGATTGGATGATATTAAATATTTTACTTTTGCATAATTACTATTTAGAAACGTTAAAATGGCCTCTTGTATTTCTGAATGCTAAGAGTGTGCATAACCTGTTAGTTCCTTCACGTTTGTTCTCCAAATACTCATGGGGATAATTGTTTATACTAGACAAAGGGTGGCACAGCGGTAGAACTGCTGCCATACAGCAAGAGACCCGGATTTGATCCTGGCTGTGTGGGTGGAGTTTGTACGTTCTCCCCGTGACCACATGGGTTTTCTCCAGCTTCCTCCCACACTCCAAAGATGTACAGGTTTGAAGGTTAATTGGCTTTGGTAAAAAAAATTGTCCCTAGTGTGTAGGATAGTGCTAGTGTAAGGGGTGATCAGCACGGACTCAGTGGGCCAAAGGGCCTGTTTTCACGCTGTTTCTTTAAACTAAACTAAAACTAAACTAAACTCAACATTAGCAGCGTGCTTTATCCTTAAAATGGTGGGGAATGGCTTACAGAGAGATAATCTAACATGGAACATCTTAATTGGTGAAGTTCCAAGCATAGGCTAGGGACATTCCAAAATGCCGAAAGGTAAAGAGATCATACCAAGAGCTCTTTGGATGTCAGAAGAGATAGAGAGTATAATAAAACATTAAAAAGAGAATTATGGTTATAAGTTATAAATAAAGTGAAATTCAGGCTGAATGTATTGAGCTGAGAAATGGAATGGAAGAAAAACTAGTCAGGCAAAGATTAATGGAGCAGCAAAAGGGACTTAAAACTATTTGACATGAATGTGAACTGTAGCTGGGTGGTAAAAGAAGAGGTGGGGCTGATAAGAGACCAAGGAGGTAATCGTGGAGTCATAAAGAAGTTCTGCCATCAAAGGCGGCCTTTGGCTCATGATGTTGTGCCTCTTCTTCCTATCGAGTCCACACACAAGATTAGAAGTTGTTCAGCCAGAGCTGAATACACTTCTGGGCATCTGCACACAATGGTGCCTGTCTTGCGCTTCTTGTGAGTGGTGGTGGAAAGATTGGTGAGAACAGGGCCGCGACGTGAACGCTCTTTCCTTGACCCCATGTTGTGCCAGTTGTGGAAGAGCTACCCACTCGAATCCAGCTCCATGGTATGGTTCTTTATTTGCCACATGTACTGAGGTACAGTGAAATTCATTTTGGTATACAGTTCCCTACAAGCATCACTATACATAAGCAATTGGATACATATTAGATAAGCATCTCAGATACAGTACAAGTGTATAGCAATAGTACACTGAGAAGGTATACAGAATTGCCAGTTAGGCGCCATTTTCAAGTTCCTTGTTGTAACTGCAGGGATCGTAATCTGACCATGAAGGTCTGTTGTCCTGGCGACGTTACAGGGTGGGCCTGGCCAAGCATAACCGTGGTGCCCTCCGCCGCTGCTCCACGCTGTAGGCCGTGTGCGGTCCACGTGCTCGGCCTCCAGGCCCAAAGCCCATAAAAGGCACTTCAGAAAACATCCAAATAACCTCATCACATTTTAAGTGTTTTTGCCTCAGGCACCCTTTCGACAACTGATCTCAAGAAAACCCTACCACTGTCTCGTTTGCAACCATTTTATCTCCTTGCCACTCTCATCCTTTCACCAAATACTTTGAATCCATGCCCTGTACAATTTATCCCTTTGTTAAAGGAAATAGGGGCTTCTCATGTACTCTTTATACAGCCTTCACAATCTTTTTACATTTCAGTTTTGTCTATTCCAAAAATCCTTTAGCTTATCCAATCTTTCCTCATAACTAACATAATTCCATTCCTGACAAGCTGCTTATAAATCTCTGAATCTCATGTCCAGTCTGGTCACATCTTTCTGCAGTGTGGTGACCAGAACTATAAGATATATTCAAGTTGTGATATTACAAGCCTTATATGGAGTTCTGGCATAAACTCTCTGCTGTTGTATTCAATGCTACATTTCAATAAGGAAATCAATTTTAACTTTTTAAATTGCTAAATCTGACAAATATTTTCCCATTTAGAAAAGTCAATTTACTTAATGCTCACCATTTCTGCTATTAGCTGTTTCAGGCAACCAAACCATCCTACCAACTAGAGATCAGTCCAGTGCTACTATCTACCTCAAACTATCTTTAATCAGACTTTACTGGACTTTATCTTGCAATAAACATTATTCCCTTTATCATGCTATCTCTACACTGGATGAAACATGATAGGATGGCTCGATTGTAAACATGCAATGTGTAATCTATCTATATTACTAAAAGTCTGATTGTGACCACTTCTTGTTGTTCTGTATATTGATTTTAGAAAAAAATGCTGCCACTTACGGCTGTGATTTTTGGCCATCTTACTCATAGTCCCCCTCCACTGCACAGGACAAGATGATTTTTCCCATCGATGAAAAATAAAAGAGTTATTAGTGTTTAAAACATGTTGAGATTCTCTCTCCTGAAGGCCACGCCCCTTCCTGAGGGACAATAAAACCCGGAAGTGTTGAGTGCCTCAGTCAGCCTCTGCAAGATGGGGCAGCGAGAGGGTCACGTCTCTCAGTCTGAGTTGTGAATAACACTGAACACATGTCTACTAAACTGTGAGTGTGGTTTTACTGACCTTGAGTGCCCTTAATGTGGTTTGAAAATGAAAATGTGGTTGGTTTGAAAATGCACAGCAAATGGTTGGTGGTGGCTGCTATTGAACTGAAGCACAGCAAATAGTTGGTGGTGGTTGCTATTGATTAAAAGTCTAAACTTGATAACTTCCTGTTTGCACTCTATATTGATTTTAGATAAAACGTTACCACTTATGGCTGTGATTGTTGGCCATCTTACTCAGTCCCCCTCTGCTCATCAGGTGCAGAGGATTCTTCCCATCAATGAAAAATAAAAGTGTTATTAGTGTTTAAAAAATGTTATTAGTGTTATTAGTGTTTTAAAAATGTTGAAAATCTCTCTCCTGTCAATCACACTATGAAGGCCACGCCACTTCCGGTGGGAGGGGGAAGGGATTATAAAACCCAGAAGTGTGGGTGTTGCTCAGTCTCTGCGAGACGGGGAGGGAGAGGTCACGACTCTGTCTGAGCTGTGAATCAACTGAACACACTGAATGTCTACTGAACTGTGAGTGTGGTGTTTATGTGGTGTTTTGTGTGGTTTTATGGTGGTTTCACCCTGCTTGAAATGGTATGAAACTGCATGAAACCTTGCATTATGAAACTGCATTTGAAGTGGCTGCTTGAACCCTGCATGAAATGGTATGAAACTCTGCATTTGAATTTGGTGGTTTTGCACCCTGCATGAAAATGGTAAGAAACTCTGCTTTGAATTTGGTGGCCTTGTACCCTGCTTGAAATAGTATGAAACTGCACTTGAGTTTGGTGGCCTTGCACCCTGCTTGAAGTGGTAAGAAACTGCACTTGAATTTGGTGGCCTTGCACCCTGCTTGAAATGGTAGGAAACTGCGTTTGAATTTGGTGGCCTTGCACCCTGCTTGAAATGGAATTTCAAGGAATAGCCACGAGTCAACTTCCAGCCCACCAGCCATGAGTGAGCTGCCAACACATCAGGCATGAGTGACTGAACTGCCACCCCAAGAATCCATTTGGCCCACAATATCCATACTAACCCTCTTTAAACCAGTCCAGGCCACAACACCCATACTAGTACTCCAGAAAGCCCCCCCCCCCCACACTGGCCACCAATATTGGGATTGATGGAAAGGTGGAATATTGCATTGGGGGACCAGCCTTCCCGTGTGAACATGGGACCCAACGGGTCCCACTTAGTCTAGTATTATTATAAAACTCTGATCTTGGATGTTTACTTATTTGTTTGTTTACTTGAGACTTTCTTTGATTCACATCTCCTCGAAACCCCGACGAGCCAATGGTGAGATTTTTACATATTCCGGTAGGATTTACCTAATGATCTTGAAAATTGCCTCATCTGAAAATTTGAGTCATTCTTTCTCGGGTTTTTTACTAAAATTGTTCACCAGTCTGAGATCTTTTTAAAATCTAACGAGCTGAAGCCAGCTGATGAAGTAACAATGGCTCTGCTCCTTGGGTTTGCAACGCGCAGACTGCTGGCCACTGTTTTCCGCGAGCTGTGAGTTACCAGCCCCCCCCTCCCCCCCCCCCCCCCCGCTAAACACGTCTACTGCTGGCAGGCTCCTTGAAAGTTCTCTACAACCTGCGCGGCTGACGTCGTTATTCGCAGCACAGAGTACGCGGGAGAGCCAACGTGGTAAGAGTGGGCCGTTGTCTCATCACGGCCGTCACACCGGGAGACGCGCTTTCCCTCCTCTCTTCCGTCTCCACTCGCCGCGATCGTCGACTGTCACGCGTGGGTGGCCACGTATCGGCCGGCCCTCTGCTTGCTTTTGACAGCCCTCAGAATCACTTCTCTGGCCACGCTCAGAGGCCCTGCCCCCCCCTCATCGTGGACGCCTGCTGCCCCCCTCCCTCCTCCTCGATGACTTGCTCCTCCCCCACTCTCTCTTTCCCCCCTCTTCTCACTCTAACTCCCCCCCCCCCCTCTCTTCTCTTCCCCTCTCTTCTCACTCATGTCCCCTCCTCCTCTCTCTCTCTTCTCTTCTCCTCCCCTCACCCCCACCTCTCTCTCTGTCCACACCCTCTCTCCTCCACCTCCTCACTCTGTCCCTCCCTCCTCCACTCGCTCCTCTCTCCCCCTCCTCTCTCTCTCTCCCCTCCTCTCTCTCTCCTCACCCCCTCGCTCTACCCACCCCTTTGCCCGTCCTCTCATGTCTCCGCCCCCTGTCCTCTCCCCACTCACCCTCCTTTCTCCCTCCTCTCCCTCTCCCTCCCTCCCCTCTTCCTCTCTTGTCCTCTCACACTCTCCTCCTCTCCCTCCACTCTCCCCTCCTCTCCACACCCCCTCCTCTCTCTCTCTCATCTCCTCGCTCTGCTCCCCTACGCTCCACCCTCTGTCTTGTCTTCTCATTCTCTCTCTCTCCACTCCGTCTCTCTCCCTACTCCCGTCCTCCTATCGCTCCCTCTTGCCCCCTGTTCGCCTCGTCTCTCACGCCCGTCACTCTCTCCTTTCACTCTACCCCCCCTCTCTCTTACCCCTCTCATTCCTCTCTCCTCACCCCCTCCTTGATTCACACTCCACTCCCTCTCCGTTTCTCTCCACCCTCCCCCTCTTCCACCTCCTCCCCCTGTTCCTCTCTTTTACCCATGTCCTCTCGCTCTCTCCTCCCTCCTCTCTCACATCTTTTTCTCCGACTTTCTCTCCCCTTCTCTCTCCTCCCCCTCTGTCTCTCTCACTCTTCCCCTTCCCCTATCTCTGACTCTCTCACACTCCCTCCCCCTCCGCTTCTCTCTCTTCCCCCTCTTCTCCATCCTCTTTACTCTCTCTCCTACGCTCCTCCTCCCCTCTCCTCGTTCCTTTCACCTTCTCGGTCTCCGCCTCCTCTCTCTCTCCTCTTTACCCCATCCTTCACTCTCACCCCTCCTCTTTCAAACCTCCTCTCTCCTCCATCCCTCCTCGTCCCTCGCTCACCTAAAAATCCCCCCCTCTCTCTGTCACCTCCCTCTTCAACTCTCTCTCTCTCACTTCTCTCACCCCTCCCTTCTATCCCCCTCCCTCTCCTCATCCCTGCCCCCGCCTCTCTCGCTCCCCTCTCCTCTCTCTCTCTCATCATCCTTCTACGCCCTCCCTCTTATTGCTCTCCTCTCCACCTCCTGCCTCTCTCACTCCCCCTTCCGTCTCTTCCCCCTCCTCTCGCTCTATATCCCCCCTCTTCCTCTCCTACGAGAAATCATCCTCTCTCATCTTCCTCTCTCTCTACTCCCCCCCTCCTACTCTCTCCCTCCTCTGTCCTCCCTACTCTCTCCTCCCCCTACCCTCTCACTCCTCTCCTCTCTCCTCTCTCTCCCTTCCTCATTACCCTCCCTCCTCCTCCCTCCTCCCCCTCCTCTCTCCCCCTCCTCACTCTCCTCTCCACCCTACTCTCCACCCCTCTCCTCTCTCCCACCCCCTCCTCTCTCTCCCCTCACTCACCACCTCATCTTTTCCTCTCTCCTCCTCTCCATCACTCCTCACCCCCCCTACTCTCTCTCCCCTCCTCCCCCTCTCACTCCCTCCCCCTCTCTCTCTTCCTCTCACTCACTCTCCACCTCCTCATCACCCTGCAGCCCTCTTCCTCTCCCTCATCTCCTCTCCTCTTCTCTCCTCTCACCCCTCTCCCTCTCTCTTTCCTCCTATTCCTCCTCTCTCTCCACTCTCTCACCCCTCACTCTCTCCTCTCACCCTCCTCATCTCTCTCTCACCTCACCTCACCTCACATCCCCCCCTCCTCTCTCTCTCCGCCTCCTCTCTCACCCTCCTTACCTCCCTCCTCTCTCTGTCCTCCCCTCAAACCCTCCTCTCTCTGTCACCCCTTTCCCCTCTCCCCTTCTCCCTCATCCTGCCCCTCTCCTCCTCTCTCTCTCCACCCCTCCTCTCTATCTCTCCTCTTCCTCACCCCACTCTCTTCTCTCCCCCTCCTATTCTCCCCTCCTCTCTCATCCCTCCTCTCTCTCTCTCTCCCTTCCCTCCTCCCTCTCTCTTCCTCTCCCCTCCACCTCTGCTCCCTGCTCTCATCCATCACACAGTCACTCTCTCCGCCTCCTCGTCTCCTCTCCCTTCATCCTGTCTCCGCCCCTCGTCTCTCGCCTCCGCTCATCTCTCCTCACCCTCACTCCCTCTCCCTAAAACCGCCGTTCTCTCTCCCGTCTCTCACCTCCCCCTCCTCGCTCTCTCTCCCAACTCCTACTCCTCCCTCTCTCCCCACCTCCCAGTTGCCCACTCCCCTAACTACCCACTTTTTGCAAATGTTGTCAGTTTCCCCCCTGTTTCTCTGTTTTTTTAACAAGCCATCCATATAAATAAATATGCTGGTTTGTGCAAGTTCAATGAAATATTAAAACAGAGCACAAGCACACGATATTCCAATGCTTGAAGAATGACATATCAGGATACGATCTCACTAACCAAGTGGGTGGTAATTGAAAGACCTCTGAATTATAAGCCTGTGCGTTTTTAAATTTAATTACAGAATTATACCCAGTTTCAATTCTGTATTGGTGATTGGGAAAAAGGTCATCAATACTCTACATCAACCCACATCCACCTTGGAAAATGTGAATGCAGGATCAGGATGTGGGTAGCGCAGGTAGTTCCTAGAGTCAATACTAGTGTGGAAACGAGTCCTTATGGCTTCAGACTCATCCGTTGCCGACCAAAGATACCCATCGAAGTCTCGTCCCATTTGCCGTCACGTTTGGCCCAACATTTCTTCTCAAACTTTCTTATTCCTGTACTTGTCCAAGTGTCTTTTAAATGCTGTTATAGTATCTGCCTCAATGACCTCCTCTGGCAGCTTGTTCCCTATGCCCCACCACCCCATCCGTGTGAAAAAATTGCCCCCCCCCCCCCACAAGTTTGTGTTAAATTCTTGCCCCTCTCACCACCCTAATGGGCCCCTGGCCCTTGTGGCTAAAGGGATCAGGGGGTATGGAGAGAAGGCAGGTACAGGATACTGAGTTGGATGATCAGCCATGATCATATTGAATTGGTTGCAGGCTAGAAGGGCCGGAATGGCCTATTTTTCTCCTGTCACCTATTTTCTATGTGTCTGTTTCTAAACATATGTGGCTGATATTTTGGGGATTCACCTACTCTTGGGTTAAAAGGCCTCACTCTATCTATTCCCCCCACTTCATGATTTTTACGACGTCAGCAGTAGGATCGCCCCTCATCCTCCTGCGTTCCAAGGAACAAAATCCTAGCCTGCCCAATCTTTCCTCATGGCTCAGGCACACAACATCCCCGTAAATCCTCTCTGCAACTTAATGACAATTTAGTGTGATGAAGTACTCAAATCCAGCACAGAAAACCTATTTTTAGCTTCTCAGGACTCGGATGAAATACGAAGCATTAATGCAGTCCACATGGGCAGGATGTTGTTTCCACCAAAACAGTCAATTCCTTTTCTTCAATTACGATTGCCAAAGTCAAGATACTCTTGCCAGCAGCCAGCTAGAATGATGAAAAATTGGAATAGTCACAGTAATCGTGGATCACCCCAAATATTTTGATATTTTCTTGGTCCCACCTTGATAAAAGTATTGGACCTCCTCACAGAGTACGTTAAATTTAGACCCTCTCTTAATTATCGTCTGTTATCTCTCGTTTCCCTTACCCTAACCAATCAGAGGAAGGGTCTCGACCTGAAACGTCACCCATTCCTTCTGTCCAGGGATGCCTTCTGTCCTGCTGAGTTACTCCAGCATTTATGTTGTTCTACCCTTGTTGGTGGTAAACTAGCAGCTGCGAGTTCCTTCATAAACATTTAGCTGATGGCCAGAGCTTGCCTATATCGAGATTAAGCAAGCGGCTAGAAATGAAGGAGCTGAAGATGTTGCATTGTGTGTAGGGATGTTTTTGCCAGCATGATTACAATATAGAAGGTGAATGATAAGGTTATGGAGTAATTGAATGGTTCACTGATTGCCCCACCCTATCTTGCAGATCCATTGAATAAATTATTAAAGAGCCATGTAAAGTTGTTCCCTGAGACGTCACCTACTCCATCTATCCCAGAGATGCTGCCCTGTTCCCGCTGAGTTTACTCCAGCATATTTTTTGTGTCTATCTTCGGTGTACAAACACCAGCATCTTGCAGTTCCATCCTACACAATACGCTTCCGGGTAACGGCCGCAGCCTGCCAAAGGAAACATGGCGGCACTTGTAGCGGCGGCGGCGGCAGCGGACACTGCTTCCCATCCGCGAGGCGGCCCCTTGAAGCCCGCTTCGTCCGCCAACCCGGCACCCTTCTTTCCCTGCACAATTAAAGCTGGAAAGTCTTCCCACCTACCAGTTAGTTACCCAACTAGACGCAACTAAAATTTAAGGTAGCTCTTCTTCTCCAAGTAATCCTTTTTTGCTTACCCTCTGCCACCTTCCTCGTGTTAAATTCTATGTTGGAATTATTTTTGGGAGGACCAAGAACCAAGAACAAAGAGATTGACAAGTTGGCAATTAAATGTTAGAAGATTCCCAAAACTCCTTTTGATTTCAGAGGAAGAAATATTTCAATCAAATCTGTCTAAGCATCAATTATTTTAAGCATTGAAACCATTTCTAAAGCATAGACTAATTGAACAATCAACAGAAAAAATCAACGGCTGTCCAGTTCCCGATAAAAACCAACCTGCAAAGTCTGTGGATCTAAAAATAAATTAAACTAATGACACAGGTTCAGGTATTCAAACCTTTGCTTGATAAAGTTATGCCTGATTTGGCTATTTTCTTTGAAGAGTGATTCCATGGGAAATCCAAACCCACAATAAGAGTTTGAGCACACCGAAGATAAATCCACAAAATGCTGGAGCTGACTCAGACAGCAGCATCACTGGAGAGAAGTGATGGGTGACGTTTCGGGTCGAGAGCCTTCTTCATTACGTCTGGAGCAAAATGTTGACAATATCCAGGGGGGCATTTCTGCAACAATAGACAGTGAAATCATTAAGATGAGCCTTCAAGCTAACGAGTCTGCCTGACCGGCATGAGGAATGAACTTGGTGCAATTCCACATTCCACGTGAGATTCCAGTAGATTTTTAAATTTTATTTATAGGATAGAATCTTTGCCCACAACGATAAGAGCATTGTTCAGGTCTCAACACCTAACATGTCATTTTCTGGCCAGTTATGCACAATATTTGGCCGCTTTGATCTTTTGACATACTGAGGAGCAGGATATTTAGGACCACATGTAACTGTAAATCTGTTCATTCTCAGCCCTAGTTAGTTTTGAAACCATTTTTACTTGGCTTTAGTTGTTTTTTTTGGAAAAGATAAGGCCATACTTAGATTCTTCCCTAAGCATTAAGAACATATTTGGAGGCCGTGCCTAATCCTTATACAGCAATATTTTCTTCTCTGACAGGTACATACCTGACCATGATCATTTTCAGATCTTTTTCAGAGGTTTATAATTATTGAAGGGCCAATATCAATTATCTAGAAATGAAATTGATGTTTTTGTTAATTTTCTAATGATTAAACAAATGTGTATCTTATTTTTGCTTGCTTGTTAGTTTACCACATCCTGGATTATAACATCTGCAGATGCATAAGAGGCATGCCCACCTCTCACAACTGTTTGGACAGGTAGACACAAATGCTGGAGTAACTCAGCAGGTCAGGCAGCATCTCTGGAGAGAAAGAATAGGTGATGTTTTGGGTCGGAATCCTTCTTCAGAAAGTTTAGACAAATCATAGAGTGATACAGTGTGCAAACAGGCCCTTTGGCCCAACTTGCCCACGTCCCAGCTACACTAGCCCCACCTGCCCGCGTTTGATCCATGTCCCTCCAAAACTGTCCTATTCATGCACCTGTCCAACTGTGCCTTAAATGTTAGTAGGATAGTCCCTGGCTCAACTACCTCCTCTGGCAGCTTGTTCCATACACCCACCACCCTTTGTGTGAAAAAGGTATCCCCTCAGATTCCTATTACATTTTTTTCCCCTTGACCTTAAACCTATGTCCTCTGATCCTCGATCCACTGGCAAGAGACTCTGTGCATCTACCCGATCTATTCCTCTCACGATTTTGTATGGATCGGAAAAATTTTGGAGGGATATGGGCCAAACATAGACAGATGGGACTAGCTCAGATAGACATCTTACCTTGCTTCTTCTGATCTTACAACAGAGTTTTTTGTGACCTATTCCAATCTTCAGCACATTAATTAGATATTCACATAACGCTGCAATTAAAAGGCTATCAACGTCATATTAATGTAACAGCAGTTTTAAGTTATAGATATGATTAAAATGTCTGCCACTTTATCAGCCTAAACACCCACTGACTATTTTTACCACAGCAACTAACCTATTTCAATTGCTGTTCTGCCCCATTTCCATTGAGAAAAGATAGTTAATTTAGTTCTCCCTCATCCGATGGCTGGCTCCATCCTGGGAGCGGAGTTGGATTCATTGGAGGTGGTCTCGGAAAGGAGGATGCTCCTCAAACTGCGGAGCATCTTGGATAATACATCTCACTCCCTCCATAACACACTGGTCAACCTGAGGAGCACCTTAAGCAACAGACTGGTCCCACCAAGATGCAGCACAGAACGCCACAGGAGATCCTTCTTCCCTGTGGGAGATCAAACTGTACAATTCCTCCCACATGTCGTGGGGTAGACTGACCCCCCCCCCCCCCCCCCACATCTTTGCACATCCCTCATCCCTCATCCTGGGCTTTTCCACTCGATAATTTAATTTCATGTTTGTGCAGTCGTGCATATGTGCTGTGCAATAACCGGCCACTTACATTTCATTATTATCCATTCTCTCATTATTGTTATAATGCATATGACGCTTCCAGCTTATATCTTTCGACTGGTGGCAGACCGATTTCCCGCTGGGATAAATAAAGTGGTATTGTATCGTATCCTATCGTATCTACTGCTCAATTAGTATGGTGAAATTACAAGTGCGAAGATTCGATAGCGTGGACACTTTCAGATTTGGCCAAAGATCCATTCCAGTGTTTCTCCAGTCTACAAAGCATATACTACAGGTCATGACATCCTCGATTTAGACTGACAGAAGGAGTAATGTTTTTCAAATTCTCGTGACATCCTGTAAAATCAAATGATGCAAAGCGGATTATACATTGATAATGTGGAATGTTTTATATCCCAGATTTGTTATGAATAGTGGATAAAAGCCTCACTCATAGTAATGAGTTGCTTCAGGCTTGACCTCTCTCGTATTCCTGCTTGGGAACATTGTCATAACTTTCAATTATTCTATCTGTGCTTTTGTGTAAATATATGCAAAAAAATTAAAAGGCAGAAATGTTGTGATAAAGACATGAATCACTTTAAAAGAAAAGTTAGATTCGGTGTCCTTGGTGGTTAGACATTGGGCTGGCATTAATGGAACATCAGCGACTGTTTGTAATAGTTATTTCCTTTTGTGGTTATAAATGCTCGGTTTAAGCTTGTTAAATGTTCTCATGAAAAGGCTGTATATTTATCAATGTCACTGGCTAGTATGCGTGATCAGTGAGATAATATTGACCAGAATGTCTAAACAATAAGTAAGTGGTCGATAACAAATCAAAGAACCAAAATTGCAGGTGAGAAGCAGAGAATGCAGTCTTTACGGTTTAGTTGGACTGCTCAACATTGAACTGGTTCTAGATATGACGCTGGTAGGAATGCCACATACAGAAAAAATATATATATCTCGATGCTACCATATCTCAAACAAGATTAAATCCCCCCAAGTGTTATGGTCCCATTCAAAGGGTGAAAATTGAATGTTTGCTTATTTGGCTAATGTTGGGAAAAATTGGATTACTACTGCTAATTCCAACTATCCCAATAATGTAAGTGGTCAAATCGTTTTTTTGCGCAATTTCTAGAACAGTTAACACATATGAAGCTGTCAAGTAATCTTTTTTCAATATTTCTTCAATTTCTTCATTCGTGGCGTTTGGATCAACACATGAATATGGAGGGACATGGATCAGATGCAGGCAGATTAGAGTTTGTTTTGGCATATGTTCAGCATGGACATTATGGGCTGAAGGGCCTGTTCTTGTGCTATATGTTTCTATGTGTTTACACAAAAGGACACAAAGTGCTGGAGTAACTCAGCGGGTCAGGCCAGGAGAGATTACACCCCAGCAGTATGAATATTGACCTCTAACTTCAAGTAACCTTTGCCTTCCCTCTCTCCCCATCCCTCCACCATTTCCCAGTTTTCTGACTGGTGTGATTGCCATTTACATTTTATCTCTGTTTGCTTTGTTGTTAACTGCTCCTAGCTAACAATTTTCAATTCTATATTTTCCTTGATCTCTATCCCCTTTGTCTCATTTTCACACCTTACATTTCCTTATCTCTGTATCTGCCTCTCCACTGATTCAGTCTGAAGAAACCTCACCCATTCCTACTATCCAGAGACGCTGCCTGGCCCGCTGAGTTACTCCAGCATTGTGTGTCTATCGCTGGAGAGACATGGATAGGTGCCGTTTCAGATCCCGACCCGAAGCGTCACCCATCCACGTTCTCCAGAAATGCTGCCTGACCCGCTGAGTTACTCCAGCACTTTCTGAACTTGTTTTGTTCTATGTTATCTCTTCTGCTCACCCGTCCTCGCCAAGAAAGTAATCATCCCCCCTTTTCCATAAATTATAGTTGTCCTCTGATAGTTTAACTTGTCAAATATTGTGCCAAATGTTATGGCAGTTATAAATGAATGTAAACAGGTTCCCACTGAGAAACACGCAAGTCCAGCCAAAACTCTTGCCACATAAACTGGCCCTTGCCCATGTGAATTGAGTTCATCAGTAATCGAGGTTTCAGTTGAAAAAGCTGATCTATTTTTCTATCATTTTTATTATGTTTAGCTCCATTTGACATTTATTTTTTCCTTAGGACTTGACTTTTTTTTTTCACCTCGCTTCCTCTTCATTCTTGTAAGTGTACGAACCTCCATCATGTACGGAGAACAGAAGGCATGGAAATGCGTTCAATGCATGGAAAACAAAAGCTTTTTGCTGTACCTCGGTACACAGGACAATAAACGAAAGCAAATTACAATTCCATGGCAGCATTATTTAGCTAAATTCACGGAGGCCAACAAATGCTGGTGCTTATGCATCTGACACATATTGTCTGGGCTCATCATTATCTTGAAACGTCTCCTCATAAATCTCGCCACTCCCGAACGTTACTGGGCATGCTATTTTGCAAGAGATGCTACACTTGTCGCTTTATCTCCCCCCTTGACTCCATTCAAGGACCCAAGCAGTCGTTCCAGGTGCAACAGAGGTTCACCTGCACCTCCTCCAACCTCATTTATTGCATCCGCTGCTCTAGATATCAGCTGATCTACATCCTGCCCCATCAGGAAATATATCCATGTAGCATCTATCTTCATTAAACTCTCAAGTGACAATGAAGCAGCATTGAACCATTGGATTGAAGCTTTGAGACCTTGTGCTTGTCAATAGGATCACTACCTCTCGTGCCACAAGTGCTCCTGAGCCTCTGGGTGTGGGCTGATCAAAGGACTAGTGATCCCTACATAATGACTCGCAATAGATTTGCAAACAATAATGGCTGTAATGAGCAGAGAAAGCTACCGTGATGTAGTTAACCTGTTGCTGCCCATTAAAAATTGAGTGTCGTTTGGGGTCGACACTTTTCTTGAGAGACTGAATTTGAAGAAGGGTCTCGACCCGAAACGTCTCCTATTCCTTTTCTTCAGACATGGTGCCTGTCCTGCAGAGTTACTCCAGCATTTTGTGTCTATCTTTGGTGTAAACCAGCATCTACAGTTCCTTCCTACACATTAAAAATTGAGGCTGGAAGAATCAGTCTACAAGACAATAGACAATAGGTGCTGGAGGAGGCCATTCGGCCCTTTGAGCCAGCACCGTCATTCAATGTGATCATGGCTGATCATCCACAATACAGACATGGATGTGCCACTATAGATCCCTTCATTCTCATCTCATTCCTAACCTGCATCACGTGCCATTAGCTTCTTTGTAAATTAACAACAAAGGCTGCCTTAAGAAGTTCACATTTTCTGGACATTGTAGGTGAAATGTGTGCTGCACCATCTATGATATTGTCAGCTGAGAATCGCACACAGAAGTGCCTTGGCCGATTTCCCAAAGGATTGCTAATTCTCTTTCATGGTCGAATAGATGCAAGATGGCTTTCGTGCGCTATTTGCATACAGAATGAACAGCACAAACGGGTCCAGTTCTGAATCATTTGAGACTTGGTCATAACTTAGAATAATCAGTCAGGATGATCCAAGGGCCTGTCCCACTTACGCAATTTTGTTCGGCAACTTGCCGACACCCGTCATAGTCGCAGCAGGTGGCCGAAAATGTACGACATTTGAAAATCCAGCAGCGACCAGAAAAAGGTACGACTCTTTGTGCGAGTACTCACCACCACATAGGCATCACCCCGTGACATGTCGACACGCGTGACGCCTGTTTGGTCGTGAGCAGTCGCCCAGAGAATCGTACCTTTTTCTAGTCGCAGCTGGATTTTCAACATATGGAAAAATTTCGGCCACCTGCTGCGACTATGACGGGTGCCGGCAAGTTGCAGAAAAAAAACGTGTAAGTGGGACAGGCCCTTGTGTCACACAGATCCTTTCCAGAAGTGTCACAATTCTTGTGGAATTGGAGAAGCATTCCTGTTCAGGATCTCTTTAAAACAAAAAGGCCTGCAGCTTGTACAATGGGATCAGTCTACAGGCTGATGGAGTACTTGCAGTCCCACTGTGAAATAGATATGTTATTTCACAAGAAAAGCAGGCATAATGAACTAAAGAAGGGTCCAAAAAAATCACCTGTCCATTCCCTCCACAGACGCTACCTGACCTGCTGAGTTTAGTTTAGAGGTACAGCGCGGAAACAGGTCCTTCGGCCTAATGGGTCCACACTGACCAGCGGTCCCCGCACATTAACACTATCCTACACCCACTACGGACAATTTTTACATTTACCAAGCCAATTAACCGACAAATCTGTACGTCTTTGCAGTGTGGGAGGAAACCCATTCCAGCATTTTGTGTTAATCAAGATTCCAGCATCTGCAGTTGCCTTGTTTCTGCATATTGTCGTTTCTGTAGTATCACCCTTTTAAGAACTCGGTTGTATTGTTTAATGTGCTGTCTTGGCAAACCCATGTCCACCGTATCACCAGTCCTCGTTTTCCCTTTCCTTTGACTCTCAGTCTAAAGAAGGGTCTCGACCAGAAACGTCACCTATTCCTTTTCTCCAGAGATGCTGTCTGACCCGCTGAGTTACTCCAGCTTTTTTTGTGTCTATCTTCGGTGTAAACTAGCATCAGCGGTTCCTTTCTGCACTAGTCCCACCTCCCTCCAGCTTTTTGTGTCTACGCCAGTCCTTTAGTTAGGTACATCCGGTTATTTCTAATGAACCATTTTATCATTTTAAAACTGAGATCACTTGAAATCAAGTTCACTTTTCTGGAGAATCATATTTCTCATACAGATCTTCCAAGATCTCAAAAGGTCAGTTTGAAACCAACAGAACCCCAACCAACCATATCCCAACCGCCTTCTTTCACATAGAATTTACAACACAAGAATAGACCATTGGCCCATGCGGTCAGAATTAGCTCATACTTATCTACAGGGAGAGCCATTTGCCAATATTACACCATCTTTTCCATCAACTGAATAACATTTTCCACAGATTTATTTTTAACTTGGGTTTGGTATACTTCTATTTGGTTTTCTGCAGAATGATTTGGTTAAACAAATAATTGTTGGCTTATTTATTTTGTGAAATGATGTATTGAATATGAAGTTAACAGCGGTAGATTTTGTTAAGGGTTTTACCAGTATACGAATTGATCTCTCACAGGGAACAGATGATAATTTCACATCAAAACAGGATTGAGCAGTTGCAAGAAAGCTTTCGACAGAAGCTAAGCAGTGAAGAAAGCTGGAGAGCAAAAGTAAGGAACCTGCTACATCTTTTCACTTAATATTGTCGCAATATAAATGTTACGTTTTTTTTTTCTTTTCCCAAATTAGACACTCCTACGCAGCATAAAATATCTATAACTATAGGGTATAATTTATAAGGTGTCAGGGGTTATGGGGAGAAGGCAGGAGAATGGGGTTGAGAGGGAATTACTTATTTGAGATGGAATTAAAGTCTACTCCGCCATGATCTAATGGACTTGATGTGCCGAATGGCCTTATTCTGCTCCAATGACTTGCAAACTCAACTGATGCTCAATTTTGTTTTTGTTTTGAAGAGAAATATATGCAGTTTTTCTCCCCATTCTTATTTTGAAAGTAACTTTTACAAAAGTGTGGTCAATTGGTGTGATTCGCATTCTGGATGCCCTATTTCAGATTCACTGGCGGACATGTTCATCAGAAGCACCTGGACCAAATGTCACGGTTGCTCCAGAACGACTGTTTTGAGATCTTAGGAATGTCCTTATTAAAGACTCAATGCAAAGAAGCAGAAATCTCTTCTGAAAAACCTTCAGTGGAATGGTTCCTTCTTAACACTATCTGAAAGCGTCTTTTTCCTTGGGTGGGACAAGGTAAAACTAAAAGGCACAGGTTCAAAGGAGCAGAATTAGGCCATTCGGCCCATTGTGTCTACTCTGCCATTCAATCATGGCTGATCTATCATTCCCTCTCAACCCCATTCTCCTGCCTTCTCCCCATTACCCCTGACTAATGAAGAGTCTGTCAAACTCTGTCAATGCCCAATGACTTGGCCTCCACCGCCATCTGTGGCAATGAATTCCACAGATTGAACACCCTGTGACTAAAGGTCAAAGGTGAGAGGGGAGAAATGTAAAGGTGGCCCGAGAAACAGGTTTTCACACGGAGAGTGGCGGATACATGAAAGAGCTGCCAGAGGAAGAAACATTGCCAGATGCAATGACAATGTTTCAAAAGCATTTGGACAGGTACTTGGAAAGGAAAGGAAAGAAGAGGGATACGGGTCAAATGCAGGAAAAATGGTAGCAATGTTACAGAATTTTGAGATTTAAAAAATCAAGTCTGCAATTTACCCCTATCAGATAGAGCATAAAAAAGAGTTTAATTTGGCACCTAATTCACTTTCATATCTTCAGTATTAAAAATGTTATGGCCATTTTCATACTCGGAAATTAGCATCTTGTTCCCTATTGCTTTTCCATTGCTTTTCCATTGACTTAACACAAAAGCTGTGATCGAGGACAGTCAAAAGCCCATAACTTTCTTAAAAATTAAGAGAACTGAATGAAATTTTCAGTTATTATAGATTGAAGCATTCTGAAACAAATATGAAACAATCTTACTTGGATGACCTGAAATTAAAGCATATAATTAGTTAGTTACCTAATTGTAGCTAATTACAAAATTCAATGACTAGATCTAAACATCTATCCATTTCTTAAGAAAAGGTTAACATTTTTAAATAGCCTAAGTTTCCAAATAACATTCACACAAGAATTCACAATATAACATGATTTTTAAATCTCCATCGTCATGAATTTATAGGCCAAATGGAAGGAATTTAGTGTTTAATTCCCGTAAATTAATGGCCATTTAAATCATCTTGCGAGTGAGATTTTGTGGAATACGATCGTTTGGAACGTTGCGGTTGCGGTGAATTTAAACCCCATATCGGCAGGAAAAACACTGCAGGTTCGTATATATACATAATCACATTTTCGCCGATTAAAATTTGATGAAAGTAATCCTAAGAAGCAAGTTTACATGGAAAATAAACGACTTACCTTATGTTTTGTCCCATACGTGAGATCCGTCCTGTTGTCGGCGTTGACGACGTTAGAAGTAGATTTTTATTTTACTCCAGCGATTAAATTGTCCCGCGTTTTTTTTTAAAAAACATCCGAGAACGCAAGTCGGAACAACTTTTCAGCATCAGGTAGTAGCCGGAGAAAATATATCTCGGACAGGCAGGAGAAAACGTCATTTTAATCAAAGGCGCCAAAGTCGCGCACACGGCCAGTGGCAGAACTGCAGCGCCGCTGAAGGTAAGTTTTGTAACATACCCAAAAATGGAGTTAGCATGGATAGACCACGTTTGTTATGGAGGAGGTGGGTCGAGAGGCCTGTTTCTGGGCTATGCAACTCTATGACTCTCTCTGCCCGGACCATCATGGCAATTCGTCATGACAGTGCTGAGGAATTCAGCTAGGCTGGTCCCTGCTCCAAGAGGCTATGGGGAGTCCAGTAACAGTGTGCACCCAAACCCAAACTTGCTAGGAGTAAATCCTTAAATTACTTTAAATTCTGATGCTCTGACTTTCCCATTTAGAACCACGGGCTGCTGCTGGGCCAAGTCACTCCTTCTAGTTCATCACAGTACAACTACATCTGCATTGAATTACATTTCGGAGTCACGTGAGTGACTTCGTGAAGACCCCGCCAGGCACGCATGCACGACTTATCGTCGACCGCATGTGAGCGACAGGCAGTGAGGAGCATTGCTCCTCTACTGCAGGGACCTGCAGGTAAGAAAAAACTAACCTGCGGTCCTTTTTTCATTTTAGGGACTCTGTTCTCAGAGCACTCCAGGCCGCTTCGGCATTGACTGCGGACCGCGGGATGCGGGCAGTCAGCGGCGGCACTAACAGACTGGAGTCGGGAAGAGCCCGTTGACCCAGGTGGGTCTGGGTTCACACTCGCCGGTCAGAGGGACGGCAGAGGCAGCCCGACTATACAGCGCAGCCCGCAAGGATACTGCGGGCTGTCGGCATCAACCAGGGAGTGGGGCTTGCAGGCTCGCCGTGCGCAGTGAGCGACAGCAGAGCAGCAGCCCCGACTCTACACCACAGCCAGCAAGGATACTGCGGGCTGTCTAAATTAACCAGGTAGTGGGGCTTGCAGGGCAGCCCCGACTCTACACCGCAGCCCGCAAGGACTCTGTGCAAATCTGTTGAGTAGAAAGTTCACCTGATGATGATATTCACAGCACTCTAATCTGCTCATGCAGAAGTCCATTAACTGCTCCAACACACCCTTTGACCCAACTATGGGTACATTGAAATAAACTCTAGGGCACGCCAACCATGATGCCTGCTTATGCTAATTCCATTTAAAATTAGGGGCAGCATAGTTACTAAGCGGTAAAGCTGCCGCCTTACAGCGCCAGTGACCCGGGTTCGATCCCGACTACAGGTGGTGTCTGTATAGAGCATGTACGTTCTCCCCACGACCATGTGGGCTTTCTCCGGGTGCGGTTTCCTCCCACACTACAAAGACGTGCAGGTTTGTAGGATAATTAGCTTCTGTAAAATTGTAAATTGTCGGTAGTGTGCAGTATAGTGCTAGTATACGGGGTGATCGCTGGTCAACGCGGACTTGGTGGGCCGAAGGGCCTATTTCCATGCTGTATCTCTAAAGTCTAAAAGTCTAAATTAGAGCCATATGCCTCTGATATTGAATGTTATAATTGAGCCATTACATTTACCCTTCACTGCAGACTCACTTTATTACTCTTACCTTTTCACTCACTCATTAATGAACCAGATCATGTCAATCTTTAGCACCCTGCAGTGGTTTGACCAACAGAACCAGTATCGGGACAAATTACTTCCACTGCCACAACCTCATTGACTTCCATATCTCACATCATTTACTCCCAATGTTATTGAAAATCAAACTCAAATGATACAATAAGTGAAAATAAATGATCAATCTTTAATTAATGTGTGAAACGATCAACTACGTAGCTTTAGTTTAGTTTAGAGATACAGGGCGGTAAGAGGCCTTTCGGCCGACCGAGTCCGCACCAACGAGCAATCCTCGCACTTTAACACTATCCTGCACCCATTAGGGACGATTTACACTTATACCAAGCCAATTAACCTACAAACCTGTACATTTTTGGAGTGTGGGAGGAAACCGAAGATCCCGGCAAAAAACCCACGCGGTTTGGACAGGTTGGATCTCTTCAGAGGGATATGGTCTCCATATATTGAATATTTCCAGGGTCAAAGTGGCTCAGTGCGAGGGCTTGACTGAGGCCTGAATAATAGAATGGATGAAGAATTATACATAATAAATCATGCTTATATCTCCAATGACGGATTATTGATTAATACTCCATTCACTTCCTTATTTTCTATATTATTTTTCCCTATTTTTTTCCTACTTTATAAAAAATTTAAAAAAGTGTATAGAAGCATAAAGTCTTAAATCTTAATATTAATATTAATAATATTATGATTGTATCTAATAATGTTATTTTTTATTAATATGTTTCTACAATAAAAAATATTTAATATAAAAACCCACGCGGTCACGGGGAGAACGTACAAGCTCCCTACAGACAGCACCCTTAGTCGGGATTGAACCCGGGTCTCTGGCGCTGCAAGTGCTGTAAGGCAGCAACTCTACCCCTGCGCACCGTGCCATTAGATTATTATTCTAAGATTGATCTTAGAATAATCTTGGATATTGATGGCATTCATAGGTTGTATTAAAGAAAGTAAAGAAGTCAAATACAAAATATAACTACACCCCTTTTGCCTCACTAGACAAATGGTTTAACTGGAGTATTATGCTGAATATTCGTAAGGTATTGGCACTTTAACGTCTCTGAAAGATTATGTTTAATTGGGTGGACTTTATTATTGTGCAAGTGTATTATTAATGTTTTTAATTTCACATGTGAAAGTGTACAGCCTGCCAACACAGACATTATCTTTCATTCCATATAATGAATGTCATTCTGCCCCGGACTTTGTTTTATTTAATAGTTCACTTAGTTTTTAACTAGTGATTCAGCGGATTACGAATTGAATTTTTTTTATAAATAGGGTGTGTAAATAGACTAGTCCTCACCAAAGATGAAAGAATTAATCTAAACAAATAACAACTGGGACAGATTTATAGTCCCTGAATAAATTCAAACGTTCTTGCTTCTGAACGTTCTAAATGGCCGGCACCTTCAATGCAGAACAGTCATGCAGAGCAGACCAGATAACGAAAATTGAGTCTCACTGGTTTTCCATTGGGCCCAGGAAATGGATAAACTGCTTGGAACGATGCCTTACTGACACTTCTTGCCTCTCACCAAAATTCCTTATACTCATCTTGACTTAGGACCGCCCTAAAGGCCAAGCAAAGGGCGGCACGGGAGCGCAGCGATTGAGTTACCGCCTTATTGCACTTACAGTGGCTTGCAAAAGTTTTCATACCCCTTGAACTTTTCCACATTTTGTCACGTAACAACCGCAAACGTAAATGTATTTTATTGGGATTTTATGTGATAGACCAACACAAATTGGCGCATAATTGTGAAGTGGAAGGAAAATGATACATGGTTTTCAAATTTTTTTACAAATAAAAAACTGAAAAGTGTGGTGTGCAAAGGTATTCAGCCCCCTTTACTCTGATACCCCTAAATAAAATCCAGTGCAACCAATTGCCTTCAGAGGTCACCTAATTAGTAAATAGAGTCCACTTGTGTGTAATCTAATCTCAGTATAAATACAGCTGTTCTGTGAAGGCCTCAGAGGTTTGTTAGAGAACATTAGTGAACAAAAACAGCATCATGAAGCCCAAGGAACACACCAGACAGGTCAGGGGTAAAGTTGTGGAGAAGTTTAAAGCAGGGTTAGGTTATAAAAAAATATCCCAAGCTTTGAACATCTCACGGAGCACTGTTCAATCCATCATCTGAAAATGGAAAGAGTATGGCACAACTGCAAATCTACCAAGACATGGCTGTCCACCTAAACTGACAGGCCGGGCAAGGAGAGCATTGATTAGAGAAGCAGCCCATGGTAACTCTGGAGGAGCTGCATAGATCCACAGCCATAAGAAGTCCCGTTTGCAGTTTGCCACAAGCCATGTGGGGGACACAGCAAACATGTGGAGGAAGGTGCTCTGGTCTGATGAGACCAAAATTGAAGTTTTTGGCCTAAATGCAAAACGCTATGTGTGGCGGAAAACTAACACTGCACATCACCTTGAACACACCATCCCCACTGTGAAACATGGTGGCTGCAGCATCATGCTGCGGGGATGCTTTTCTTCAGCAGGGACAGGGAAGCTGGTCAGAGTTGATGGGAAGATGGATGGAGCCAAATACAGGGAAATCTTGGAAGAAAACCTGTTAGAGTCTGCAAAAGACTTGAGATTGGGACGGAGGTTCACCTTCCAGCAGGACAATGACCCTAAACGTACAGCCAGAGCTACAATGGAATGGTTTAGATCAAAGCATATTCATGTGTTAGAATGGCCCAGTCAAAGTCCAGACCTAAATCCAATTGAGAACCTCTGGCAAGACTTGAAAATTGCTGTTCACAGACGCTCTCCATCCAATCTGACTGAGCTTGAGCTAATTTGCAAAGAAGAATGGGCAAAATTTTCAGTCTCTAGATGTGCAAAGCTGGTAGAGACATACCCCAAAAGACTTGCAGCTGTAATTGCAGTGAAAGGTGGTTCTACAAAGTATTGACTCAGGGGGCTGAATACTTTTGCACGCCACACTTTTCAGTTTTTTATTTGTAATAAAATTTGGAAACCATGTATCATTTTCCTTCCACATCACAAATATGCGCCGCTTTGTGTTGGTCTATCACATAAAATCCCAATAAAATAATTTACATTTGTGGTTGTAACGTGACAAAATGTGGAAATGTTCAAGGGGTATGAAAACTTTTGCAAGCCACTGCACAGTGCCAGAGACGCGGGTTCGATCACAGCTGTGGGTGCTGTCTGTACGGGGTTTGTACGTTCTCACAATGACCGCGTGGGTTTTCACCGAGATTTTCGGTTTCCTCCCACACTCCAAAGACGTACAGGTTTGTAGGTTAATTAGCTTGGTATAAGTGTAAATTGTCTCTAATGTTTATAGGAGAGTGTTAATTTGCGGGGATCGCAGGTCGGTCTGGACTCGGTGGGCCGAAGGGCCTGTTTCCGCGCATGTAACTTTAATGTAAACACTACAATCAGAATAGGATGTCTTTTTGTTTATTTATTCACTTTTCTGAGAGCTTGGCATCACTAATAAAGCCAGCCTTTATTGTTCATCCCTATTTTCTCTTGAGAAAGCTGTACCTTGAACACTGACCCAGTTGGGACAAAGAAACAGAAATATATCCTTATGGAGTGCTTTTTTTTGTGACGGCAAATGAGATTGATGTTGAGAGATACAGCGCAGAAACAGTCCCTTTAGCCCGCGCCGACCAGTGACCACCCTGTACGCTTGCGCTATCCCACACAATAAACACAGTTTGACAATTTTTTAACTGAAGCCAACTAACCTACAAACCTGTACATTCTTTGTAGTGTGGGAGGAAACTGGAGCACCCAGAGAAAACCCACATGGTCACAGGAGAACGTACAAACTCTGTACAGACGACATCCGTAGTCAGGATCGAACCCGGGTCTCTGGCAATAACTCTACCGCTGTGCCACTGTGCCCCGCAGATGTTTAGCAGCCAGCACTCTCACGAGGATGGTTCTGTGCGTGCCGGCACCACCATTGGTGCTTTTGCTTCCATTATAGTTAATGGTCCCAATGCCTGAAGCCCTGATCCTTCATGGTGTAGAGGTGACAGGTTAGCAGGTGTTGATAGAGGAGCCTCAGTGAGTAACTACAGTGCATTTTATAGATGGTACACCCAGTGGAGCTAATGAATATTTCGTTTGAGTTTAGTTTATTGTCACTGTATTGTCACAGTGAAAAGCTTTTGTTGCGTGCTAACCAGACTGCGGAAAGCCAGTACATGATTACAATCGAGCCATCGACAGTGAAGAAAGCAAATGGTATGTTAGCATTCATAGCGAAAGGATTTGAGTATAGGAACAGGGAGGTTCTACTGCAGTTGTACAGGGTTTTGGTGAGACCACACCTGGAGTATTGCGTACAGTTTTGGTCTCCAAATCTGATAAAAGACATTCTTGCCATAGAGGGGGTACAGAGAAGGTTCACCAGACTGATTCCAGGGATGTCAGGAGTTTCATATGAGGAAAGACTGGATAGACTCGGCTTGTACTCGCTAGAATTTAGAAGACTGAGAGGGGATCTTATAGAAACTTACAAAATTCTTAAGGGGTTGGATAGGCTAGATGCAGGAAGATTGTTCCTGATGTTGGGGAGGTCCAGAACAAGGGGTCACAGTCTAAGGATAAGGGGGAATTCCTTTAGGACCGAGATGGGGGAAAACATTTTTCGCACAGAGAGTGGTGAATCTGTGGAATTATCTGCCACAGAAGGTAGTTGAGGCCAGTTCATTGGCTATATTTAAGAGGGAGTTAGCTGTGGCCCTTGTGGCTAAAGGGATCAGGGGGTATGGAGAGAAGGCAGGTACGGGATACTGAGTTGGATGATCAGCCATGATCATATTGAATGGTGGTGCAGGCTCAAAGGGCCGAATGGCCTACTCCTGCAATATTTTCTATGTTTCTATGCTTCTAAAGAAATTCCCCCTCATCTATTTCCTAAAGGATGGTCCTTTAATTCTGAGAGCATGACTGGTGGAATGGGTGCCAATATACAATGGGCTTCACTGTTCTGAACGAAGTCCAGCTTCATGACAGGCATCAGGGCTGCACTCATGCAAGCAAGCGCAGAATATTCCATCACAGTCCTGATCCTGACATGTGGGTTTCTGATTGTCAGGCAGTGAGTCAAATGTCACTGGTTGCCCTGCTCTGTTAGGCCCAGCAACCTCACGGGTAGATTTAGAAGGCTGTGTTTGCATCAATATATTTTGCATTTACAGATAATAAACCCGTGTGTTTTGTCAATGTACAGTAATTGGAAATAGAGTAGTTGAAGATGAAAACAAGCACAACATGTCACTATAAATACTTTAACTAACTAGACTGGAAATCTAGCCACAAGAAACTGCACAAAAAAAAAAAGACAAAGTGCTCAACGGAGTAAGTCAATGGATCAGGCATTATCTTTGAGAGGGGCCCCTTCTTCAAACTGAAGGTGGGGTGGTGGGGGGTGCCGGGAGAAGCTGAAAGAGAGCAGGGGCAGGACAAAGCCTGGCAAGTGATAGGTGGATACAGGTGAGGGGAAGGGAGGGGGTGTGGGTGGGGGGTGTGGAGGGGTTGATGGCCAGGTGGTTGGACAAAGGCCAGAGATGAAAAGTGAAAATATATGAGATAAGGACGAAGAGGTAAAAAGATTGAAGCCAGGGGAAGGAATGTAGGTGGAAGGGGAGGGGGATGGGAGAAGTAGGTGCAAGTCTAGATGGGAAGGGGGTGAGTGGTTACTTGAAGGTTAAAATATGAGAATTCAACATTCATACCGTTAGGTTGTAAGCTATCCAAGTGGAATACCAGGTTCTTATAAATCTGTTTCCACTCCTCTGTATAATTATTGCTTTCGCCTTTTACACCATTTTATTTTCTTTCATAACCAGTTTGTACTGACTTAAAAATGTCAATTGCTATTAAATTATACATTTTTTCCCCTTACAATATATTGACCTGAGTAACAATCGAGTGATTCGGGACTTTCAGAAGGCTTTCGACAAGGTCCCACACAAGAAATTAGTTTACAAAGTTAAAGCACATGGTATTGGCGGTTCAGTATTGATGTGGATAGAGAACTGGCTGGCAGACAGGAAGCAAAGAGTAGGAGTGAACGGGTCCTTTTCAGGATGGCAGGCAGTGACTAGTGGGGTGCCGCAAGGCTTAATGCTGGGACTCCAGCTATTTACAATATATATTAATGGTTTGGACGAGGGAATTGAATGCAACATCTCCACGTTTGCGGATGACACGAAGCTGGGGGCAGTGTTAGCTGTGAGGAGGATGCTAGGAGGCTGCAAGGTGACCTGGATAGGCTGGGTGAGTGGGAAAATGCATGGCAGATGCAGTATAATGTGGATAAATGTGAGGTTATCCGCTTTGATGGCAAAAACAGGAAGGTAGACTATTATTTGAATGGTGGCCGATTAGGAAAAGGGGAGATGCAACGAGACCTGGGTGTCATGGTACACCAGTCATTGAAAGTAGGCATGCAGGTGCAGCAGGCTGTGAAGAAAGCGAATGGTATGTTAGCATTCATAGCAAAAGGATTTGAGTATAGGAGCAGGGAGGTTCTACTGCAGTTGTACAGGGTCTTGGTGAGACCACACCTGGAGTATTACGTACAGTTTTGGTCTCCAAATCTGAGGAAAGACATTCTTGCCCAAGAGGGAGTACAGAGAAGGTTCACCAGACTGATTCCTGGGATGTCAGGACTTTCATATAATGAAAGACTGGATAGACTCGGCTTGTACTCGCTAGAATTTAGAAGATTGAGGGGGGATCTTATAGAGACTTACAAAATTCTTAAGGGGTTGGACAGGCTAGATGCAGGAAGATTGTTCCCGATGTTGGGGAAGTCCAGGACAAGGGGTCACAGTTTAAGGATAAGGGGAAATCTGTTAGGACGGAGATGAGAAAAACATTTTTCACACAGAGTAGTGGTGAATCTGTGGAATTCTCTGCCACAGAAGGTAGTTGAGGCCAGTTCATTGGCTATATTTAAGAGGGAGTTAGATGTGGCCCTTGTGGCTAAAGGGATCAGGGGGTATGGAGAGAAGGCAGGTAAGGGACACTGAAATGGATGATCAGCCATGATCATATTGAATGGCGGTGCAGGCTCGAAGGTCCGAATGGCCTACTCCTGCACCTATGTTTCTACGATTCCTTTTATTAAATTTGAGAAATATCCAAATATATCTCTCCTGCAGTTATATAGTTGTCCCCGTGGTCTGCGTGGGGTTTCTTTGGGATCTCCGGTTTCCTCCCACACTCCAAAGACGTACAGGTTTATAGGTTAATTGGCCTCGGTAAAACTGTAAATTGTCTGGGGAGTGCTGGTCGGTGTGGATTCGGTCGACCAAAGGGCCTGTTTCTGTGCTTTATCTCTAAAATAAATTAAACTAAGCAAAACTAAATATCCCTCCATAATTTTCCCTCCAGCTTCTATCTCGAGTAACATCTGCGGTGTATGTTTTCACTGAGCTAGCTGTCTGCCCTATAATGTCCTGCATTCAGACTCCAGGTCCAACTCGATGTGAGGATGCTACAATTACATAAAATGCTACTGCACTGAAATGAGCAATTTGGCTCAAGGGGGTTTGTGCCTGTGTTTTTGATACATACCATTTGTTGACATTCCGATATCTGGCTTGCTCTGGGGAGATGCTAGCATTTCTGCTCTGAAGTTCCTTCCCACGTAATGATTTGATTAAAGCTTCAGCCTTGCGATCACTCCCAGCCTATTTCAAAACCCCTTTCTGGAGAACAGCTGCTATGACTAGTCAAAATTGCAGCTAGGACCAACCAAAGGAAATAGTGTTTTTTTAATACACAAATCACAGAGTGCTGGGCTAACTCAGCAAGTCAGGCAGCATCTGTGATGAGAACGGACAGACAACCTTTCGGGTTGGGGCCCTTCATTGATTTTTATGAATCCTACATGTAATAAGAAAATGCACATTCCTCAAGCAGCTTTGTTCAGCTGTGTGTGAATCTGGCAGTGTTTTTACAAAGTAGAATGCTTTCCACGTACATATTGAAAGGATTTTCAAATGATATCTTTCTGGCGTTACCCTCTCTCTAATAATTCTTTACATCAAAAATTCATATTATAAATCTGGGATCACACCATTTTGTCCATCCAGTTCTATCCCCGTGGTTTTAAGGGAGGGATGCAGGTATCCTTTGATCTTTCTCGGAGTTTCTCGAGTTTGCTGAGGAACTAGTTCCAGCATAATTCACCTTCCTGCCTTACAATTACTTTGACTTAGTTCCTCCCAGACTGTTGAGTGCATTGGGCAGCATCTTTCCCCATTGCTACCTCTGTTGCCTGTAAATCTTCCGCCCCGTGATTCTCAGTGAAAACAGCAAATTGAAAGCACTCCTTAGAATGCAGCCATTCCTGTGGCTGAAGTTCTATTTTGGAAGCGTTACTGGCAGTGGTTGAGCATTCCAGCTCTATCTTTGGGAAGAGATGAGGAAGCAGATGCATTGGCTCAGTTTATAGCCCAGAATGGCGAACGCGTTGGTTTAAGTCGAATGATAGAGGCTGCAGAGTTATTGACACTCGAATCAAGAATGTAAGGATAGTTCAAGTGTGACCCGTTTTGCATTGGTTATGAAAACCAGAACATTGTTCAAGTTTGAGCTTGGTCGAACACAGAACAGGCCTGGTACTAGTGTTATTTAACATTTTAATTCACAACTATATAATAGTTTAAATACCACCAAAATATTTTCCAGCTATAACAGTCGCGCTGAGTTACTCCAGCTTTTTGTGTCTATCTAGGTTAGTTCAGTTTAGTTTATTGTCACGTGTCCCGAGGTGCAGTGAAAAGCTTTTGTTGCGTGCTATCCAGTCAGCAGAAAGACAATGCACAGTTACAATCGAGCCATTCACAGTGTATGGATACTTGATAAGAGAATAAAGTTCAGTGCAAGGTAGAGCCGGCAAAGTCCGATCAAGGATAGTCCGAGGGTCACCAATGAGGGAGTTTCCTCCCCTTTACTACTATCAGTGTGAACACTTTGCAGAGTCACTGGAGAAGGTGGTACGGCCTAGCACTGTGCTCTGTGAATAATAGCCCACGCTGAAATAGAGACTCTATATATAAAGCCTCAAAACTAGCGGTAACTCAATTAACACTATATGTAGATCAGTCCGAAGAAAGGACCCAACGCAAAATGTCACCCATCCATATTCTCCAGAGATGCTGCCTGATCCACTGAGTTACTCCAGCACTTTGTGTCTTTTGCTCAAGATTCCAACATCCGCAGTTCCTTGAGTCAACCATCAATATTTTGGTGATTTTTCGGTCATAATTGTTATATTGTAACATTTGTTGACTTCTGTTGGTTCTTCCATTTAGTTATCTAGTAAGGCTCAAAACTTCCAACCTTGTATGTAGTTTTGAAGGTGAACAGCTCTCAGCTGCCTGCAGTGTTCAACATAACAACATAACATTGAACATTGTAAATCAGGAACAGGCCCTTCTGCCCACAACGCCAGTGCCGATCATGATGCTGATCTATCTTAATCCCGTCTGTCCGCACAAGGCCCATATCCATCTATGTAGAAAGGAACTGCAGATGCTGGTTTATACCAAAGATAGACCCAAAGTGCTGGAGTAACTCAGCAGGTCAGGCAGAATCTATGGAGAAAAAGGATGGGTGACGTTTCGGGTCGGGACCCTTCTTCAGACTGAAAGAGGGTCTGAAGAAGGGTCCCAACCCGAAACATCGCCCATCTCTTCTCTCCAGAGATGCTGCCCGACCCGCTGAGTTACTCCAGCACTTTGTGTCTATCTTTGTCCATATCCCTCTATTCCCTGTCTGTTCACGTAACTCTCCAAAATGCTTCTTAAATATTGCTATTTTGTTTGCTTCTATCACTTCCCCGGGAGCGCATTGAGCAATTTACAACCAATGTGGGGGAAAAATATGCTTCATAAATCCTTTTTTAACTTTCATCCCTTCACCTTAAACTTACATTCTCAAGTATTTGCCATTCCCATCCAGGGAATAACACTTTGAACATCTACTCGATCAGTGCCTCTTATAATTTTATATACATCCACCAGGTCACCCCTCAGCCTTCCAAGCTGTTACACAAGCAATCCCAGGTTGAACCAAATCTCCTTATAGTTAATGCTCTCCAATCCAAGCAACATCCTTATTGAATCTCTTCTGCATATTCCCCAAGGCCCCCATATCCTTTCTGTATACATTTGTATACAATACTACAAATAAGCCTTAACCAAGCACGACTTGCCAACTTTTATACTGACCAATGAAGGCAAGCATGGCACATGCCTTCTTTACAATTCTTTAGATTTTAGACTTTAAGAGATACAGCATGGAAACAGGCCCTTTGGCCCACCCAGTCCGCGCCGACCAGCAATTACCCCATACACTAGTTCCATCCTACACATTAGGGCCAATTCACAGAAGCCAATTAACCTACAAACCTGTACGTCTTTGGAGTGTGGGAGGAAAACCAGAGCTCCCGGGAAAATCCCACGCGGTCACAGGGCGAACGTACAAACTCCGTACAGACAGCACCCGCAATCAGGATTGAACCTAGGTCTCTGGTGCTGTGAGGCAGCAACTCTACCGCTGTGATGCCCCGGGGCACAAAGTCTCTCCATTTGTGTGCCAAACACATAGTGCCACATGGGTCACACATTTGTTAAAGCTACATGCATACTCCAAGTATGATCCCCTTAGGATTTGTTTTGGTAATGTGATTGCCTGTGCAGTGATTGATACAAAGGTAATTGAGTTTGAAGAGCATTGTCTTGCGTGACTGTGAATGCTGAAAAACAAAAATAGAAAATAAGTATGAGCAGAGACAAAAACATATTATGGGGTTCAAAACCCATGCGTGGAAGATACATCATGACAGGACAACACAGATGTGGTGCACACAGCCACAGAATTTATGCTTAAAACCAAGCTCTCATTCTCCGCAATACACAGAGGCAAACTTGGGGTGAGCCTATCTCCAGTTATAGAGTGAAGCTCTTGTTTCTGGATATTTTACCACCTGCTCTTTCACCTGTGGAATGATATTCCCAGTGGTGGGTTTAGAAAACCTTGTGGTTATTTGAATGCACAATATCACCAGCAATTTCAACAACACGGACTAGAAATGAAATTCTTCATTTTCTACGCTCCCCACATTGATCTGATCCTGCCTTTCAAGCAAACCCCAGCCTCTCGTAGCCCCAAACCCGCACAAGTTCCTCCACAGTGATTTGATTTGATTCAATTTATTGTCATTGTCTTCAAGTAAAAGACAACGAAATACTATTTCCCATACAATCATACGAATAAAAAGAAAACCCAAAAAAGACAGAACGCAATAGTCCACAATACAAACATCCCCACAGCCGCACCAAAGTTCCCCAGTGTGAGGGAAGGAACCAAAGTCCTGTCAACCTCCTCGCTGATGTTCCCCAATGTTCACCCGTGGTCGGGGCCTCCCGAGCCCCCCGCAGACGCCACTACGGGCGGCCCGATGTTCAGGCCCTCTCGCTGGGAACGATGGAACCCCGGCGTCAAACGGGAGAACATCCTCAGCAGCCTGGACCTCTGAATCGCCACCTCCCCATCGGAGTCCGCAGCTCCCTAAGTCCACAGGCCGAGCTGGGCGGAGATTCAACGCTGGTGGGCCCCGGCAAAGGGTCCCAGGACTCCGCGATGTTGGTCAGCGCCGCCCGTGTTGGGACCTCCGCAAACCACAGCTCCACGATGTAGATGCAGCAGGCCCAACACTCTGGAGCTTCAAACGGCGATCCCAGGTGAGGCATCGCCCGCTCCGCGATGTATCCAGCAGCTGCACCGCCGCTGCTGAAGCTCTAGTCCGGTCCCGGCAGGAAAGGCCGCGCCAATCCAGATAGTAGGCCGCGAGGAGGGGGGGCGAGGGCGCGACTCGGCAGGAAGTGACTGAAGGACGGTTTCCCCCTTACCCTACCCCCCTCCCCCACATAAAATACTAAACAAAATCCACCAAAAACATACTTTAAACATACTAAAAATAAAAAAGATATAAAAGACAGACTGTAGGCGGAGGCAGCCATTCAACAGCGCCACCGGATGTCCTAATAGTGGAGCTAATGGAGGTAAATGTGGAGTGCATGTTAAGGGTTGTTTTATTGATCGTGATACCCTGGTCCTCATGGGATTTTGCAGCACGGAGCCTACCCACAAAACATGAATTGACTGCACAAGCATTGTTATTTTTAAAAAAAGATTAGTAGCACTGAAAATGTCTCTACCTGAAGATTTTCCCAAGTATTATTCTTTTTGCAGCACACGCAAAAAATAAATTGGAGATACAAGGAACTGCAGATACTGGCTTACAGGAAAAGGCACAAAGTGCTGGAGTAACTCAGCGTGTCAGATAGCATCTCTTCAGAACATGAATAGATGTCATTTTGGGTTGGGACCCTGGGTTTGGATGGAGGAAGTCTGAAGAAGGGTCCCGATCCAAAACGTCACCTATCCATGTTCTCCAGAGATGCTGCGTGACCCTCTGAGTTACTCCAGCACTTTGTGTCTATTTTTAAAAAACATTTTTAGTTTAATTTAAATGCTTTGATTGAAAGAAAATCATCTACGTTTGTTACAATAACAAAAGTAAAAAAGAGATATTCACAGATGCAATTCTCTTGTTAGATAGATTTTACATTGTTTATACAAAATCCCAATGGCCGGGGCAGGTAAGGTATGATGGCTATGTGTAGGATTAAATGATAAAAACATATTATGGGTTCAAAGAGTAGGTGAGAAAGATTACCGTGCATTGTAAATGTACACTGTGTGTGGCATCCCCCCTCTCCCCATCCCTCTCCCACCCAAGTCGTACCAGCCTCATGGTCGTCTTGTTCTGTCTCATTGTCTAGACTCGTTTTCAACTAGGCCACAGCTAACAAAGGGCCGTTTCCTTTATTATCGTTACTTTTTTGCATATCTTTAATTCATTTGTTTATATCTCTCTACTCATCATTGTCTATACTCTCATTTCCCTGTCCCCTGGCACTCGGTCTGAAGGAGGGTCTCGACCCAAGACCTCACGTATTCCTTTTCTCCAAAGATGCTGTCTCACTCGCTGAGTTACTCCAGCTTTTTGTGTCTATCTAAGGTATGATGCTAATCAGTATACATTCGGTATTGGATTTTTTTTTTCCCCAGATGGATTCAGAGTTATCCAAGCAGCATGCAAAACACTCCACGGATCTGAAGGAGTTAACACGGCAAATGAAGGAAGAGGCAAAGTTTGAAATAGATATTGAGAGAGAAAGACATCAAGAACTGATAACCAAATACAGAGAAGAATACAAAGCACTCCAGACAAAGGTCTCTAGTCATTTGATCAAAATGACTTCTAACATCCGTATCATCTCAGTGACTATGTGCATCTGTGTAACTAAGTAACAACAATGATTCATCTATCACAATGCTGCTAAGGTAGAGATTTAACCCTAGGGCTCCTATTTCAGAAATCCAAGGGCAACACAATGGTGCAGCAGTAGATTTGCTGCCTTACTGCACCAAAGAGCCGGGTTGAATCCTGACCACAAGTGCTGTCTGCACAGAGTTTGCACGTTCTCCCTGTGACCGTGTCCTCCGGTTTCCTCCCACGGGTTTGTAGATTAATTTGCTCAGTGAAAAATTGTAAATTGTCCCTAGAGTGTAGGGTAGTGTTAGTGTGCGGGGATCGCTGGTCGGCGCGGAATCGGTTGGCCTGAAGGGCCTGTTTCTACGCTGTATCTCTAAACTAAACAAAAAATAATTCATTCCACAGTTATTCATGCATACTTGTTCAGTGTAAGCAGCCAGAGGTGAATATCTTCCCTTTAGTCACATTGTTCGCTGGGATTGTTCCCACAACAGTGGGGAAAATGACTATTGTCTCAAAGTGTTTTATTTAACAGAAGTTCTCAAATTTCAGAATATGTTCTACGTTAGATATCAGGATTACAAGCTGCAATCTCCCTGATTTATGTTTGATGATACTGTGCCTTCAGAGCAAACTGCAATCCAGCGTGTGCTTTCTGTGGCATCACAATACTTGACTGAATAAAAGTTAATGAACATTGTTAGAGATATTTAGAACAGAAAAATAACACTGAAAGTGTTGAGCCATTTGTTGTGGAATCTTGTTGGTCACTTGATAGGGAAAATAATTCCATTATGTGGAGCTGTCATATCCTTATGATATCTAGAGCACCTCACGCACTCTGGGTGCCTTGGATAGAAACAACAGTTTAAAAATAGCAGGAACTTATTCACTGCAATAAGATAAAAGATAGTAGTTTTACTTGAAATTATAAATTTGGACCCATGTTTATATTACTAAAACTCTTTGTGCCGGCAAAGTGTCACACAGCTCGGCTTTTCCCTATCTTCTTCCAAACGCTAGGCCACAGCCTTCCCATTTTCACATAATTCTACTCACATTTTTCCCGTCGAAGCGATAAACATCTTCCCGTCGCATTCCGACCTATATTTCCGAATATTTCCAATAAAACAGGTCCTCCCCTGAGACGCCGCACCCCCCTCCCCCGCTTTGGGGGACGGGAGTGCTCTAGTTGCATTTAAAAACAATGAGCTACTAATACACCTTCCTATCCCCCTTTGTTAAATCCCTCCCCACCTATGTTCAAGACACCTCAGACACTCTCCGTCGGCTCCATGCATTCCATTCTCCAGGCCCCCATCCTCTCATCTTTACCATGGACGTCCAGTCACTCTACACCTCCATCCCCCACCAGGACGGTCTAAAAGCCCTCCGGTTCTTCCTCGACCAGAAGAGCAACCCATACCCGTCCACTGACACCCTCCTCCGCCTAGCAGAGTTGGTCCTTACCCTCAATAACTTCTCTTTTGATTCCTCCCATTTCCTCCAAACACAAGGCGTAGCTATGGGCACACGCATGGGCCCCAGCTACGCTTGCCTCTTTGTTGGGTACGTCAAACAATCCTTGTTCTCGGCGTACCAGGGCCCCATCCCCGACCTCTACCTCCGTTACATCGACGACTGCTTTGGTGTCACCTCCTGCACCCACACACAACTGACTGACTTCATCCATTTCACCACCAACTTCCATCCGGCACTCAAATACACTTGGACCATTTCCGACATTTCCCTACCATTCCTTGACCTCACCATCTCTATTGCAGGTGATACGCTCCTGACCGACATCCACTACAAACCAACTGACTCCCACAGCTACCTGGACTACTCTTCCTCCCACCCTGCTTCCTGTAAGGACTCCATCCCCTATTCCCAATTCCTCCGTCTACGCCGCATCTGCTCCCAGGATGAGGTGTTCCACACCAGGTCATCACAAATGGCCTCATTCTTCAGAGAACGGGGATTTCCCTCCCCCACTATTGATGAGGCTCGCACCAGGGTCTCCTCCATACCCCGCAACACTGCCCTCGCTCCCCATTCCCCCACTCGCAAACAGGGCAGAGTCCCCCTGGTCCTCACCTTTCACCCCACCAGCCGGCAAATACAACATATAGTCCTCCGCCAGTTTCGCCACCTCCAACGCGACCCCTCCACCCGCCACATCTTCCCATTTCCCCCCCTGTCTGCCTTCCGCAAAGACCGCTCCCTCAGCAACTCCCTTGTCAATTCTTCCCTCCCCTCCCGCTCTACCCCTTCCCCGGGCACTTTCCCTTGCAACCGCAAGAAATGCAGCACTTGTCCCTTCACCTCCCCCCTCCACTCCTTTCAGGGACCCAAGCAGTCCTTCCAGGTCCGACAGAGGTTCACCTGCACCTCCTCCAACCTCATCTACTGCATCCGCTGCTCCAGATGCCAGATGATCTATATCGGTGAGACCAAGTGGAGGCTTGGCGATCGCTTCGCCGAACACCTCCGCTCGGTCCGCAATAACCAACCCGACCTCCCGGTGGCTCAACACTTCAACTCCCCCTCCCATTCCGTATCCGACCTCTCGGTCCTGGGCCTCCTCCACGGCCAGAGTGAGCAACACTGCAAGCTGGAGGAACAGCACCTCATATTCCGCTTGGGGAGTCTGCATCCTTTGGGCTTGAACATTGAATTTTCTCAATTCTGTTAACCCTTGCTGTCTCCTCCCCTTCCCACCTCTCCCTCAGCCCTCGGGCCCTGGCATTCCCTCTATCTCTATCTCCCTCCCCCACCCCAGTCGCACCAGCTTCTCATTTTCACACCACAAACAGCTTACAATGGCTTGTTCCCTTAATCATCGATACTTTTTTGCATATCTTTCATTCATTGTTCCTTATCTCTCCACATCACCGTCTATATCTCTCGTTTCCCTGATCCCTGACCAGTCTGAAGAAGGGTCTCGACCCGAAACGTCGCCTATCTCCTTCGCTCCTTAGATGCTGCTGCACCCGCTGAGTTTCTCCAGCCTTTTGTGTACCCCCGAGCTTCTAATACAGTCTGCTTTTTATACTTTGTGTATATTACATTTTATATTCAGCCAACTTGTACACAACTTTTTAACTTAAAATAATTCATTTCATTCTTTAAGTTTAGACACAAGGAACTGCAGATGCTGGCTTAATACGAAAATAGACACAAAGTGCTGGAATAACTCAGCAGTTCAGACAGCATATCTGTAGAACATGGACAGACAATCTCTCTGAAGATAGACACAAAATGCTGGAGTAACTCAGCGGGTAAGAGCATCTCTGGAGAAAAGGAATAGGTGACGTTTCGGGTCTCGACCCTTCTTCAGACCCAAGTCTGAAGAAGGGTCTCAACCCGAAACGTCATCAATTCCTTTTCTGCAGAAATGCTGTCTGTTACTCTCTGTGTGTCTCTATCGTTGAAACGAGCATCTGCAGTTTCTTCCTACACAGACAATCTCTTGGGTTGGGAGAAGGGTCATTGCCTATCCATGGTCTCCAGATATGCAGCCTGACCCGCTGAGTTACTCCAGCACTTTGTAATTTGTTAGGTTCTTTAGCTCATTGTTCCAAATCTCAATATTTTCTGTGTTACTGAAATCCAGTGGCTGAAACATAATGATTCAGATGAAGAAGCAGCCAGGCTAATAAAATCAGTACGAAGTTCTAACATAACCTCCATAATAATATGGCATTGCTAAACTGGACTTGAGCCTTTTCACTCAGTACTTAATATAAAACATTATTCTTTGATGAGGTTAAGACTTTTACCATATCTTTATAACCTGCATGAAATATAATTATTTCTGATTTTGGGTGCATTAATTTTTTTTTTTTTACAGGTGTTTATTATTATAACATAGGGACTTTGACATGAAACATTATCTCTGTATCCCTTTTCCCAGAGGCTATCTGACCTTATGAGAGTTTCCAGCATTTCCTATTTTTATTTATGGCTTGTATTTTTGAAGCATTAATCACGATCAAGGATACTCCAACAATGTCAACTATTCCTCATTAACTGAAAAGCATTTTATCGGGGTGCATCACAACATGGTTTGGGAACAGCTCCATCCGAGACGGCAAGAATTTGCAGAGAATTGTTGACGCTGACAAGTCCCTCACACAAACCAACCTCCCCTCCATTGACACCATCTGCACTTCACGCTGCCTCGGCAAAGGCCCAGCAGCATAATCAAGGATGAGTCTCACTCCCTCCTCGCCCCTCTCCCATCAGGCAAGAGATACACAAGAGTGAAAACGCACACCTCCAGATTCAGGGACAGCTTCTTCCCAGCTATTATCAGGCAACTGACCCCATCCCATCAACGACTAGAGAGCAGTCCAGAATGACTTACTGAATCTACTCTTTGGACCTTACAGTGCACTAAGCATTATTCCCTTTGTCCTGTATCTGTACACTGTGCATGGCTCGACTGTAATCATGTATAGTCTTTCCGCCGACTGGTAAGCACGTAACAAAAGCTTTTCACTGTACACGTGACAGTAAACTAAACTGAACTAAAGATTTAAGATAGACATAAAATGCTGGAGTAGCTCAACAGGTCAGGCAGCATCTCTGGAGAAAAAAGATAGGTGACGTTTCGAATCCAGACCCTTCTTCAGACTCGAGTCTAAACATCTGCTGAATCACTGACATTGCAGAGACTATAATTAAAACAATTGTACACATCGGTCTAATTATTAGTTGGAGGGTAATATGATCCTAGCAATGGGAAATCGTGTGTTCATGCTGACTTCAGCAAGTTTACTGTGAATTAAGCTTCTCCATGTATTATCATCAGGTTCACGATTTAGTCAATGCCGCAACCAAAGAATTTCAGATGGAAATCAGTAGCGTGAAGATAAAGCTTCAGGAGGCTCAGTGCCAACTCAGCCAGGAGGAGCACTGCAGAGACGATGAAATCAGTAAACTGGGAAAAATAATCTCTCGGCTGGAGACCCAGTTGAAACAGGAACAGAACAGAGTCGAGTCGATGAACGAGGAACTGAGGACTGAAGTGCAGCAGAAATCTATCGAGACAAGAGAAAGCCAACAGGTGATACTGCAACTCAGAGAGGAGCTGTACCAGGCTGAGAAAGAGGTATGGATCCACACATTCAAAACCAGTGTAGAAATAAGAGATTAAAGACACATCGTGTCTGAAGAAGGGTCTCGACCCGAAGCGTCGCCTATCTCCTTCGCTCCTTAGATGCTGCTGCACCCGCTGAGTTTCTCCAGCTTTTTGTGTACCCTCGATTCTCCAGCATCTGCAGTTCCTTCTTTAAAACTAGAAATAAGAGATGGCAGATGCCGGTTTACAAAAAAGGACACAAAGTGCTGGAGTAACTCAGCGGATCAGGCAGCATCTCTGGAGACACAAAGTGCCTTAGAAACAAAGAATTGCAGATGCTGGCTTATACCAAAGAGTACCTGCCGGAGTGCTGAAGAAGGGTCTCGCCCTCAACTTCATTCAAGGACCCCGGCATTCCTTTCAGAGGCAAAAGATCACTTGCACCTCCTCCAACCTCATCTACTGTATCCGCTGTTCTAGGTGTGCAGTCGTGTATATCGGTGAGTCCAAGCGCAGGCTCAGCGATCATTTCGCTGAACACCTCAGTCCGTCTGAACCTACCTGAACTCCTGGTTGCTGGACACTTTAACTCCCCCTCCCATTCCCACACTGACCTTTAGGTCCTGGGCCTCCTCCACTGTCAGAGTGAGGCCTAGTTCAAATTGGAGGAACAGCACCTCATATTTCACTTGGGCAGCTTACACCCCAGCGGTATGAACATTGACTTCTCTAACTTCAAGCAATCCTTGCTTTCCCCCTCTCTCTATTCCTCCCCCTTCCCAGTTCTACGACCAGTCTGACTGTCTCCGACTACATTTTATCTCTGTTACCTTCTCCCAGCAAACAATGGTCTATTCTACATTTTCCTTGATCTCCATTCCCTTTGCCTTGTTTTCGCACCTCACACCTCTTTGTTAAAATGTTACCAATTCATGTTGTCCAGAGATGCTGCCCGACCTGCTGAGTTACTCTAGCACCTTGTGACCTTATTTATAACCAGAGACTTCTTTACAACATTACAATTGCCCAACAGTTGAAAAACGTTGAACAGTTTGACAGTGCCGAACACGATGCCAAGACCAACCCTTATCTGCCTGCGCATAACCCATATCCCTCCATGCCCTGCGCATCCATGTGCCCATCCAAAGGTCTCTTAAATGCCACTATCGAATCTGCCTCAACCACCACCCCTGGCAGTGTGTTCCAGGCACTTAAATAGAGCATTGCAGCAGCTGTGGAAAGGAAGCAGTCTGTCTCCAAGTTCAAGGTACTTGAGAAAAGATTCAGGCTGATTAGACTATTCACAGCATATTTACTCATATTCACCAGTGAGTAATTTTTAAGCATGTGTACTCGCCAAGTGCTTTTCCCACCGACTGTAATTATGTTAGCATCTTGACAGGACTGACAGTGTTTGGCTGGGGTGACATTGACAGCCAAATAGCACACTATCATTTGCATTGACTTCACGACCACACACAAGCAGCCGAGGAAGGGATTCATGATTATTGATTGCAGACGACTCCTGCATTTTGGCCCTGACGGCTCGAGACATTCACCCTTACAAAAGGCACAAATCACTGCTCAGAAGTTGGAATCACAGCATAACGTTTGTTCACAAAATATATGTGGGGAGAAAAGTAAAAAGATCTAGACAAAATGTTCTCTTTTTCAACTCTCATTTCTTGACAGAGACAGAGACACACACACACACACACACACACACACACACACACACACACACACACACACACACACACACACACACACACACACACACACACACACACACACACACACACACACACACACACACACACACACACACACACACACCTCCACAAATGCACAAACATGGAGAGGGAGGGGTCACTTGTAATAATGTGGACAGAGAGATAAATTGTGTAGGAAGGAACTGGTTTAAACCAGAGATAGACACAAAAAACGAACTGGAGTAACTCAGCGGGACAGGCAGCATCTCTGGAGAGAAGGAATGGGTGATGTTTCGGGTCGAGACGCTTCTTCAGACTAGTTAGGGGAAAGGGAAACGAGAGATATAGATGATGAGAGAGATAAATTGTTGATCTAGTACACAAACAGCCCCAAATATTTTGTTAAAGAGGGATACCAAGTGATGGAGTTACTCGGCGGGTCAGGCAGCATCTGTGGAGACAAAGGATGGGGTAACGTTTCGGGTCGAGACCCTTCTTCAGACCTTCTTGGAGACCTCCTTGGAGATCCTGTGCGCAGAAGAACTGCAAGGTGAAGCCGCTGTTGTATAGGCTCCAAATATATATTTGGGTATGAGAGGTGAGATGTGGATGTTTAAGCCAGGAAAGGAAACGTCTGATAGGAACAATGTAGAACTGCATAAAAATAGCACGTACGGAAACGGCAAAACCAGAATATTATTCCAAATTTTATTTTAGGATCTAGAAAAGAGTGTATGGCTACAAGCTGGTGAAATACAACATGGGGACAATGCACGGAAGTGCACTATCAAGATAGAATGATGGGACAAAAAAAATATATGGCCATGTTTAATTCTGATCAGAATATCCCAGCATCGTATGCCTCGCTGTCACCTTCCCCTCAGCTAACAATGTACCATTCTACATTTTCCTCGATCGTTGTCCCCTTTGATCTGTGTTTTCACACCTTACCCTTCCATATCTCTGTGTCTCAAGATGTTTTCAAGAGTTAGATTTAGCTCTTAGTGCTAACAGAATCAAGGGACATGGGGAGAAAGCAGGAATGGGGTTCTGATTTTGGATGATCAGCCATTATCATATTAAATGGCAGCGTTGGCTCAAAGGGCCGAATGGCCTACTCCTGCACCTATTTTCTATGTTTCTATCATCTGTCTGAACAGGATTCCGACCCGAAACGTCACGCATCCTTTGACTGCAGAGATGCTGCCTGACCCGCTGAGTTACTCCAGCACTTTGTATCTATTTTTGGTATAAATCAGCACCTGCAGTTCCTTGTTTCTACCAAGTATTTTGTTCTCCACTTTCCATGTTTTCTGGCCAAGGGCTTCAACTTTGCTCTCTAAGTCCATTAATGCATTGCTAAATAAGATTAAAGTACTTTTTTTTTTTAGATATTGTTGTTAACATATAGTCTTCCCCAATGGGAACATAGATCAGAAAATATTCTCCCAGTTTCTGAAAACAACTTTCCTTTTGAAAAAAATATTGTGTCATCATCAAAATCGTGGAATATATATTTTCCTGTAACACAATCACTGTTGCACAAGTCAGTGTTTTTAATTATGTTGGGCCAGGGTCCCAATCTGAAATGTCCCCCATCCTTTTTGTCCAGAGATGCTGAGTTACTCCAGCTCTTAGTGTCCCTCTCCGACCAATTTAATAATTGGTTGCTGTCTATATTAAACTCAATTGTTCTCTGATCCTGCTGTCATAGAGTGATACTGTGTGGGAACAGGCCCTATGGCCCAACATGCCCATACCGGCCAATCTACACTAGTCCCATCTGCCAGCATTTGGTCCATATCCCTCCAAACCTCCAAACCTGTCCTATCCATGTACCTGTCCACCTGTTTCTTAAACGTTGGGATAATCCCCGGCCCAACTACCTCCTCTGGCAGCTTGTTCCATACATCCACTACCCTTTGTGTGAAAAGGTTACCCCTCAGATTCCTATTAAATCTTTTCCCCCTCCCCCTCTGCTCCTCGATTCACCTGCTCTGGGCAAGAGACTGGTGTCTTTCTACGTTACACAATTCAGCGATTTCCAGTTTGATTTATTCGATCCTATGTAAATTCTAAGCATTTTCATAGTCATGGAGTGATACAGCGTGGAAACAGGCCCTTGGGCCTAACTTGCCCACACCAGCCAACATGTCCCACCTGCCCGCGTTTGGTCCATATCCCTCCAAACCTGCCTATCCCAAAATAAAACATCCATTCTGTAAATAAAACATGAGCACTGTGTGTTTCGTTCATTCGTTCATTCATTCATTCATTCTTGCAGAATACTTTCCTTGCGGAAACCGTGCGCAGAGAGTGCGAGGAGCGTTACGAGCTGACAGAGGCCCTCACTCAGGCCAGAGAACAACTGAAGGAATTCAAGAAGCTGAGCAACAGAGAGCTTGCACGTTCTCAGCCGTCAGTCAGCCAAGGAAGCCTGAGCTCTTCGTCCTCGCACGCGAGCAGCCAGGCGCGCAAGACGCAAAGCTCTCCCTCCAACAGCAGTTGGTCAAAAGCCAACGGCTTGCAAGGGCTCCTGGCAAAAACCAGTCCCTTAAACAGTGCCGGCTGCACCTCTTTACCAGTCATCCCAGTGCTGCAGCCAGCAAAGGGGAGGACAGCATCTGTCAGTGAAATCAAACAGAGGATTGCAGCGGCTGTAAAAAGAAAATAGTCTGGGCCCACATTCAGGCGCTTCTGAAAGAAATCAATGCGACCAGACTACTCATCATTGTACAGGCTTGAATATATTGGATCCCAGTGACGAACTTAAACCATGTGTCTTCTGCAAAGTGGTCGTGCATTCATCTAAGTCAAGGTTACTAATTGCAGTTTCCTAATGATCCTGGCAAATCATGACCTGCTGACAAATAGAATGATTCTCAAGTCCATTTACACAGCATTCTTCCTTGCGCTTTCTCTGGTGCCCCGCATGCTTTCACTTTTAGTGTGGCGTACTCACAATTGAGCAAAGTACTCACAAGTGTGTCCCAACTCAGGGTCTATGTATTTTCCTCTGCACACATTCTATTTCTATCTTTTTGAAATATCCAAACAAAGCACTGGGACTCATTTCCAGTCTTCGTCAACAGTTATGCCAGTAGGGACGGCACGGTGGCGCAGCGGGTAGAGCTGCTGCCTCACAGCGCCAGAGACCCGGGTTCGATCCTGACCTCGGGTGCTGTCTGTGGGGTTTGCAATGCGTGGGATTCCTCCTTGTGCTCTGGTTTCCTCCTACATTCTAAAGACGTGCGGGTTTGATCTGTAAATTACCCCTAGTGTGTAGGGAGTGGATGAGAAAGTGGAATAACGTGTCAACGGGCGATCGATGGTCGGTGTGGACTCGGCTGGCCGAAGGGCCTGTTTCCATGCTGTGTGTATCCATTAATCAATTTTGATAATTGGTGCTTCTGTTCTCAATCTTCATGTCCATTTTCCCCACTTATAAATGCATGTCATTGTGCTATTCCCCATGGCCTTTGCTTGGCAATCACGCTTAAGTGGGCCTTCGTTACGTACACGAGTCCCACTTCATCATAAAGTAAAAGGAAGCAATAGGAGCAAGTTTCTGCCTACAAAGTTGATGTCATAGGAGCAGAATTAGGCCATTCGGCCCATCAAGTCTACTCTGCCATTCAATCATGGCTGATCTATCTCTTCCTCACAGCTCCATTCTCCTGCCTTCTCCCCGTAACCCTTGACACCTTGCTTTTGCCTTGTGCCTAATAGGACATTACAGTGTCAGGGCCTTGATAAAAATATCCATCAACTGACCGTACACTACTCGTTTCCAAATGTTAGTTTTGTTTAGAGATACAGCGCGGAAACAGGCCCTTCGTCCCACCGGGTCCGTACCGACTAGTGCCCAGCACGTGAACACTACCCCGCACACACTAGGGACAATTTACATTTTTACCAAAGCCAATTAACCTACAAACCTGTATGTCTTTGGAGTGTGGGAGGAAACCAGAGTATCCGGAGAAAACCCACACAAGTCACGGGGAGAACGTACAAACTCCGTACAGACAGCACCCATAGTCAGGATCGAACCTGGGTCTCTGGCGCTGCAAGTGCTGTAGGGCAGCAGCACTACTGCTGTGCCACCATGTCAAATACCAAAGATTTGATCATATGATCTTTTTCCAGCAACAGCCATTGAATATCTTGAGGCACACTAGTTTTGTTCCCTCTTTTATATATACGAGAAGTATTTTGCGTTTCTATCAGTTCTCTGATACTGTTCCCTTATCACCTTCCTTGGATATGCATAAATGTCATTGATCGTATACATATTACTTATTTTCAATTTGATTAATAATTCTCTCATCTCTATCTTAATTTTGATATTGCTTCATTGAAATTAAATATATATGTTTGATTTCTTAATTGAGAATTACTTTGAAATTAAAATATAGTCTTAGTTTATCTTTGCCAAATTGAATTAGAATTAAATAGATCTTCCAAAATATTTCCTTTTAGTCTTCAACTGTATAGTTTAGCATTATGAAATATTAGTTAAAATATTTTTTAAGTTTATAAAGATGAATATTTTTATAGTAACCCATGGATGGATAATAACAAAAGTAATAATAAAAAAAGTTTTAAACAGTAAAACGAAATAAACTTATTCTCGGTTGCTTTATTCTTGTGCAAAGTTAACTGTGCGATTCGCAATTTGATTTACAATCCGAAAAATATTGGAATGAAGAAAAGGGACCGATGAAATCCATATGAAAAGCACACCAAAAATTCTCTGATCTTTAGAAAGAAAAATATTATTCTAAGTGCCTGTTGAAACTTTCCTGATCTGCAGCATTCGATAAATTAAAGTCTCATTTCCGAGTGAAATCAGCTGCTGCAGCCCAGCTGCCTCTGGATCTCAACAATGTACGTTGGTGCATTCCAACAATGTAGGCTTGGAACTCGGGCAGTTTGACTCAAGAATCCACAAATTGTGCTGTTATGTTTGAAGAAACACATGGAACCGTTTACGGAGGTAAAGCCCGTCAACTGAATGCCACATTTAGTAATGGGTGATTTGGACCTGTTGAAGGCGAAGAAATAATGTGTTGATTATGCAGTTCATTTGCAAAATGTATACGTAATATATGTGTCAGGTGGCACTACTTTTATTAATATTGTCCAAGTTTATTTGGGGTCAGCGCCGTATATTTGTAACCATTTTACGATCATGTTGCACACAATTTCAAAATTAAGTATTGATGCTAAGTATTTTTACGCTGTATTTTCATCCATGCATCGATTTTGCCTTACAGCGCTAGAGACCGGGGTTAGATCCTGACCTCGGATGCTGTTTGTACAGAGTTTGTACGTTCCCTGCTGTGGCCACGTGGGTTTCCCCCGGGTGTTCCAGCCTCCTCCTACATTCCAAAGACGTGCAGATTTGTAGGTCAATTGGCCTCCGTAAATTGTCCCTAGTGTGTAAAATAGAACTAATGAACAGGCGATATAGTCGGTTGATGTGGACTGGGTGGGCCGAAGGGCCTGATTCCAAGCTGTATCTCTAATACTAAATAAAAACTATTGCGCAACCAAAGGACAAAGGACATTTATTGTCACATACACCAATTGGTGCAGTGAAATTTGAGTTACCATGCAGCACACATATAAGATAAACACAACACTTTAGAATTTAACATAAAACATAAAAAACATCCCCCCACAGCGGAATCAACGTTTCCCACTGTGAGGGAAGGCACCAAAGTTCCGTCCTCTTCCTCTGTTCACCCGTGGTCGGTGCCTATTGAGGCCTCCGCAGTCGCCACTACCGTCCCGATGTTTCAGTCCCTCGAACGGAAGAACGCTCTCAGCGGCCCCGAGCCTCCGAATCGGCCGCTTCCTACTGGAGACCGGGGCTTCCGAAGTCCACAGGCCGAGCTGGGCGGAGATTCAACAATGGCGACCTCGGCGAGAGGTCCCAGGGCTCCACGATGTTAAAGCCAGCGCCGCCCGCGGCTGGAAGCTCCGCAGCCCACTGCCGACAGTGCCAGCATTCCCGAGCTCCAACACGGCGACCCCGGTAAGGCATCGCTCGCTCCGCGGTGGAATCCAGTGCTGCGCCGCCGCTGCAGAAGCTGAGGCTCTGGCCGGTCTCCGGCAGGAAAGGCCGCGCCAATCCAGGTGGTAGGCCGCGAGGAGTGGGGCGAAGATGCGGCTCGGAGAATGGTCGCAACGTCGACCAGGAATTGACTAAGAAAACAGTTTCCCACTCCCCCCTCCCCCCACATAAAAAAGACTAAAAGACCTCCAAAAACAAACAGATTAAAAATAGCAAAAAGACTGAAAGGACAGGCAGCTGCAGGCTCGGCAGCCACACTCGATGGCGCCACTTACTAATTTACAAAATATATACTATATTTAAATTAAAAATAATAAATTTATTTCTACGGAAAGTGCAACTATCTGATTTATCAACAGTGGACTGTTGATGAAATATAAATGTAATTTTAAATATTAGGCATGTGCTAACTTTCTAATTTACCTCACTAACATTGTCAAGAACTTTGATATTGTACACATTTAACAAAGGATAAATAATCAATCTCTCTTTGAGTCAGGTCCCTCTGGATAGAACTGCGAGGGAATCTTGGTGGGCATGGAGAGGTTAATGCTGTATGATTCTATCTGGGAGGTAAATTCTGTTATTGTTCATTTTTCAGTGGATAGTTGATTTGAATGAATGTGGGATCTGTTCACATTAAGGAAGTTTCGGTTTATTGTCGCCACGAGTACCAAGCTTCAGCGAAAAGCTTTGTTTTGCAAGTTATCCAAACAGATCAGTTAATACCTTACATAAATACAATCAAGTCCGACTCAAGTACAATAGATAGAGCAAAGGGAGTGTAGAATATAACTCCTTGCATAGAAACACACCAGTTCCATGGACAAACTCTAATGCCCGCAATAGGGCAGAGGTGAACCGGACAGTACCTTAGCTTATGGAAGGACTGTTCAGAAGCCAGGAAGCAGAGGGGAAGAAACTGTTCCTGAGTCTGGTGGTGTACACTTTCAAGCTCCTGTACTTTCTGCTGGATGGGAGCGGGGAGAAGAAGGAACGACCGGGGTGGGACACGTCTTTTTGGTGATGTTGGCTGCAATTGTCATATGTACTGACAATGGAACGATGAAAATCTTACCAGCAGCAGCGAAACAGGCCTGTGACACAATACAGATAAATAACATATAATAAATAAAGATCAAAAAATTAATAACTCCAATATTAGTGTCAAGAAACATGAAGCCTTTGGTGCAACAAAAGACAACCTTGCCTTGTGCAGGTTAGAGGTGGAATCAAGGTTGGTGTGCGTTCATGTGTGCATAAGTCCACCATTTACGCTGTGTGTGAACTCCTTCAGTTTGTGGAGACATGGGACAGTCATTGGACATGTCACACCTTTTTGAGGAGGTTTCAAGAACATTCTCAAATTATTTCCTCTGCCCACCATTGTATTTTCTTGCTGAGACAAAGCGGCAAACACTACGACTCTCCAAGGTTAATTCCCGGGATGGCGGGACTGTCATATGCTGAGAGAATGGAGCGGCTGGGCTTGTACACTCTGGTGTTCAGAAGGATGAGAGGGGATCTTATTGAAACATATAAGATTGTTATGGGTTCGGACACGCTAGAGGCAGGAAACATGTTCCCGATGTTGGGGAGTCCAGAACCAGAGGCCACAGTTTAAGAATAGGGGGTAAGCCATTTAAAATGGAGATGAGGAAACACTTTTTCTCACAGAGAGTTGTGAGTCTGTGGATTTCTCTGCCTCAGAGGGCAGTGGAGGCCGGTTCTCTGGATACTTTCAAGAGAGAGCTAGATAGGGCTCTTAAAGATAGCGGAGTCAGGGGATATGGAGAGAAGGCAGGAACGGGGTACTGATTGTGGATGATCAGCCATGATCACATTGAATGGCGGTGCTGGCTCGAAGAGCCGAATGGCCTACTCCTGCACCTATTGTCTATAGTTTATTTCAGGAGTCTGGTAACAGGCCTAACAGGTGGACAACATGGTCTCAGGGTCATAGAGTCAGGCACCACAGAAACAGACCCTTCATCCCTACCCTCAATGCTGAGCATCTAGCCTCGTCCCATATCCCTCTAAACCTTTCCTAACCATGTACCTGACCAAGTGTCTTTCAAATATTATTATTGTTGTACCTGCCTCAACCACCTCCTCCGGCAGCTCATTCCATTCACCCACAAACCTCTGAGTGAAAAGTTGCCCCTCAGGATTCATTCATTCTTGCCCCTCTCACCTAAAACCTCTGTGCTCTGGTTCCCTGATTCCCCCACTCTGGGGAAAAGACTGTGTGTTCACCCGATCAATTTTCCTCATGATTTTACACACCTCTATAAGATTACCCCTCAGCCTCCTGCTCTCCAGCCTGCCTAAACTCTCCCTGTAACTCATGCCCACAAGTCCTGGCAACATCTTCAGAAATATCCTCTGCAACTTATCCAGCTTTCAGTTTAGTTTAGTTTAGAGATACAGCATGGGAACAGGCCCTTCGGCCCACCGAGTCCTCGTTGACCAGTAATCATACTAGTTCCATCCTACACAATTTCCAGAAGCCAATTAACCTGCAAACTTTGTAGGAAAGAACTGCAGATGCTAGTTCAAATCGAAGATAGACACAAAATGCTGGAGTAACTCAGCGGGACAGGCAGCATCTCTGGAGAGAAGGAATGGGCGACGTTTTCGGGTCGAGCCCCTTCTCCAGACTGATGTGAGAACCTACAAACCTGCCGTCTTTGGAATGTGGGAGGAAACCGGAGCACCCGGAGATAACTTGCAGTCACAAGGGGAACGCAGAACCAGGGGCCACAGTCTTAGAATAAAGGGGAGGCCATTTAAGACTGAGGTGAGAAAAAACTTTTTCACCCAGAGAGTTGTGAATTTGTGGAATTCCCTGCCACAGAGGGCAGCGGAGGCCAAATCACTGGATGGATTTAAGAGAGAGTTAGATAGAGCTCTAGGGGCTAGTGGAGTCAAGGGATATGGGGAGAAGGCAGGCACGGGTTATTGATTGTGGACGATCAGCCATGATCGCAATGAATGGCGGTGCTGGCTCGAAGGGCCGAATGGCCTCTCCTGCTATTTTCTATGTTTCTATGTACAAACTGCGTACAGATGGCACCCATAATCAGTATCGAACCTGTGTCTCTGTGAGGCATCAACTCCACTGCTGTGCCGCCCAATATACTCAGACTGACCTACTACAACTGGGGCGTAAGGTTGGGAATATTACAATGCCAGCCCTTGCTTTCTGGCAGTGTTCGAGTTACCCAGTCCCCGTTAAAAAAAAATCATGCTCATAGAATAATATGACCCCCGCTGATATGCGGCACTTTTAGAGTTAAACTTTTCACAGTTTTTGATAGAACATGTGCCAAATATCTGAACGTTTGAAACTTGGCAAAATGGGAACAGTACAAAGAAGCAGCATACTCAGAAAGTGAACGTATTTCTGAGAATCTCTTCAACTGGAGGAAAATGGTTCACTTTGCTCAGAATAGTTAGTCAAGACCATGGCGGTTTCCTCCGCTGGTTGGCCGAATGCTGTGGTGATGGAGAACATCTCTGGCATTTGGTTCTGACCAGAGAGTCTCTTGACAATATGGTCCTGGGCCTACTCCATTGCCAGAGCGAGGCCACACGCAAACTAGAGGAACAGTACCTCCCATTCCACTTGCGCAGCTTACAACCCATACCTGGGCACCAGATCTGAGGAAGGTAGTGCTGGCTCTGGAGAGGGTCCAGAGGGGGTTTACAAGAACGATCCCAGGAAAGAAGTAGGTTAATGATGAGCGTTTGACAGCACTGGGCCTGTACTCGCTGGAGTTTAGAAGAATGAGAGGGGACCTCATGAAAACGTACAGAATAGGTAAAGGCTTGGATAGAGTGGATGTGGAGAGGATGTTTCCACGAGTGGGAGAGTCTCGGACGAGAGGTCATAGTCTCATAATTAAAGGACATTTTTTTAAGAAGGAGATGAGGAGTAATTTCAGAGGGTGGTGAATCTGTGGAATTCTTTGCCACAGAAGCCTGTGGAGGCCAAGTCTGTGGATATATTTAAGGCAGAGATAGGTAGGTTCTTGATTAGTACGGGTAGATTCTTGATTACAGAATTACAGACTTCATTGATTCTTGATTACAGGACTGCATCCCTACAAAAACCTTCCGAGTGTTTCCCAATCAGAAGCCTTGGATGAACTTTGAGATAACTTTGTCAGGCTGTTATTCATTGATTACAGCTCGGCATTTAATACTATCATCCCCTCCAAGCTGGTTACCAAACTGGCAGAACTGGGTCTCTGCGCATCCCTCTGCAATTGGATCCTCGACTTCCTCATTCACAGACCACAGTCTGTTCGTATTGGTGGAAATGTGTCAGACTCGATAACAATCAGCACGGGAGCACCTCAAGGCTGCGTGCTCAGCCCCCTGCTGTACTCACTCTATACTCATGACTGCGTAGCCGGTCATAGTGCGCATTCCATCATCAAGTTCGCTGACGACACCACTGTTGTGGGACGTATCACATTGTCTGTTATTTGCACTTCATCAGTTTATTTATTCATGTGTGTATTTACATATATAATGGTATATGGACACACTGATCTGTTCTGTAGTCAATGCCTACTGTGTTCTGTTGTGCTGAAGCAAAGCAAGAAGTTCATTGTCCTTTTAGGGACACCTGACAATAAACTCACTTGAACTTGAACTTGGGTCAGAGGTTATGGGGAGAAGGCAGATTGGGGTTAGGAGGGAGAGGTAGATCAGCCATGATTGAACGGTGGTAGACTTGATGGGCCAAATGGCCTAATTTTGCTCCCATCACTTATGATCTTCTGAACCCAATGGTTTTAGCACCAAATTCTCCAATTTCAAGTGAATAACCTACAAACGATCTTTCCTTCCCACCCCCCCCCCCCCCCTTCCCCATGTCCCACCTTGACTCGCACATAATTTATCCCTTCCACCTCCCATTCCATCTAATTAGAATCATAGTCATACAGCATGGAAACAGGCCCTTTGGCCCCTCAACATGTCCCATCTACACTAGTTCCACTAGTCCCACTTCAGATTAGTGTCTGAAGCAAGGGCTCGACCCAAAACGTCACTTATTCCTTTTCTCCAGAGGTGCTCTCTAACCCACCGAGTTACTCCAGCTTTTTGTGTCTATCTTCGGTTTAAACCAGCACCTGAAGTTCCTTTCTACACTAATCCCACCTGCCCACGTTTGGTCCATATCACTATCAATATTTATATTGCATATATCTGGGAACAAGGAACTGCAGATGCTGGTTTATGCCAAAGATAAACACAAATTGCTGGAGTAACTCAGCGGGTCAGACACTTCAGTCTGAAGAAGTGTCCCAAACCAAAACGTCACACATAATTTTTCTCCAGAGCTGCTGCCTGGTCTGTTAAGTTAATCCAGCACTTTGAGTCAATCTTTTGCATGTATCTATATTGCTTCCTCTGGCTTCTAGGATGAGGGACTTATTGAAAACTACCAAATAATGAAAGGCCTAGATAAAATGGATGTGGTGATTTTGTGGAAACAGGTTCTCCAGCCCACCGAGCCCTCACCGACCGATGATCACATGCACCTAGTTCTACGTCGGGCCAGTCTCATATCCTACACATTGGGGGCAATTTACAGAAACCAATTAACCTACAAACCTGTACGCCTTTGGAGTGCGAGAGGAAACCGGAGCACCCGGAGGAAACCCATGCGGGTCACGGGGAGAACGTACAAACTCCACACAGACAGCACTGGTAGTCAGGATCGAACCCGGGGTCTCTGGCGCCGCGAGGCAGCGACTCTACCGCTGCGCCCCCACGCAGACGTTCCTCGCTGTTCCTGAGGGTGGGGGCTCCAGGTTTGGGAGACACTAACACAGAAACCTTGGAGTATTGCCACAGAGAATTCCTTTACCAGAAATGTTTTAAAGTGCTGGCCTGTTGGGAAACAGAGTCAGCAAATTCTACACTGCATCAGCAAATGAATAGAAAACGAGACATTCGGTTTTATAAGTGAAATAATTGCCAACAGGTTTTGTGTAAACAATAAGCCGGATTCCTTCCATCGTTGCTTCCAGTAACTGCCCGTGCCGTGTGTAATTAATGATGTCATCATCGCACTCAGTCAATGAGTTGCCAAATGACGGTGTCACCTTTCCCATACGAAGGGCAAGGCCAAAGATAGGCTGAAGCTGCTGACCTCAGAGACAGGGTGTGGAATGTCCGGTGGCGCAGCGGGTAGAGTCACTGCCTCACAGCGCCAGAGGCCCGGGTTCCATCCTGACCTTGGGTGCCGTCTGTGTGGAGTTTGCACGTTCTGCCCCTGTGACCACGTGGGTTTACTCCCACTTAGAGTCATACAGTGTGGAAACAGGCCCTTCGGCCCAACTTGCCCACGCCCACCACTGTGCCCCATCTACACTGGTGCCATCTGCCTGCGTTTGGCCCGTATCCCGCTAAACCTGTCCCATCCATGTACCTGTCTAAATGTTTCTTAAATGTTGCGATACTACCTGCCTCAACTACCTCCTCCGGCAGCTCGTTCCATACACCCACCACCCTCTGTGTGAAAAAGTTACCCCTCAGGTTGCTCCATTTACTCCATGCAAGAGACTCTGTGTGTCTAACCGATCCCAAAGATGTGTGGGTTTGTAGGTTGATTGGCCTCTGTCAATTGTCCCTCGTGAGTAGGGAGTGGATGCAAAAAGTGGAATAACACGGAACTGGTGTGATCGATTGTAGGCGCGGACTCAGTGGGCCCAGGGGCTTGTTTCCATGCTGTGTCTGTAAACTCTAAATATAACCAGACCACAAAGCAAGGCCTTGGCACCACTGTTAGGTCAGGGTTGCGAGCAGCTGAGAGGTGAAGGCTTCATGCCACAAGGCCCTCCTCTCCTGCAGCTTCACATCACAAACCCGCAGCAGAATTGCGGACTGAGGTGGCAAAATCACGGGTTGTAATACCGGCATTTATCTGACGCCTCATTCAGTTCCGGGGAGGTGAAAACAGCTACAACTATACAAATAGTTTTAAAGAAGGAACTGCAGATGCTGGAGAATCAAGGGTACACAAAAGGCTGGAGAAACTCAGCGGGTGCAGCAGCATCTAAGGAGCGAAGGAGACCCTTCTCGACCCGAAACGTCGCCTATCTCCTTCGCTCCTTAGATGCTGCTGCACCCGCTGAGTCTCTCCAGCCTTTTGCGTACCCACAACTATACAAATACTTGTTTTTCTATCTTTAAAAGGTTTTGTTTAACGCAGGGGGTAGTGAGTGCAGATACTGGAGGGCAGAGCTTTCAAGGGGAGAGGGGCAAGGAGAGGTGATGTGTGGGGGCAATTATTTTTATATCTATCCTGTTTATATATTTATTTATACGCAGAGAGTGGTGGGTGCTTGGAATGTGTTGCCTGGGGCGGTGGTTGAGACATATACCACCGGTGTTTAAGAGGCTTTTATTTGGGCACTTACACATGCAGGGAATGGAGGGATATGGCTCGTGTGCAGGCTTAGTTTGGTTTTTTAGCTCGGAGACACAGGGTGGAAGCAGCCCCTTCGGCCCGCCACGTCCGCACCGACCAGCGATCCCCGCACATTAACGCTATCCGACACACACCGGGGACAATGTACATTTCTATCAAGCCAATTGACCCACAAACCCGCACGTCTTCGGAGCGTGGGAGGAAATCGAAGATCTTGGGGGAAGCCCACACAGGCCACGGGGAGAACGTGCAAACTCCGTAGAGACAGCACCGGTAGCCGGGGTGGAACCCAGGTCTCTGACGCTGTGTGGCAGCTACTCTACCGCTGCACCACTGTAGCAGAGGAGATTAGTTAAATTGATGATGTTCGGCACAGTTTGTATGGGCCAAAGAGCCTGTTCCTATATTGTACTGTTCAATGGTCATGGTACATTCTATGCTGTATACATTACAAATTAAGTGGATAACACATTGTGTAGATCTACCTTGCCAGAGATCCTGACCTACTGTTTCGTTGTAAGTGCTGCTGATACTTACACCGTTAAAAAGCTGCTGCCTGGTCATGAAAATCCATTTCAGACTATGACTGATAAACCATGTTTTCATCAACTATTGGATTGCACCAGGTTTCAGATATTGAGTTTGATCAACAGGAAATAAACTATTACACTTTCATGGGAAAAAGCAGAGTAGGAAATCACTAAGGACACATTAAAAAGCTGTCGTTTGTGAAAAGGGAAGAGGTGTTTTCCATGTTCTGTCAATGAAGGTCAAACCTTGCTCACGTTCATAAAAACACCAGCAACATAAAAACAGGGGCGGCACGGTGGCTCAGCGGTAGAGTTGCTGCCTCACAGCGCCAAAGACCCAGGTTTGATCCTGGCTACGGGTGCTGTTTGTACGGAGTTTGTAGTTCTCCATGGGACCTGCGTGGGTTTTGTCCGGGTGCTCCGGATTCCTCCCACACTCCAAAGACGTGCGTGTTTGTAGGTTAACTGGCTTCAGTGAAAAAATTGTAAGTTGTCCCTCGTGTGTAGGCATTATCTCGGTGCGCTCTTAAGCCAGAGTGATTTGTGACTTGGAGGCCAACACTTGCTTGGGTCTTCTCGTTCCTCTGGCTGATACAGACCAGGAGTTTGGCAGATGGAGACGCAAGGAACTGCAGATGACACAACCTTGAACAAAACACACCAAGTGCTGGAGGAACCCAGCGGGTCAGGCAGCATCCGTGGAGGGAATGGACAGATGACCTTTCAGGTCAGAACCCTTCTTCAGACAGGAATTAGGGAGATGTTCATGATGCTCAGCTGAGTTTTGCACTGATCTTCCTCCAACCATGGTAGATAATAGACAATATGTGTAGGGGTAGGCCATTTGGCCCTTCCAGCACCGCCATATACTGTGATCATGGCTGATCATCCATAATCAGTACCCCGTTCCTGCCTTCTCCCCATATTTCCGTTGACTCCGCTATCTTTAAGAGCTCTATCTAACTCTCTCTTGAAAGCATCCAGAGAATCGGCCTCCACTGCCTTCTGAGGCAGAGAATTCCACAGATTCACAACTCTCTGAAAAGATTTTTCCTCGTCACCGATCTAAATGGCTTACCCCTTATTCTTAAACTGTGGCCCCTGGTTCTGCACTCCCCCAGCATCGGGAACATGTTTCCTGCCTCTAGCGTGTCCAATCCCTTAATAATCTTTTATGTTCTAATCTAATCCACTCTTATCCTTCTAAATGTCAGTGTATACAAGCCCAGTCGCTCCATTCTTTCAACGTATAACTGTCCAGCCATCCGAGGAATTAACCTTGTGAACCTACGCTGCACTCCCTCAATAGCAAGAATGTCGTTCCTCAAATTTGGAGACCAAAACTGCACACAATACTCAAGGTGTGGTCTTACTAGGGCCCTGTACAACTGCAGAAGGACCTCTTTGCTCCTGTACTCAACTCCTCTTGTTATGAGTTGGATGTGGCCAACATGGAGAGAAGGCCATTATGCATATTGAATTTCTGAATGGCCACTCCTGCGTTTCTATGTTTCTATGTTTCTATATCTGACAATAAACTAAACTAAATTCAATGATGTAGGAAGGAACTGCAGATGCTGGTGGAATATTAATACTTGGGCCCCAACATCCGCTCAGAGAATCGGGAGCCTGTGGAACCTATCCGCTGTTCCGGAAAAAAGCACGTGATTGTTTGAAAACCAGAACTGCAGTCAATACCACTGGCGAACCATCATTGTGTTTAGACACAAAATGCTGTAGTAACTCAGCGGGACAGGCAACATCTCTGAAGAACACTCCTTTTCTCCAGTGATGCTGCCTGTCCCGCTGAGTTACTCCAGCATTTTGTGTCTATCTTTGGTTTGAACCAGCATCAGCGGTTCCTCCCGACATCATTGAGTTTAGTCTAGTTTATTGTCAGGTGCAGCGAGGTACAGGGAAAAGCTTTGAATGCTCATTATTCCTATGTGCTTGCAAACATGTTGTTGCTGTTGTTGTTGCTGTTCGTCCTTCGTAGTTGAAGAAGACCATGGCTTCAAATATTTGTTTGTTTGTGGGTCTGGAGGTGACTGGTGAGGCCGATCCGGGCCCGGAAGGCAGACCCGCATATGGGACACAGTTGGGTGGGCGCTGCAGAAGAGGTTGAACGGCTCGAGCCTTGCGCGCGCCGCATCTCCTCTGAGCTTCTGCGGTGCGCAGAACCTATAGGTTTAGATGCAAGGATGTGCAGAGGCCGGTTTACAGTAAATTCGTTTTCACACAGAGAGTGGTGAGTCTGTGGAATTCTCTGCCTCAGAGGGCGGTGGAGGCCGGTTCTCTGGATACTTTCAAGAGAGAGCTAGATAGGGCTCTTAAAGATAGCGGAGTCAGGGGATATGGGGGAAGGCATATACTGATTGGGGATGATCAGCCACGATCACATTGAATGGTGGTGCTGGCTCGAAGGGCCGAATGGCCTACTCCTGCACCTATTGTCTATTGTCTGTTGTCTAAATAGGGCCCAAAGTGCTGGAGTAACTCAGCATGCTCAGACTGAAGAAGGGTCCCGACCCAAAATATCCACCTATATACATTCTCCAGAGATGACCCACGGAGCTACTCCAGCGCTCTGTGTCTGTTTAAGGTGTAAGGTTTAGGTTTATTATAGCCACATGTGCCGAGGTGCAGTGGAAAGCTTTGTTTTGCCTGCTTTCCAATCCGATCAGATAACACTATACAGGTGGACAAACAAGCCAAACTGGAGGACAATAGATCATGTGGAGAGGAAGAGATGGGGTGTGGTTGTTAGTGGAGGTACTTCAGAGCAGGCCCTTGTCCATGTAGTGAAGCAGGGAACACATGTGGGAGATTGCAGTGCGATGTGGTGCCAATGTTCCCACCCAATGGAAGGAAAGTCATCGATGAAGCATTTGAAGATGTTTGGGGTCATAGACATTAGATAATAGGTGCAGGAGTAGGCCATTCGGCCCTTCGAGCTAGCACCGCCATTCAATGTGAGCATGGCTGATCATCCCCAATCAGTACCCCGTTCCTGCCTTCTCCCCATATCCCCTGACTCGGCTATTTTTAAGAGCCCTATCTTGCTCTCTCTTGAAAGCATCCAGAGAACCGGCCTCCACCGTCCTCTGAGGCAGAGAATTCCACAGACTCACCACTCTCTGTGAGAAAAAGTGTTTCCTCGTCTCTCCATTCTAAATGGCTTACTCCTTATTCTTAAACTGGATGTGAAAGTGTGATAACAGAACTAGTTGTGTAAATGGGTGACCACTCCTTCAATAGCAAGAATGTCCTTCCTCAAATTAGGGGACCAAAACTGCACACAATACTCCAGCTGTGGTCTCACTAGGGCTCTGTACAACTGCACAAGGTCCTCTTTGCTCCTTTACTCGACTCCTCTTGTTACAAAGGCGAACATGCCATTCGCTTTCTTCACTGCCTGCTGTACCTGAATGCTTACTTTCATAGACTGATGAACAAGGACCCCCAGATCCCGTTGTACTTCCCCTTTTCCCAACTCGCGTCGAGACACTGGGCTGGAGTGACTGACTGACTCCCACCAGCCAGCTTCCTTGGTGTGAGAAAGGCCAGTGGGGGAGGAGAGGGAGCCGGGGTCTGGCTTACCGCACGCTCCAGGTCGGCAGCAAGAGGCACCCCCGGGGCACAAAGACGGACAGGCGAGGAGATGGACGGGCGACGAGTTGGCTGGAGGCCCCGCAGCAGCCCGGGACTCGCCTGGAACGGGCACCGCTCATAACAATGGGCGGTCACGGTGGCGCAGCGGTAGAATTGCTGCCTTACAGCGAATGCAGCGCCGGAGACCCGGGTTCGATCCTGACTACGGGTGCTGTCTGTACGGAGTTTGTACGTTCTCCCCGTGACCTGCGTGGGTTTTCTCCAAGATCTCCGGTTTCCTCCCGCACTCCATAGACGTACAGGTGTGCAGGTTAATTGGCTCGGTATAAATGTAAAAACTTTCCTGAGTGGGTGTGCGGGGTAGTGTTAATGTGCGGGGATCGCTGGTCGGCGAGGACCCGGTGGGCTGAAGGGCCTGTTTCCGTGCTGTATCTCTAAACTACACTAAACATCTGTAGTGTGGACTTTGGTCAGAGCACTAAAACATGGCGCCTGCGGGCTCAGTCGACAAATTCTGTACGCTTTCTAATCGGGGGTGTGGCAATACACTACTGGAGTTTGTAAGGAAAATAATGCCACTGTGTGTTAGCACTTAGCACGTGGCAATGAAAGCACCGCTGATCATTGAGTGAAGCACGACTCCAATGACCAGAAGGGCCTCAGTCCGAAACGTCACCCATTCCTTCTGTCCAGCGATGCTGCCTGGCCCGCTGAGTTACTCTGGCGTTTTGTGTCTACCTTAGATCCATAGAGCTGTACAGCCGGGAGACCCTTCGGCCCAACTGGTCCGCGCTGACCGTGACGCCTTTCTACACCAATGCCATTTCCCGCGTTAGGCCCACATCCCGCTACTCCTTTCCAATCAAAGTACTGTCCCAATAACTTTCAAACTTGTGGAATTCACCGCCACGGATGGCTGTGGAGGTCAAGTCAATGGATATTTATTAAGGTGGCGATTGACAGATTCTTCATTAGTGCGGGTGTCAAGGGTCATGGAGAGAAGGCCGGAGAACGGGGTTAGGACGGAGCGATAGATCAGCCGTGATTGAATGCCGGAATAGACTGGATGGGCCGAATGGCCTAATTCTACTCCGAGAACGTGCAGACCATGATGCCTTTCTACACCAATGGCCATTTGCTGCATTAGGCCCACATCCCCCTCTCTACTCCGTTCTTATCAAAGCACTGTTCTAATAACTTTTACACATTGGTGCTGGTTTAAATCGAAGACAGACACAAAACATTGGAGAAACTCTGCGGGTCAGGCAGCATCTCTGGAGAGTAGGTCATTCAATCTGCATCTACCTCCTCCCCCAAGCTGTTCCAACCTGTCCCTCAAATCATTTCAAACTGGCAAAATGGAGTGACCTTCCTGGCAGGGTCTCGACCCGGAACGTCACCCTGCAGAGATGCTGCCTGTCCCGCTGAGACACTTCAGAGCTTTTTGGGTTTAAACCAGCACCTGCGGTTCCTTCCTGCACATGGAACGAATGACCTTTAGCTGTTCTTACACGCTCCGAACCCATTCTGAGCACAAACTGGTTTGAAACACAACTCGTTGTGGAGTCTGAAGAAGGGTTTCGGCCCGAAACGTTGCCTATCTCCTTTGCTCCATAGATGCTGCTGCACCCGCTGAGTTTCTCCAGCACTTTTGTCTACCGTTGAAACACAGCAGGCCATTTGGACGAGAATCATTGTTTAAAAGCCTCCCTTCCCTTTCACTTCTTTGCCTCCTGCTGCCTGTTAGGCCCGCACATCGATAACCCAGTTTCTCCAGCTTTTTGTGTAAAATCTGGTTCCTTCTTTATAACTTTGGTGTGAGCTGACACCTGCAGGCAGTTAATGACAATGGGTACACAAAAAGCTGGAGAAACTCAGCGGGTGCAGCAGCATCTAAGGAGCAAAGGAGATAGGCGACGTTTCGGGTCGAGACCCTTCTTCAGACTGGTCAGGGATCAGGGAAACGAGAGATATAGACGGTGATGTGGAGAGATAAGGAACAATGAGTGAAAGATATGCAAAAAAGTATCGGTGATAAAGGGAACAAGCCATTGTAAGCTGTTTGTGGTGTGAAAATGAGAAGCTGGTGCGACTGGGGTGGGGGAGGGAGATGGAGATGGAGGGAATGCCAGGGCCCGAGGGCTGAGGGAGAGGTGGGAAGGGGAGGAGACAGCAAGGGTTAACAGAATTGAGAAAATTCAATATTCAAGCCCAAAGGATGCAGACTCCCCAAGCGGAATATGAGGTGCTGTTCCTCCAGCTTGCGGTGTTGCTCACTCTGGCCGTGGAGGAGGCCCAGGACCGAGAGGTCAGATGTGGAATGGGAGGGGGAGTTGAAGTGCTGAGCCACCGGGAGGTCGGGTTGGTTATTGCGGACCGAGCGGAGGTGTTCGGCGAAGCGATCGCCAAGCCTCCGCTTGGTTTCACCAATATAGATCATCTGGCATCTGGAGCAGCGGATGCAGTAGATGAGGTTGGAGGAGGTGCAGGTGAACCTCTGTCGGACCTGGAAGGACTGCTTGGGTCCCTGAAAGGAGTGGAGGGGGGAGGTGAAGGGACAAGTGTTGCATTTCTTGCGGTTGCAAGGGAAAGTGCCCGGGGAAGGGGTAGAGTGGGAGGCGAGGGAAGAATGGACAAGGGAGTTGCGGAGGGAGCGGTCTTTGCGGAAGGCAGACAGGGGGGAAGATGGGAAGATGTGGCGGGTGGAGGGGTCACGTTGGAGGTGGCGAAACTGGCGGAGGACTATATGTTGTATTTGCCGGCTGGTGGGGTGAAAGGTGAGGACCAGGGGGACTCTGCCCTGTTTGCGAGTGGGGGAATGGGGAGAGAGGGCAGTGTTGCGGGGTATGGAGGAGACCCTGGTGTGAGCCTCATCAATAGTGGGGGAGGGGAATCCCCGTTCTCTGAAGAATGAGGCCATTTGTGATGACCTGGTGTGGAACACCTCATCCTGGGAGCAGATGCGGCGTAGACGGAGGAATTGGGAATAGGGGATGGAGTCCTTACAGGAAGCAGGGTGGGAGGAAGAGTAGTCCAGGTAGCTGTGGGAGTCAGTAGGTTTGTAGTGGATGTCGGTCAGGAGCGTATCACCTGCAATAGAGATGGTGAGGTCAAGGAATGGTAGGGAAAATGACAATGGGTGTTTGCAACGGACTGGAAGAGAGCGAGCCCTCTGGGGTTAAAACTGAAGCAAAGTCAAGTCAAAAGAGTTTATTGTCATGTGTCCCTGACAGGACAATGAAATTCTTTCTTTGCTTAGCACAACAGAACATAGTAGGCATTGACTACAATTATATACTTAAATACACACATTAATTAATACATTAATAAAGTGCAAATAACAGATGGAGGGGTATTAATGTTCAGAGTTTTGTCCGAGCCAGGTTTAATAGCCTGATGGCTGTGGGGAAGTAGCTATTCCTGAACCGGGTCGTTGCAGTTCTCAGGCTCCTGTACCTTCTACCCGAAGGTAGCAGGGAGATGAGTGTGTGGCCAGGGTGGTGTGGGTCCTTGATGATGCTGCCAGCCTTTTTGAGGCAGCGACTGTGGTAGATCCCCTCGATGGAAGGAAGGTCAGAGCCGATGATGGACTGGGCAGTGTTTACTACTTTTTGTAGTCTTTTCCTCTCCAGGGCACTCAAGTTGCCGAACCAAGCCACGATGCAACCGGTCAGCAAGCTCTCTACTGTGCACCTGTAGGAGTTAGAGAGAGTCCTACTTGACAGACCGACTCTCCGTAATCTTCTCAGGAAGTAGAGGCGCTGATGAGCTTTCTTAATAATTGCATCTGTGTTCTCGGACCAGGAAAGATCTTCACAGATGTGCACGCCCAGGAATTTGAAGCTCTTGACCCTTTCAACCATCTGTTGATATAAACAGGACTGTGGGTCCCCATCCTACTCCTTCCAAAGTCCACAATCAGTTCCTTGGTTTTGCTGGTGTTGAGGGCCAGGTTATTGTGCTGGCACCATATGGACAGTCGCTCGATCTCTCTTCTGTACTCTGACTCATCCCCATCAGTGATACGTCCCACAACAGTGGTGTCGTCAGCGAACTTGATGATGGAGTTCGCACTATGACCGGCTACGCAGTCATGAGTATAGAGTGAGTACAGCAGGGGCTGAGCACACAGCCTTGAGGTTCTCCCGTGCTGATTGTTATCGAGCCTGACACATTTCCACCAATACGAACAGACTGTGGTCTGTGAATGAGGAAGTCGAGGATCCAATTGCAGAGGGATGCGCAGAGACCCAGTTCTGTGAGTTTGGTAACCAGCTTGGAGGGGATGATTGTGTTAAATGCCGAGCTGTAGTCAATGAATAACAGCCTGACATATGAGTTTTTGTTATCCAAGTGGTCCAGAGCGTTGCGGAGGGCCAGCGAGATCGCATCCACTGTTGATCTGTTGTGGCGGTAAGCGAACTGCAGTGGGTCCAGGTTTTTGTCGAGGTAGGAGTTGATTTTCGCCATGATCAACCTCTCGAAGCACTTCATCACCACAGGCGTCAGTGCCACAGGTCGATAGTCATTGAGGCACGTCACCTTGCTCTTCTTGGGCACCGGTATTATTGATGCCCTTTTGAGGCAGGTGGGAACCTCAGACCTCAGAAGTGACAGGTTGAAAATGTCCGTAAAAACTCCAGCCAGTGGTCCGCACAGGTTTTTAGAACACGACCAGGTATACCATCAGGTCCAGACGCTTTTCGAGGGTTCACCCCTCTGAAGGATTTCCTGACGTCGGCCTCTGTGACTGAGACTGAAATACCATCACAGCGAATGGGGGCTCGGGAAGGCACATCGGTGTTCTCCCTATCAAAGCGTGTGTAAAATGCATTGAGCTCATCAGGGAGTGATGTATCGCCGACATCCGAGCTGCCTCCTGGTTTCGCCTTGTAGGAGGTGATTGCATTCAGTCCCCGCCACAGCTGCCGAACATCTGTCTCATCCTCCAGTTTGGAGCAGAACTCCCTTTTGGCCTTTTTGATGGCCTTACCAAGGTCGTATCTGGACTTCGTGTAGACCACTGTATCATCAGACATGAATGCCCGGTGTCTGGTCTTCAGAAGAGTGCGGATCTCAGAGTGAGGACTTGTGAGAGGCAATCGAGGGAGGTGATTATGTGAAAGCTGCGAGGCATTTGCTTTTGTTGTAATCCGAAAGGTCATCACATTTGGGTGTAACTCGTCTCCAGTAAACATGCCTTCAATAATAATATATCTTCACTCTGCACTGTAATCATGCCACTCTACACCCACACTTGCTGGAATCATTTGCTTCTTTCTTTGTCCTTTTTGATCTCTCCGTTTTCACACCTTACCCTGCTATAAATCTGTGTCTCCCCTCTTCCCCTGAATCTCAGTCTGAAGAAGGGTCTCGACCTGAAACGTCACCCGTTCCTTCTCTCCAGAGATGCTGCCGGCTGCCCCCGCTGAGTTACTCCAGCATATTGCGTCTGTCTTTATTCTCAGCAAACTGTTCCAAATCACCGCAAAGGGCAAGCTTGAGAATTCAGCGTCCAGATGTGAACACAGACCAGTGCACAGCCCATTAATGATATTGTTCATGTAATGAGATTATATTTCCAATTGCAGGAAATCTTCTTATAAAACATGACAACCCAGTTACATTTTGTTTGTATTCTCTCAGTAATTTGATAGGAACCTAGCGTGGGCGGCGGAGCAGCGGGTAGAGCAGCTGCCTCACAGCGCCAGAGACCCGGGTTCGATCCTGACCTAGTGTGCTGTCTGTGTGGAGTTTGCACGTTCTCCCTGTGACTGAGGGCTTTTCTCCGGCAGGCTCCAGTTTCCTTCCACATCCCAAAGGCGTGCGGGTCTGTTAGTTAATTGGCCTCTGTAAATTGCCCCTAGTGTGTTGGGGGGGATGAGAGAGTGGGATAAAATAGAGCATGTTACTCATTATCACCTAGCGCACAGCCAACAATGGACCATTGTGTGCTCCACCTGTCCTTGCCCATCATTACTTTTTCACATATCTTTCATTTATTTGTTCTACTTCTCTCTGTTCCAGTCTATATCTCTCATGTCCCTTTCCCCTGACGAGGCAATGGCTGCCTCGCCAACAGTCTGTCTGTCCTTTCCTTCTTTGTGCCCGTTTTGTATGTGTTAAATGTGTGTTTTGTTAGTGTTCTTTAGCTTGCTTTATGTGGTGTTGGGGGTGGGGGTTCTTTAGCTTGCTTTATGTGGTGTTGGGGGTGGGGGTTCTTTAGCTTGCTTTATGTGGTGTTGGGGGTGGGGGTTCTTTAGCTTGCTTTATGTGGTGTTGGGGGTGGGGGTTCTTTAGCTTGTTTTATGTGGTGTTGGGGGTGGGGGTTCTTTAGCTTGCTTTATGTGGTGTTGGGGGTGGGGGTTCTTTAGCTTGTTTTATGTGGTGTTGGGGGTGGGGGTTTGGGGAAACTTTTTCTAATCCCTTACCTCGACGGAGATGCTATTTTTTTACGTATCGTATCTCCGTCCGCACCGCGGCCTAACCTCATGGAGTTGGCGGCCTTTGCTGGAGTCCGACCGGGAGCTCCATGGTGGGAGCCTGCGGGACTCTAACAGCGCAGAGGTCGCGAGCCCTGTCGGGGTTCGGCTTTGGGGCTCCAGCCGCGGGAGCTTGCGGGGCTTTGACCGCCCTGACGCGGGAGTTTCTATCGCCGGCTGCGGGAGCTGCGATCGCCCCGACTACGAGTGGTTCGACCGTCCCTGCACGGGAGAATAAAGAGGAAGAAGATTGGACCTTATTGCCTTCCATCACAGTGAGGAACGTGAGGAATCCGCTGTGGTGGATGTTTATGTTGACTTTTATGTCTCGTTGGGTTTTTTTTAGTACGGCTGCATGGTAATTCGCACATCACTGAACCTTAATTGGTACACGTGGCAATAAACTGACCTTGAAACCTTGAACTAGTGTGATGGTCGGTGTGGACTCGTTGGGCCGAAGGGTCTTGTTTCCATGTTGAATCTCTAATCTAAACCGCCATTGTTGTGGTAATCATCTCATAAAATGAAAATCTAATTAAAATGTGCAAAAGGTTTTAAGCATTACGAAATGATTATATTTCAACACCAATACTTAACATGCATCAGAAATTATGTGCAACAAACGTATTGAATTTTAAAGGTCATTATGATATAATAAATATTATAAAATGTATGTGAATAGCTCAATTATAATAATGACAAAGATTACAAGTAAATTTAGTTGCCAAGTATGGAAGAAGAACTGACAAAGAATTTGATTTGCCATTTTCAGTCAAACCAAGAAAAAGCACCAACTACATAAAAAATAACACAAACATCCACCACGGCGCAGTGTGATGGAAGGCAATAACTTCTTATCTTCTTCCCGCCTTCTTCTCCCGCGGTCGGCGCAGTCGAACCATCCGCAGTCGGGGCGATCGTAGCTCCCTCGGTTGGAGCTCCCGAAGTTGATCCCCAGCAAGAGGCCGCCAGCTGCACGATGTCAGGCCGCAATGCAGACAGAGATACGACATGGAAAGATTTGCATCTCCGTTGAGAACAGTTGATTAAAAAAAGTTTCTCCCACCCCCCCTCGTTGCCAGCTTCCCCTCGGCCAACAAAGAATATCCTTGGGGGACAAAAATGCTGGAGAAACTCAGCAGGCGAGGCAGCATCTACGGAGCGAAGGATATAGGCCCTTCGCTCCATAGATGCTATTTTCCAGCATCTGCAGTTCCTTCTTAAACATCCAAAATATCCTTGATCGTTGTATGTTTTGATCCCTCGTTTTCACACCTTACTCTTCTGTATCTGTAGTTACAACATCTGTATCTGTAGGGGCAAAATTTTAAAGGTGGTTTGGGGCAGGTTGTTTTACACTAAGGGTAGTGGGTGCTGGGAATGCATTGCAAGGGGAAGTGGTGGAGACACATACGATCGTGGCGTTTAAGAAGCTTTTAGGGAGGCAACAGAGGATATGGATCACGTGCAGGCAGGTGTGATTAGTTTATCCTGGCATCATGTTCAGAGCAGACCTGATGGGCTGAAAGGCCTGTTGCTGTGCTGTGCTAACAACATATTTTCTGTGGCTTTTTCCTGTCTGTTATCAATAGACAATAGACAATAGGTGCAGGAGTAGGCCATTCGGCCCTTCGAGCCATTCACTGTGATCATGGCTGATCATCCACAATCAGTACCCCGTTCCTGCCTTCTCCCCATATCCCCTGACTCCGCTATCTTTAAGAGCCCTATCTAGCTCTCTCTTGAAAGCATCCAGAGAACCTGCCTCCACCGCCCTCTGAGGCAGAGAATTCCACAGACTCACCACTCTCTGTGAGAAAAAGTGTTTCCTCGTCTCTCCGTTCTAAATGGCTTACTCCTTATTCTTAAACTGGATGTGAAAGTGTGATAACATAGAACTAGTTGTGTGAATGGGTGACCGATGGCCGGCATGGGCTTGGTGGGCCAAAGGGCCTGCTCCCATGCTGTATCTCTAAACTAAACATGCAGCGCCTCCTCCCTCAGGCATGGGGTCAATGACTGGGAGGGCCCTGTTTGTGGAGAGGCTGACAAATTTGTATCACATGTGCAAATTCTTTCCTTTGCAAAAAAATCAATTGCGGACTGAAGTGCCCTTGGGCTTCTGAGCATTGTCACGAGTTGTCATGGTGCGGGGTATGGTATTGATTCTCGCCCCACTTTAGATGAACAAGAGGCGGGCAGAACCACGTTTGATCGACCCACAGGGCTCCCCGATCAGCAGGGAGTGGGAACTGTGTCAGAAACCTTCTCAGCTCCCCTGTTGCCAAAGCAAGCAAACCATCCCGGATACCAGCGTTGCCGAATTATACCGTGGAATGTCCCGATGGTTAAGACCATCGATCCTCACCTCACCTGCCTCTCTTACAATAGATTTAGGCCCGGCTGTGGGCTGCGCAACCTCAGTGTTGCTAAGGTGACACAACACTTATTTACAAAGCAAAGACAGTACTGGAACATTATTAAACGGGCCGAGAAATAATAGATCAAAATAAAAAACACATGTTAGTAACATTTCTTTTCTGTTTGTTTCTCAGCATTTCCATGGCAGTGGGGAGAATGTGGTACTTGTTACACCGGCTCAGCGATTAATAGAAAGTTATAACAACTTGAGGTGCCAAATATATTTAACCCTCTAATGCCCTGATCGTGTCTGGCGATAATTCACGCCACGTGATCAATAAGTCTTCTGTCGGTTCCACTGCCTTCACTCCAAGACATGTTCTCCTGCTATTCTCGTCCGGGAGTCAGGATGCAGCTGTTAAAGGACTTGGGCTAGGCCGCACTTGGAGCATTGCATCCACTGTTCTGGTCGCCCCATTGCAGGAAGGATGTGCAAGGCTTTGGAGGATGTTTACCAGAATGCTGTCTTTGATTAGAGGGCATTAGCTGTAAGGAGAGGCAATAGACAATAGACAATAGGTGCAGGAGTAGGCCATTCGGCCCTTCGGCCCTTCGAGCCAGCACCGCCATTGAATGTGGTCACATTGGACAAATTTGGATCCCAAAGAAACGTCGCCTGTCCATTCCCTCCACAGATGCTGCCTGACTTGCTGAGTTCCTCCAGCACTTGTGGTTTTTATTTTGCCCAAGATGCCAGCATCTGCAGTTCCTTGTACCTCCATTCCTGATGGCCACGGTGCACAGAGTGATCTGCCCGGGTTTGGAGTCTAGTGGCCCTGTCCCACGGTACGAGTTCATTCCAAGAGCTCTCCCGAGTTAAAAAAAAAATCAAACTCGTGGTAAGCACGGAGAATAGCGGGTACGTCGGAGCTCGGGGACGTCTCTTAACGGCTCGTAACGCTAACGGCGGGTACTGGGGAAGACTCGCTAACAGCAGGTAAGCACGGGAAGACGCGTGAAGATTTTTCAACATGTTGAAAAATGTCCACGAGAGCCCCGAGTACCGACGAGCGGCCATTGCCGTAAATCTCCGAGTTCGAATCAGGGCAAACTCGGGAGAGCTCTTGCAATGAACTCGTACCGTGGGACAGGGCTTTAGCTTGCCTACATTCTTGGTCGTTAATCACTGTGTCTCACGCCTTCCCAATGGCACTTTCTGGGAGAGCGACTCGACCAATGCTTTTGGATGAGGCCAGATGAAGGCTACACAGTGGCTCAGCCGGTAGAGTCGCTGCCTCACAACGCCAGAGACCCAGGTTCGATCCTGACCTCAACTGCTGTCCGTGTGGTCGTTTCCTATAACAAGAGTCAAGAGTGTTTTATTGTTAAATGTATCAAAACGGAACAATGGCATCTTTACAGGCAGCATCACAACAGGTTTGTAACCACGGTGCCCAATACATAATATCATAAACAGAACCCAAAAAAAATCAATTCAATTGATAAAAAATTAATAAGAAAACCCAATATAGTACAAAGTCCCTGGTACAAAGTCCCTAGTACAACGAAGGCAGTTGGTAGTTTGGAGTTTGGAGCCCAATAGCCTGATGGCTGTAGGGAAGAAGCTGTCCCTGGACCTGGAGGATACAGTTTTCAGGCTCCTGTACCTTCTTCCTGATGGCAGGGTTGGAATGAGTGTGTGGCCAGGGTGGTGTGGGTCTCTGATGATGCTGGCTGTCTTTTTGAGGCAGCGACTCCTGTAGATCCCTTCGATGGTGGGGAGGTCAGTACCCCTGACGGACCGGGCAGTGTTCACCACTTTTTTGTAATCTCCTTCGTTTCTGGGCGTTCGAGCTGCTGAACCGGGCCAAGATGCAACTAGTCAGTATGTTCTCTACTGTACACCTGTGGAGAGTTAGAGAGAGTATTCGTTGACATCCCAAATCTCCTCGATCCTCTACGGAAATAGAGGCATGGATGGGCTTTCTTCATGATTGCTGCCTCTAGGCCAGATATTCAGAGATAGGCACGGCCAGGAACCTGAAGTTGTTGACCCTCTCCACGCTGGCCCATTGATGAAGATGGGTCTGTGGATCCTTGTCCTTCCGCTTCTAAAGTGAACGATCAGTTCCTTGGTTTTACTGACAGAGGGAGCAAGGTTGCAGTTCTGGCATCGATGGTCAGCATCGACTTGGTGGGCCAAAGGGCCTATTTCCGTGCTGTATCTCCAAACTCAATGGATATTTTTCAGGCGGAGATTGACAGATTCTTGATTAGTCAAGGGCCTGTCCCACTTACGCGACTTTTTTGGCGACTGCCGGCTCCCGTCATATGTCGTCGCGTTAGTGGGACAGGCCCATTAATGTGTCAGGAGTTAGAGGGAGAAAGCAGGAGAATGGTGTTGAGGTGAAGAGATAGACCAGGCAGGATTGAATGGCAGAGTAGGCTTGATGGGGCGAATCTTATTCTGCTCCAGGAACTTATGAACTAATTGCCTCGGTGAGGCCAGCAGCACAATCAAGGACCAGTCGCACCCCGGCCACTCCCTCTTCACCCCTCTCCCATCTGGATAAAGGTATAGGTGTGAAAACGCACACCTCCAGATTCAGAGACAGTTTCTTCCCAGCTGTTATCAGGCAACTGAACCATCCCACCGCAGCCAGAGAGCAGTCCTGAACTACTATCTACCTCATCGGTGATCATCGGACTATCCTTGATTGGACTTTGCTGGCTTTACCTTGCACTAAGTGTCATTCCCTTATCATGTATCTGTACAGTGTAAATGGCTCGATTGAAATCATGTATTGTCTTTCTGCTGACTGGTTAGCACACAACAAAAGCTTTTCACTGTACCTGACACGTAGGGTTGCTAACTGACCCGTATTAGCCGGGTCATCCCGTATATTGGGCTAACTTGGTTTGTCCTGTACCGGACCACCCTTGTCCCGTATTTGACTGCTACTACTCGGGTCGAGGGGACTGTCGGGTCGGAGTGCTGCATCCCGCCCCGCCTCACCCGTCCCGACGTAGTGCAGCCCATGGAGTGCAGCAGCAGCAGCGCCTCACCCGTGGCCCCGTCGGTCGGCAGCCCGGCCAGCTGTCCGACCTTCGGACCTTCGCTTACCGCCGACACCACCACCCCTCCTACTCACGGCCGATCATCGGCTCATGAGTTGGACGGGGCGCCGGACTTTGCACGCGACATCGCGCGGCACGGGCCAAAACTCCTCAGCTGGCCCTCCGGCTGGGCTCTGTGTGCAGTCCAGCACTCGGGCCAAGTCGGTCAACGATTTGCCGTCGGGAATTTGTCCCGTATTTTGACCTTTTGTCCCTTATTTGGGAGTGAGAAAGTTGGCAACCCTACTGACACGTGACAATAAGTGAAACTGAAACTGAAAGTGAAACGGAAACTGAAACCAGAAACTGAAACTGAAACTGAAACTGAATGGTGATTACGGTTATTGCTCCTTGTGGCGCTGTTTTCTTGGCACTTTAACAGCAGCGTGGAGATCCGAGTCCAGAATGTGGAGACGGTGTGATCATCTGCAGAGTGGGAGCAGTAAGAACAGCAAGTGCCTCAATCAGTGGACAAAGCAAGATCAATTGGTCATCTATCACTTGCTCCGTTTAACATCATACAGATTAATGCAAATGCAAGCTTTAGTTACAGTATCTTCCTCCATTAGTGAGTCCAGATTTGGATCTTTCAAGCAGATGGAATAGATTTTTTTCCCAGATCCGATTTTCATGGATGGCCATAAGGAATTAACATATTAAGGGGTAGGAAGGAACTGCTGATGCTGGTTTAAATCGAAGATAGACACAAAATGCTGGAGTAACTCAGTCTGAAGAAGGGTCTCGACCCGAAACGTCACCCTTTCCTTCTCTCCAGAGATGCTGCCTGTCCCGCTGAGTCACTCCAGCATTTTGGGTCTAGGATTAACATATGATGAGCGCTGGGCCTGCACTCACTTGGATTTTTAGAAGGATGATGGGGGACCACATTGAAACTTACCGAATGGTGAAGGACCAAGACATGGTGGATGTGGAGAGGTCGTTTCCACTGGTGGGAGAGTCTAGGACTAAAGGTCAGAGCCTCAAAATTGAAGGACACACCTTTAAGAAGGAGATGGGGAGGAATTCCTTTAGTCAGAGGGTGGTGAATCTGTGGAATTCTTTGCCACAGAAGGCGGTGGAGGCCGTCAATAGATATCTTTCAGGCAGAGATAGAGAGATTCTCGATTAGTACGGGTGTCAGAGGTCATGGGGAGACAAAGGACAAAGGACATTTATTGTCACATGTGAGGGATAAAGTGATTAAACACCATTAAAGTAAGGAGTTTTAAAGAGAATTCGAACTGAGAGGGGCTGGAGAGAGGGTTCTGACACAGCTGTGTCTGAAGGTTGCCAGACCCATCCTTGAGTCCTTGAGTAAGAAGTAATAGCATTGTATAGCAGTAGAAGGGAGTGATGTAGAGAGATCCCTATCAGTGGAAGGGAGTGATAGATGGGACCCTTGTCACTATAGCTTAGCTTTAGTACTGATATAGGAGAACTGAGAGGGTTCACTAGGAGGTGAGTAAAACTAGGGTAGGTCATGAGCAACTGAGCATGCTTAATAGAATAAATGAATATTACAACACACCCCTGGTCAAGAAACTGCTCATTACCATGAACATGTTTGAACATGCGATGTATGATATGGGAGGTGCGAGGGGATGTACGGGGGGATGTACCTACAGATTGTGCACCTCAGACCCTGATTGGAGAAGGGTCCAGAGGGGAGGTTGAATGTAAAATTCTGTGTATAAAGGGGGATGACTTCTTTGGCTTCGGTGTGTCTCGACTTGGAGAGGCACCCGGGTCTGCAGAGTCGAGAGGAATAAAGAACTCTTGCTTCCAAGATTTAGTCTTTGAGCATTAATTATGAGCACAAAGCGTATCTCACATCACATACACCAATTGGTGTAGTGAAATGTGTCTTGCGATGCAGCACATAGATACAGATGAGACATAACATTAAATAATTTAACATAAAACATAAAAAACATCCCCCCACAATGGTTCTCATTATGAGGGAAGGCACAAAGTCCAGACCCCACACCCAGTTCACCCATAGTCGGGCCTATTGAGGCCCCCACAGTCGCCTCTATGGGGGCCGATGTTACAGGCCCTTCTTCGCCGGGTGTTGGTGCTCCGGCGGCGGGAGAACCCTCTCAGCGGCTCGGGGTGCCTGGAGCGGCCGCTTCCTTGCTGGAGACCGCGGCTTCCGACACCAACAGGCCACGCTGAATGGAGCTCCACAACTGGCGATCTGGAGAAGGCAGGAGAATGGGTTTGAGAGGGAAAGATAGATCAGCCATGATTGAAAGGGGGAGTAGACTTGATGGGCCGAATGGCCTAATTCTGCTCCTCACCTCTACGTTCTCCCTGTGACCACCTGGGTTTTCTCCGGGTGCTCCAGTTTCCTCCCACACCCCAAAGACGTGTGGGTCTGTCGATTAATTAATTGGCTTAGATAAGATTGTAAATTGTCCATAGGATGTAGCATATTGCTAGCATACGGGGTGATCGATGCTCGGCATGGGCCTGGTGGGCTGAAGGGCCTGTTTCCATGCTGTATCTCTACAGTCTGAAGTCTAAAGACCATATGGGTTTCACAAGGTCATAAGTGTTGGACAATAGACAATGGACAACAGGTGCAGGAGTAGGCCATTCAGTCCTTTGAACCATTCATGGCTGATCATCCCCAATCAGTACCCCGTTCCTGCCTTCTCCCCATATCCCTTGACTCCGTTATCTTTAAGAGCCCTATCTAACTCTTTCTTGAAAGCATCCAGAGAATCAGCCTCCACTGCCTTTTGGGGCAGAGAATTCCATAAATTCACAACACTCTGTGTGAAAAAGTTATTCCTCATCTCAGTTCTAAATGGCTTACCCCTTATTCTTAAACTGTGGCCCCTGGTTCTGGACTCCCCCAACATTGGGAACATGTTTCCTGCCTCTAGCGTGTCCAATCCCTTAATGATCTTCTATGGTTCAACGGTTATATGTTAGGAGCAGAATTAGGTTATTCGGCCCATCAAGTCTACTCCACCATTCGATCATGGCTGATCTATCTCTCCCACCTAACCCCATTCTCCTACTGCCTCCCAATAACCCCTGACAAACACCCATACTAATCAACAATCTATCTACCTCTGCCTTAAAAATATCAATTGGCGGCCTCCACAGCCTTCTGTGGCAAAGAATTCCACAGATATACCACCCTCTGACTGAAGAGATTCCTCACCATCTTCTTCAAGGAACATCCTTCAAAATCTCAAGGTAGGCAAAAGTGCTGGAGAAACTCAGCGGGTGAGGTAGCATCTATGGAGTGAAGGAATAGGTGGCGCTTCGAGTCGTCCCGAAACGTCACCTATTCCTTCGCTCCATAGATGCTACCTTACCCGCTGAGTTTCTCCAGCATTTTTGTCTACATTCGGTTTTTCCAGCACCTGCAGTTCTCTCTTAATCCTTTAATTCTGAGGCTATGACCTCCAGTCCTAGACTCTCCACTCCCACTAGTGGAAACATCCGCTCCACGTCCACTCTGTCCAGGCCTCTCAGGTTGCTTCGGTTTCCTCCCACATCCCCAAAGACGTGCGGGTCTGTGTTTCTGTTCGAGTTTCCAGCATCTGCAGTTCCTTGCGTCTCTGTAACTCCACGCTGCAGATTGCCAAAGGATAACATCATCACCAGTGAACGGAAGATATTATCGCCGCTACTTTGCAAAATCGGCTTCTCATTTACTTTAGCTGTTGCTTTCTTTGCACTGACTCAAGATAAAGAAGTAGTTTTGCTTTTCCTGCCCAGTATTGGGAGCACCGTTCAGGAATGGTGTAAACTGACATTTGCAGAGAACTGCAAGTTCCCTGGTGATAACATCCTGTACAGAGTGGTGACTTTTTGTTCGGCACTAATAAAATACGCTAGCCGTAATCTTTTTGAAAAACAAAATCAAATGACTGAATTGAAATTCAATGCAGCAATAAAATATATTTACATTGCTTTATTAACCCTAAAAGAAGAGTCATTAACAAAAGCTCACACTGAGCTAAAATGTAATTGCTTCAAAAAAACAAGTGGCTTAAAATTATTTGCATGTTTGAACCTAGAGATTAATTGACTGGTTTGCAGATGTTGTGTTTATCATATGTGTCAAAATTCACAAATCTAACATACAAAATCTTTCGAGTTTAGAAATACAGCACGGAACAGGCCCACCGAGTCCACACTGACCAGCGATCACCCCGTACACTAACACTATTCTACACACTAGGGACAGTGTTTACAGCTTGTTACCAAAGCCAATTAAACTACAAATCTCCTTGCGGCAGTGCGGGAGGAAACCGGAGCACCCGGAGAAAACCCACGCGGTCACAGGGAGAACGTGCAGACTCCATACAGACAGCACCCGTAGTCAGGATCGAACCCGGGCCTCTGGCGCTGCGAGGCAGCAACTCTACCGCTGCGCCACTGTTACCCAAAATATGACTTAAAATTATTTGCATGTTTGAATCTAGAAATTCATTGACTGATTTGCGGGTTTAGTGTTTATTGCAAATTGGGGAAAAAAACCCCAAAATTCTCATGTATAATATACAAGAACTTAAATTGGTTTCTAAATAAATGTATTAATGAGAATATTTGGCGTGCTAGGTTTGCATGTGCAGAAAACAATTGTTAAGCTGACAAATACTGACGAGGATGTTTTTTTTAATTATTATTTCACAGATAGTTATGCCTTCCAATTATTCCTGACAATTACAGCAGATTAGGCAATACATTGTCTATGCAGTTTATGCAGTCTAGTTACTGTAAGCCCTGATCCACCCGACATATGAAGTATGGTTTAGGATTGGAATAATAATAGGAATAGATTAGAATGTGGGCGCATGGTGGCACAACGGTAGAGTTGCTCCCGGGATTTGATCCCGACCTCGGGTGCTGTCAGTTTGTGCATTCTCTTATCAAGTCTTCTAGAAGGATCTGATGGAAACATATAAATTTCTTAAGGGATTGGACAGGCTAGATGCAGGAAAAATGTTCCCGATGTTGGGGGAGTCCAGAACCGGGGACCACGGTTTAACTATGAGGGGCATGCCAGTTAGGACTGAGATGAGGAAAAACTTTTTCACCCAGAGAGTTGTGAAACTGGAATTCTCTGCCACAGAAGGCAGGGGAGGCCAATTCACTGGGTGTTTTCAAGAGAGAGTTAGATATAGCTCTTAGGGCTAACTGAATCAAAGGATATGGGGTGAAGGCAGGAACGGGGTACTAATGCTGGATGATCAGCCGTGATCATATTAAATGGCGGTGTTGGCTCGAAGGGCCAAATGGCCTACTCCTGCACCTATTTTCTATATTTTTATGTCTCCCAGTGACCGCGTGGGTTTTCTCCGGGTGCTCTGGTTTCCTCCCACACTCCCAAGACGTGCAGGTTTGTAGGTTAATTGTCTTCTGGCAATGGTAAATTGTCCCTAGTGTGTAAGGAGGTGCTGGAGTACGGGGTGATCGCTGGTCGGCGCGGACTGGGTGAGCCGGAGGGCCCGTTTCCACCGTTGCATCTCCGAAAGTCTGAGGTGAAGTCGTCGGAGAATCTGACTGGCAGATCTTGGACAAAAATAAATTCTTCTGATCTGCAACACACCAATACATTATTGCTCGATCCAAGCAACAAAAACAACTTCCAGGAACATCCTGCGATAAACACAGAAGGGGTTTGTTTTCCGTAAGAGAAACATTTTCACCAAGAAGCACGTCGGATCAGAGGAATGTAAGCTCGTTTTTTTAAAAAAACAAATCAAATCTGCAAACATTTTGTACGAACAGTAGTTATTTTACTGGGTTGATATAACGTTGGTGGCAAATGGTCTGTGTTTCCAGTTTCTGTCACTGGAGCATTAAAGGCAACACCTTAAAATAATGCTGTTCGCTCCTTAGATGCTGCTGCACCCGCTGAGTTTCTCCAGCCTTTTGTGTACCCTTAAAATAATGGATCGCTGCTTTGCAATAAAGTCAAGTGAAAAATTCCATGTTACTATCAATAACTAAGCCACGACACAAATATTTCAAAAGACAGGCTAATATCACAAAGAGTACAGCACATGTACCTTAATTTGATAATCGCATACAGCTCGTTCCTGATTTGCATTCATTCAATAGTCAGCCACCTATAGTTCCCACTAGGCCCTGACTTGTTTTACTGCCTGTAGAGGTTGTTTATTGAAAAAGAATGTCAGTTCAACCCGCACGATTAAAGGTTTGTTTTTGAACTGGAGCAAGATTTATTAACCCCTCCGTGACTGAATGCTAAAGGATAGATCCCGCTGGAGGCTTAATGGCCGGTCTGATGGTTTAAAAATGGCAATGGGTTTAGTTTAAGAAGGAACTGCAGATGCTGGAAAAATCGAAGGTAGACAAAAATGCTGGAGGAACTCAGCGGGTGAGGCAGCATCTATGGAGAGAAGGAATAGACGACGTTTCGGGTCGAGGGTCGCCTATTCCTTCTCTCCATAGATGCTGCCTCACCCGCTGAGTTCCTCCAGCATTTTTGTCTCCCATGGGTTTAGTTTAGTTCAGTTTTAGAGATATAGGGTGGAAACAGGCCCTTCGGACCACCGAGTCCTCGCCGACCAGCGATTCCCGCACATTAACACTACCCTACACACGGGGGACAATTTACATTTTATACCGAGCCAATTCACCTGCAAACCCGCATGTCTTTGGTGTGTGGGAGGAAACCGAAGATCCCCACGCAGGTCACGGGGAGAACGTACAAACTACGCACAGACAGCGCCCGTAGTCAGGATCGAACCCGGGTCTCTGGCGCTGTGAGGCAGCAACTCCACCGCTGCGCCACCGTGCCGCCCGGGTCTGGGCAAACGTTGGTTAAAATGGACAGTCGAAACGATGAACTGCAGGTGCTGAGTTACACAGGGCTGCAGGGAAAATGCTGGGAACTGTAGGCCGGTGAGCTTAACGTCTGTAGTTGGTAAGTTACTAGAGAGTATTCTGAGGGATGGGATATACAGGCATTTGGATGGGCAACAGCTGATTAGGGACAGTCAGCATGGTTTTGTACGTGGGAGGTCGTGTCATAAATCTGATTGATTTTTTTGAAGGTCGATGAGGGCAGAGCTTTAGATGTTATATACATGGATTTCAGTACGGCGTTCGACAAGGTTCCACCTGGTAGGCTGCTCTGGAAGGTTCGATCGCATGGGATCCAAGGAGAGATAGCTGAATGGATAGCAAATTGGCTCCATGGAAGGAAGCAGAGGGTGATGGTGGAAGGTCGTTTCTCGGACTGGAGGCCTGTGACTAGTGGTGTGCCTCAGGGTTCAGAGCTGGGCCCGTTACCGTTTGTCATCTACATCAATGATTTGGATCAGAACATACAGGGCAAGATTAGCAAGGTTGCCGAAGATACAAAAGTGGGTGGTTTTGCAGATAGTGAAGATGATTGTGATAGATTGCAGCAGAATCTGGATCGATTGGCCAGGTGGGCGGAGGAATGGTTGATGGAATTTAATACAGAGAAGTTTGAGGTGTTGTATTTTGGGACGTCGAACAAGGGCAGGACCTATACAGTGAATGGTGGGCCTCTGGGTAGTGTTGTAGAGCAGAGGGATCTAGGAGTACAGGTGCATGGTTCCTTGAAGGTGCGAGTCGCAGGTAGATAATGGGGTGGTCAAAAAGACTTTGGCACTTTGGCCTTCATCAGTCAGAGTGTTGAGTACAGACGTTGGGAGGTCATGTTGCAGTTGTATAAGACGGTGAGACTTCATTTAGAATATTGTGTTTTGGGCATCATGTTATAGGAACGATATTGTCAAGCTTGAAAAGGTTCAGAAAAGATTTACGAGGATGTTGCCAGGACTAGAGGGTGTGAGCTATAGGGAGAGGTTGAGTAGGCTGGGTCTCTATTCCATAGAGCGCAGGAGGATGAGGGGTGATCTTATCGAGGTGTACAAAAATAATGAGAGGAATAGATCGAATAGATGCACAGAGTAGGGGAATCGAGGACCAGAGGACATAGGTTTAAGGTGAAGGGGAAAAGATTTAATAGGAATCTGAGGGGTAACTTTTTCACACAGAGGGCGGTGGGTGTATGAACAAGCTGCCAGAGGAGGTAGTTGAGGCAGGGACAATTCAAACATTGAAGAAACAGTTAGACAGGTACATGGATAGGACAGGTTTGAAGGGATATGGACCAAGTGCAGGCAAGTGGGACTAGTGTAGCTGGGACATTGTTGGCCGGTGTGGGCAAGTTTCCACATTGTATCACTCTATGACTCTATGAGTGACGGAGTGGCTGTCTCGGAGGTTGTAAGGCAGCAGCTCCACCCGCTGCACCACTGAGCCGCCCCTCTCCAAGGTGGAGCATCGTTGGAACCGCTGTGGATGGATGAACACCAGAATGTTTGGACTAATGGAACTCATCAAGTCATACAGCACGGAAACAGGCCCTTCAGCCCAACACGTCCATGCCTTGATCAGTGCGGGTGTCAGTGGTTATGGGGAGAAGGCAGGAGAATGGGTTTGAGAGTGAAAGATAGATCAGCATGTTGGCCTTCATCACACGAGGAGTTGAGCGTAGGGGCAAAGAGGTCCTTCTGCAGTTGTGCAGGGCCCTGGTGAGACTACACCTGGAGTATCATGTGCAGTTTTGGTCACCAAACTTGAGGAAGGCCATTCTTGCCATTGAGGGAGTGCAGCGTAGGTTCACGGAGTTAATACAAGGGATGGCGGGACTCTCATATGTTGATAAATTGCAGCGGCTGGGCTTGTATACTCTGGAATTTAGAAGGATGAGAGGATATCTTATTGAAACTCTTTGGGATAGTGGAGTTAAAGGATATGGAGAGATATGGAGAGAAGGCAGGAATGGGTTACTGATTGTGGATGATCAGCCATGATCACATTGAATGGCGGTGCTGGCTCGAAGGGCCGATTGGCCTACTCCTGCACCTATTGTCTATTGTCTATGATTGAATGGCAGAGTACACTTGATGGGCTGAATGGCCTAAATCTCCTCCTATGACATGAACTTATTCTGACCAGTGCCCCATCTAAGCTAGTCCCATTTACTTGCATTTGACCCGGGTTTGATCCGGACCTCGGGTGCTGTCTGTGCCGAGTTTGCACGTTCTCCCTGTGGCCGCGTGCGTTTTTTTCCGGGTGTTCCAGCTTTGTGAATTCATAAGTTTTTTAAGTTAGAAGTTAAGGAGCTGAATTAGGCCATTCTGCCCATCAGGTCCGCTCCGCCATTCAATCATGGCTGGTCTCTCTCGCTCCCTCTCAACCCCATTCTCCTGCCTTCTCCCCATAACCTCCGACACGCGTATTAATCTAGAATCCGTTTCATGGATAAATACATGTTAATGAAGTCCTCCCTCATCCTTCTCAACTCCAGCGAGTACAGGCCCAGTGCCGTCAAATACTCATCATATGTTCAGCCAATACTCCCACATTCCAAAGACGTACAGGTTTGTAGGTTCTGTGGCTTCTGTAAACTGTCCCTAGTGTTTAGGCTAAAAAACAGGTGCAGGAGTAGGCCATTCAGCCCTTCGAGCCAGCAATGTGACCATGGCTGATCATCCAAGCGCAGTCTCCCGTTCCTGCCTTCTCCCCATATCCCCTGACTCCGTTAGCCCTGTGAGCTATAGCTCTCTCCTTGATATGATAGAACTAGCTAACGAGTGGTCGTTGGTCAGCATGGACTCGGTGGGCTGAAGGGCCTATTTCCACCTTGTATTTCTAAACTAAACTCCAACGGTGTAACTGGAGGAATCCAAAATGCAAATGTGCCTGCACGACAAATAGTGAAAATTAAGGGGATTTGCCCCACCTGAAAAGATTTGCATGAAAACAGACTGAGTTTGGTTTCAAAATCCCTCTTTAATTTTAATGAAACACCCAGAGAATCAACAGCCATGTTGCTGTTACAACTTGTGCCTCAGTGCACGTGACAACCAACTAAACTAAACTGACCTGAACTCATGTTGTGGACTTATAGTAAAATATGATGACTTATGCAAACCGAATGCAAAGCTTCTCAGATTTTGCAGTTTAACTGTAATTTGTGGTATAAGTCTCGGTTATTTTTTTAAAAATTATATCAAACTAGCAAAGAGCAATTGAGTAAAATGGAACAAAGAACATTGAAGGTAAAACAGTGGCGCACAGGAGCAGACCCTTCAGCCCACAAGGTCCGTGCCAAACGTGACGCCAAGCTATCGACAACAGGTGCAGGAGGAGGCCGTTCGGCCCTTCGAGCCTGCACCGCCATTCAATGTGATCACGGCTGATCATCCACAATCAGTGCCCCGTTCCTGCCTTCCCCCCATATCCCATGACTCCGCTATCCATAAGAGCTCTATCTAACGCTCTCTTGAAAGTATCCAGAGAACCCGCCTCCACCGCCCTCTGAGGCAGAGAATTCCACAGACTCACAACTCTCTGTGTGAAAAAGTTTTTACTCATCTCCATTCTAAATGGCTCACCTTTTATTCCTAAACTATGGCTCCTGGCTCTGGACTCCCCCGACATCGGGAACATGTTTCCTGCCTCTAGCGTGTCCAAACCCTTAATAATCTTCCATGTTTCAATAAGATCCCCGTTCATCCTTCTAAACTCCTCTGCCTGCATGTAATCCATATCCCTCCATATCCAAGGGGCAGTCTAACAATGTAGGAAGGAACTGCAGATGCTGATTTAAACCGTAGATACACACAAAAAGCTGGAGTAACTCAGCGGGTCAGATAACATCTCTGGAGATGTTGCTGTCTGACCTGCTGAGTTACTCCAGCTTTTTGTGTCTATCTACGGTTTAAATCAAAGTGGCTCGACCCAAAACGTCACCTATTCCTTTTGTTCAGTGATGCTGTCTGACCCGCAGAGTTACTCCGGCTTTTTGTGCCTATCTAAAAGTCTTTAAAAGGCCGCCATCATATCTGTCTCCACCAGTATGTTCCAGGCACTCACTACCTCTGTCTGCCCCGGATATCTCCTCCTTCTTAGTTTTAAGGACGTCCACAAAAGAGTTTTTGCAATGTTGGGATTGCGTTCCGAGAATAAAGTCCATATTGCGATTTTTCATAAGGTTGAAGCTGCAATGATCCGTGTGGGTGTCAACAAACTGGAGTAGAAAGGAAATGCCATTCGTATTGGTTTATTTACTATTTCCCCCCACCCCCCCCCCCGCATAAATACAGTGAGACGGATTTAATGAAAGGGAAAATGTTTAAAGGAGATGTGTGGGGCACATATCTTTACACACAGGGTGGGGGGGGGGGGGTCGGGAACGTGTTGCCAGGGTTGGTGGTGGGAGCGGATGCAACAGTGGCGTTTAAGAGACTCTTGAATAGGCACACGAAAATACAGGGAATGGAGGGATATGGATTATGCAAAGACTGATAAGAGTTGGTCTTGCTTGGCTCGGGCTCTGTGGGCCAAAGGGCCTGCACTCATGTGTAGGAAGGAACTGCAGACGCTGGTTTACATCGAAGATAGACACAAAATGTTGGAGTAACTCAGCGGGCCAGGCAGAATCTCTGGAGCGAAGGAATGGGTGACGTTTCGGTTCGATACCCTTCTTCAGGCAAGTACATATCTGATTTTATTTTGTCACTCAGAATCACTTCTTTCAATTTCACCTATGGAATTCTGTTTTGGTTTTCCTGTAAATGTGTGATTGAAATTGGTACGGGTGTCTAAAGTTACGGGAAGATGACAGGAGAATTGGATTGAGAGGGAAAGTGGGATCAGCCACAATTGAATGGCGGAGTAGACTCGATGGGCTGAATTGCATAATTCTGCTCCTTTGACTTACAGTACGAACGTACGAAATAAAACCGTATGAATTCTGTAAGGCCGAACTTCAGGGAAGGACAACACAAAGTGCTGGTGTAACTCAGCGGGTCAGGCAGCACATCTGGAGGACGTGGACTGGAGATGTTTCTGGTCGGGACCCTTCTTCACACAGGGGACTGTGTACAACTGGACAGCCCGTGCTGTGGTTTACCAGGTGATATTTCAGTGCACCATGTTTCAGCTTGATCAGGCTTCAAAACTGGTTGAGCAAACAAATTTGTTTCCACAATTTTTGAAACAGTTTCTCAACCACATGTGCAGGTGAGATGATTATCAATTGTGCATCAGAATTGCCCTCAGAATATTTAACTGTTTGTCCGATCTCTTTGCTTTGCAGTGTGTTTTCTTTGGGCATCTGCTCAATGGGTGATTTTTTTTTTTGCACGGATCAATAAATCTCCCAAAGTTTTCTTATTAACCATTCATAACATAACTGGTTCAAATAAATCTTAAATTGTCCTGAATTAATTCGGAGCTTCTTCCTCCCACCTTTTCCTGCACTGAAGCTTCATTAGAGTTATTTTCAATCAAAGGTTTTTGAGTCCACCTTTAAGTTTTACTTAAATGTCAAGCATGCAAACATAACCTTGCACTTGGGCAGTCACGGAGGCGCAGCGGTAGAACTGCCGCCTTACAGCGAATGCAGCGCCGGAGACCCGGGTTTGATCCCGACTACGGGTGCTGTCTGTACGGAGTTTGTACGCTCTCCCCGTGACCTGCGTGGGTTTTCTCCGAGATAGACAATAGACAATAGGTGCAGGAGTAGGTCATTTGGCCCTTCGAGCCAGCACCGCCATTCAATGTGATCGTGGCTGATCATATCGCATCAGATCTTCGGTTTCCTCCCACACTCCAAAGATGTACAGATTTGTAGGTTAATTGGCTTGGTATAACATGTAAAATTGTCTATTGTGTGTGTAGGATAGTGTTAGTGTGCGGAGATCGCTGGTCGGCATGGTCCCGGTGGGCCGGAGGGCCTGTTTCCGCGCTGTATCTCTAAACTAAACTTAGAGGCAACGTTTATGGTGAGAGAGACAGAGTCTCAGGAAAGAGGGGCAAACTTCAAGGTGAGGGGACACAGTTTTAGGGGAGAGGGGACTAACCTGAAGGTGGAAGGGTCAAAGTTTTGGTTGAGAGCAGTAGAGTAATGCCCCTGTCCCACTTAGGAAACCTGAACGGGAACCTCTGGAGACTTTGAGCCCCACCCAAGGTTTCCGTGCGGTTCCCGGTTCCATATTCTTCTATATGTTCTATAGAAGAAGCTGAAACCACTTTCGACCATTACGGAGACTGACAAAAACCTCCGGGAACCGCACGGAAACCTTGAGCAAAGTGTCCAGAGGTTTCCATTCAGGTTCCTAAGTGGGACAGGGGCATTAAAGGTGAAAGGGATTAGTTAAGGTGAGAGGGGCAAAGTTTTAGGTGAGACGGGCAAATTGAAACTGAAATTAAAGTATACGTTGAGAGGGACAAAGTTTAGGTGAGGAGGGGGCAACGTTTATGGTGAGAGGGGTAAACTTGAAAGGAGCAAGTTTTTTAACACAGTGTTGGAGTGATGGTTGAAGCAGATGAGAATAGTAGTTTAAAGTACTTTTGGATAGACAAATGGATATGCGGGGAATGGCAGCCTTTTGTGGGGCGAAGGGCCTGTTTTTGCGCTGTTCTGTTCTATGTTCTAGAAGTAATAGTGCAGCGATTGTGCGGCATGAGTTAGGATGACCACATGACTGCCGCTGAAGTACAACATTATGTGGGATGTGTGGCTACGTGACAAGCTGCTGGTGTGACTCAAATGAAGGGAAAAGCGAGGAGCAGACGTGTTCTCACATGTGGGAGTCAGAAACAAAAATAGACTAATTCAACCAGTCTGTTCCTGACCTGGTTGGTAATTGAACAGTGGGTGTAGAGAAGCAAGCGCACGTCTCCTGTTCTGCCTAACCTCCAGACTTATGGGTCGATGCGTTCGCATGGTGAGGCGTGGAATCGCATGCGGTGGCGCGCGATATCTCGCGGAGCTCCGGGATTTCGTAGAGTAACGAAATCCTCACGCGCCACCTGCTATTCGCGTGGTGACACAGGGTTACGTCACCGTGCGTCGCAGTGTATTCTAATGACGTCACGCGCACCAGACGCATGATGACGCGTGATTTGCGCTTAACGACGCGTCGACCTATTTTACAAATGAAGCGTAAATGCGGCGCAAATGACGGCCGTGGGACAGGCCCTTTAAGGTCCACAGTGGCTTTTAGTTTAGTTTATTTTAGAGATACAGCGCAGAAACAGGCCCAGACCCTGCACCGACCAGCGATCCCCGCACCTAACTCTATTTTCCTACACACTAGGGACAATTTACACTTGTACCAAGACAAGTAACCTACAAAGCTGTACAGAGTGCAGCAGCTGGTAGAGCTAGGCCTCGCAGCGCCAGAAATCCAGGCTTGATCCTGACCTCGGGTGCTGTCTGCGTGGAGTTTGCACGTTCTCCCTGTGGCTGCGTGGGTTTCCTCGCAGTGCTCTGGTTTCCTCCCACATCCCAAAGATGAGCGGGAGAGTAGTTCAATTGGCCTCTGTAAAATGTCCCGAGTGTGTCAGGCGTAAAGTGGGATAACATAGAACTAGTGCGAATGGGTCATTCACACTAGGGACTTGATAGTTGGTGTGGACTAGGTGGGCCAAAGGGCCCGTTGGCATGCTGTATCTTTCAAACTGTTCACTTCAGTTTATTATCACGTGCACCAAGGTTTAGTTAAAAGCTTTTGTTTCGTTGATCAATCAACATGGTGTTTTGAACAAGAAGGAAAGTCGTGTTAGATTTCAACCTCTTCCCAATTTGCATTTCACCTCTCTTTGAGGGGAATGGACCATGTGGAGGTTAGTTTAAGCTGGCATCATATCCAGCAGACATTGGGGGCCAAATGGCCTGTTCCCGTGTTGTTCGATGTTTATCCACCCAGTCATCGAGCTGGACCTTAGCCCGTGTTTCTGTGCTCAAAGATCCTGGTGCTCAAAGGGGCTACTGCCATCAACGAGTGCAGTTAGACCAGGTGCTGATATCAATAGAGTCTTAGTCATTCAGCTGCGCTGCAATTCCCCCCCACCCCACCCCCACCGTTGATGAACTGTACACTGCAAGGACCAGGATGCGAGTGGGTAAGATCATCCCCTCTCATCCTGGCCACAAACTCTTTGAACCACTTCCCTCTGGAAGGCAACTCCAGACTGTCAAAGCTGCCAGCAGCCAGACATAAAAACAGCTTTTTCCCATGAGTTGTAGCTCTACTCAATAACCAAAAATCTGTAGCCTCCTTTTGCTCTGGTATTTTATTTCATTCTCATGTTTAATCAATAATGTTTCATTAATAATGTTTTATTCTTAATTGTTACTGTATGTCATGTTGTTACTTGCGAGCGGAGCACCAAGGCAAATTCCTTGTATGTGTACATACTTGGCCAATAAACTTATTCATTCAAAATGGAAACATGCCCTTCAGCCCTACTTGCCTATGCTGACCAAGATGCCGCATCTACACTGGTCTCACCTGTCTGTGCTTGGCCCATATCCCTCTAAACTTACACACAGACACATCCAAAATTTGCCAATTTGCTTTGGTTGCCATTATGACCAAAAGCTTCCACCTTCATTAGGTCTCCACCAACTAAGTCAGGAAGGAACTCTGTTAATGTATTTAAGGCCAAGTACAGATTCCTGTCTTTATTTAATTCTGTCACTCAGTCAGAATTCTGCAGCACGGAAACGATCCCTTTGACCCAACTCATCCACACCTGCCCGTGTTTGGTACAGATCTGTCTAAACCTTTCCTATCCATGTACCTGTTCAAACGCCTTTCAAATGCTGTTATAGTACCTGCCTCACCTACCTCCTCAGGCAGCTTGCTCCATATACCCACCACCCTCGGAGTGAAAAAGTTGCCCCTCGCAACTTAAACCTCTGTTCTTTGATTCTCCGACCCTAGGTAAGACTCCACATTCATTTTATCTATTCCCCTCATGATTTTACACACCTCTATAAGATCACTCCTTAGCCTCCTGCACTCCAGGGAATAAAGTCCTAGCCCGCATAAATCCACTCAGCTCAGTCCTGGCAACGTCTGTCTACATCCTCCGCACTCTTTCCAGCTTAATGATACTTAACGGGGGAAAAATATGGATGCCTATAGATGTTTTCCTCAGAGGCCCACAGGAGCCGTTGGAAGAGAAGGAGGGGGAGGAGCGACACCCGACCGGTAAGGTTTAAAATCCAGCGCGGGGCTTGTTTTTACCGAAATCCATAACGTTCCATTTGGAGAAGTGGTTTTTTTGAGGAAGCCGCTGATTGGTGGAAAGTGGACTAGGGTAAGCAGCTGATTGGTGGGAAGTGGACTAGGGTAAGCAGCTGATTGGTGGGAAGTGGACTTGGGTAAGCAGCCGATTGGCAGTCAGATTCCAGCAGTTTGTTGTGTACTTTGTATTGTGTTGATATTGTATCCTGTGTAAGGGGGCAGTATGAAGGCAAGGGCAGTGTACTGTTCTGGATGTCAGATGTGGGAGGTCAGGGAATCTGATAGCCCTCCAGACGTCCACATCTGCGCCAGGTGTGTCGAGATGGGGCTCCTAAAGGACTGTGTTAGGAACCTGGAGCAGCAGCTCGATGACCTCCGTCTGGTCAGGGAGAGTGAGGAGGTCATAGAGAGGAGCTACAGGGAGGTAGTCACTCCCAGACCACAGGAGGCAGACAAGTGGGTCACGGTTAGGAAGGGCAAGGGGCAGGGGCTAGAGAGTACCCCTGTGACCGTACACCTGGAAAATAGGTACTCGGGTTTGAGTACGATTGGAGGGGACAGCCTACCTGGGGGTAGCAACACCGGCCGGGTCTCCAGCACAGAGACCGGCCCTGATGCTCAGAAGGGTAGCAAAAAGAGGAGTGCAATTGTAATAGGGGACTCTATAGTTAGGGGGTCGGATAGGCGATTCTGTGGACGCAGTCAGGAGACCCGGATGGTAGTTTGCCTCCCTGGTGCCAGGGTCTCGCATGTGTCAGAACGTGTCCAAAAGATTCTGAAAAGGGAGGGAGAGGAGCCTGATGTTGTGGTACACATAGGTACCAATGACATAGGCAGAAAAGGAGACGAGGTCCTGAAGGGAGAATTTAGGGAGTTGGGGGAAAGTTAAGGAGAAGGACCAAAAGGGCAACGATTTCAGGATTACTGCCTGTGCCGCGTGACAGTGAGAGTAGGAATGAAATGAGGTGGAGGATAAATGCGTGGCTGAGGGACTGGTGCAGTGGGCAGGGATTCAAGTTTCTTGATCACTGGGACCTCTTTTGGGGAAGGCAGGATCTGTACAAAAAGGATGGGTTGCACTTGAACCCGAGGGGGACCAATATCCTGGCAGGGAGATTTGCAAAGGCTACTGGGAAGACTTTAAACTAGAAAGGCTGGGGGGAGGGACTCGGGTAGAGGGGGCTAGGGGACAGGGTGTGGGGCAAGAGGCAGAGAAGGGAAGCACTCGGACCCAAAATGTAGGCGAGAAAGAGGAAAAAGATAATAGACAGAGAATAAGGGATGGTGGGTTTCTAAAATGTGTATATTTTAATGCTAGGAGCATTGTAAGAAAGGTGGATGAACCTGGATTGACACCTGGAAATATGATGTTGTGGCAATCAGTGAAACATGGTTGCAGGATGGCTGTGATTGGAAACTAAATATTCCAGGATTTCGTTGCTTCAGGTGTGATAGAATTGGAGGGACCAGAGGTGGAGGTGTTGCCTTGCTTGTCAGAGAGGATATTACAGCAGTGCTTTGGCAGGATAGATTAGTACGCTCGTCTAGGGAGGCTATTTGGGTGGAACCGAGAAGTGGGAACGGTGTAGCAACACTTTTAGGGGTGTATTATAGACCGCCAAATGAGGAGCGAGAATTGGAAGAGCAAATATGTAAGGAGATAGCAGATATTAGTAGTTAGCATAAAGTAGTGAGTGTGGGAGATTTCAATTTTCCAAAAATAGACTGGGAAACACATTCTGTAAATGGGCTGGATGGTTTGGAGTTTGTAAAATGTGTGCAGGGTAGTGCAGCAGTACATAGAGGTATCGACCAGAGAAGGGGCAGTGCTGGACCTCCTGTTAGGAAATGAGGCAGGTCAGGTGACGGAGGTATGCGTTGGTGAGCACTTCGGGACCAGTGATCACAATACCAATTAGTTTCAATATAATTATGGAGAGAGTCAGAACTGGACCTAGGGTGGAGATTTTTGATTGGAGAAAGGCTAACTTTGAGGGAATGCGTAAGGATTTAAAAGGAGTGAATTGGGACACTTTGTTTTATGGGAAGGATGTAGAAGAGAAATGGAGGACATTTAAAGGGGAAATTGTAAGTACAGAATCTTCATGTCCCTGTTAGGTTGAAAGGAAATAGTAAAAATTGGAAAGAGCCATGGTTTTCAAAGGAAAGTGGTTACTTCGAAAAAAGAGATATCTACAATAATTATAGGAGGCATGGAGTAAATGAGGTACTAGAGGAGTATAAAGAATGTAAAAAGAATCTTAAGAAAGAAATTAGGAAGGCTAAAAGAAGATATGAGGTTGCTTTGGCAAGAAAGGTGAAAGTAAATCCAAAGGGTTTCTACAGCTATATTAATAGCAAAAGGATAACGAGGGATAAAATCGGACCATTAGAGAGCAAGAATGGACAGCTATCTGCAGAGCCAAAAGAGATGGGGAAGATATTGAACAATTTATTTTCTTCGGTATTCACCAAGGAGAAGGATATTGAACACTGTGAGGTAAGGGAAAAAAGTAGAGTAGCTATGGAAACTATGAGATTCAAAGAGGAGGAAGTACTGACACTTTTGAAAAATATAAAAGTGGATAAGTCTCCAGGTCCTGACAGGATATTCCCTAGGACATTGAGGGAAGTTAGTGTAGAAATAGCAGGAGCTATGACAGAAATATTTCAAATGTCATTGGAAAACGGGAATAGTGCCAGAGGATTGGCGTACTGCGCATGTTGTTTTTTCCATTGGGTTTAATAATATATATAAGCATCTGGATAAACAGGGTCTGATCAGGAACAGTCAACATGGATTTGTGCTGGAAGGTCATGTTTGACAAACCTTTCTTGAATTTTTTGAAGCGGTTACTAGGGAAATTGATGAGGGTAAAGCAATGGATGTTGTCTATATGGATTTCAGTAAGGCCTTTGACAAGGTTCCCCATGGAAGGTTGGTTAAGAAGGTTCAATCTTTGGGTGTTAATGGCGGAGTAGCAAGATGGATTCAACAGTGGCTGAATGGGAGATGTCAGAGAGTAATGGTGGATGGCTGTTTGTCAGGTTGGAAGCCGGTGACCAGTGGGGTGCCTCAGGGATCTGTGTTGGGTCCACTGTTGTTTGTCATGTACATCAATGATCTGGATGATGGGGTGGAAAATTGGATAAGTTAGTATGCAGATGATACTAAGATAGGTGATGTTGTGGATAATGAAGTAGATTTTCAAAGTCTACAGAGAGATTTGGCCATTTGGGGCTGAAAGACGGCAGATGGAGTTTAATGCTGATAAGTGTGAAGTGTTACATCTTGGCAGGACAAATCAAAATAGGACGTACATGGTAAATGGTAGGGAATAGAGGAATGCTGTGGAACAGAGGGATCTAGGAATAACTGTGCATAGTTCCCTGAAGGGGGCATCGAATGTAGATAGGGTGGTAAAGAAAGCTTTTGGTGTGCTGACCTTTATAAATCAGAGCATTGAATATAGGAGTAGGGAAGTAATGTTAAAATTGTACAAGGCATTGGTAAGACCAATTCTGGAGTATGGTGTACAATTTTGGTCGCCTAATTATAGGAAGGATGTCAACAAAATAGAGAGTACAGAGGAGATTTACTAGAATGTTGCCTGGGTTCCAGCAACTATGTTACAGAGAAAGGTTGAACAAGTTAGGTCTTTATTCTTTGGAGCGCAGAAGGTTAAGGGGGGACTTGATTGAGGTCTTTAAAATGATGAAAGGGATTGACAGAGTTGACGTGGATAAGCTTTTCCCATTGAGGGTAGGAGAGATTCAAACAAGAGGGCATGACATGAGAATTAAGGGACAGAAGTTTAGGGGTAACATGAGGGGGAACTTCTTTACTCAGAGGGTGGTGGCTGTGTGGAATGAGCTTCCAGCAGAAGTGGTGGAGGCAGGATCGATTTTAACATTTAAAAGTGGATAGGTATATGGACGGGAAGGGAATGGAGGGGTATGGTCTGAGTGCAGGTAGATGGGACTAGGGAAAAACAAATGGTCGGCATGGACTGGAAGGGCCGAGAGGGCCTGTTTCCGTGCTGTAATTGTTATATGATTATATGTTATATGGTTATTCTGCTGTTCAATGCTATTTGCACTAGCATTCTCTAATTTTTAATGAATCATAGACATTTTATTAATAGTATCAATGGTTTTGCTGATATTTTATTGGCAGATCATAAATTTTATCTAGTTTGCTCATTATACTCATAGAAAGAAATTGCATTTTAATCACTCACCACAAACTTAAGGGGCAGACTGCCCTCTGGTGAGATAATGTGGTGGTTTCAAAACTAGTATTCTGGTTATAAAATGGAGACAAGAGACTGCATGGACTGAAATGCTGGAGTAAATCAGCAGGTCAGGTAGCATTTGGGGAGGGAATGGACTGGTGATTTTTTAGGTCAGGTCCTTTCTCCAGACTGGTGACCCTAAATATTTCCCTGCAGATGCTGCCTGACCCGTTACTTCAGCACTATGTGTTTTTCTTGCTTGATTAAACATGTAATTTAGTTTAGAGATACAGCGCGGAAACAGGTTCTGTGGCCCATCGGGTCCGCACCAACCAGCAATCCCCACACATTAACACTACCCAACACACGTTAGGGACAATTTTACCAAGCCAATTAACCTAAGAAACCGGAGATCCCGGGGAAAACTCGCGCAGGTCACGGGGAGAAGGCCTGTATAGACAGCACCCGTAGTCAGGAGCAAGCCCGTGTCTCTGGCGCTGTAAAGCAGCAACTCTACTGCTGTGCCACCGTTTTACTACTTCCTTTTTGATGAGAATTGGATTTAGGGAGAGTAGACTTGGTCATCCAACACTCAAACTGTGGTCCACAAAACATCTTAAGAGGGAAATGAAGCAGACCAGACCTGGAGGGAACACACAAGATGCACAAAAAAAGGCAGTATTGATGTGAAGGGGATGGGAGTTCAATAAAAATCCCTAGTTGTATTCATATTACTGCTAAACATACATAGAAATTAGGTGCAGGAGCAGGCCATTCGGCCCTTCAAGCCTGCACCGCCATTCAATATGATCGTGGCAGATCATCCAACTCAGTATCCTGTACCTGCCTTCTCTCCATACCCCCTGATCCCTTCAGCCACAAGGGCCACATCCAACTCCCTCTTAAATATGGCCAACGAACTGGCCTCAACTTCCTTCTGTGGCAGAGAATTCCACAGATTCACCACTCTCTGTGTGAAAAACGATTTTCTCATCTCGGTCCTAAAAGACCCCCCTTATCCTTAAACTGTGACCCTTTGTCCTGGACTTCCCCAACGTCGGGAACAATCTTCCTGCATCTAGCCTGTCCAACCCCTTAAGAATTTTGTAAGTCTCTATGAGATCACCCCTCAATCTTCTAAATTCCAGCGAGTACAAGCCAAGTCTATCCAGTCTTTCTTCATATGGAAGTCGTGCCATCCCAGGAATCAGTCTGGTGAACCTTCTCTGTACCCCCTCTATGGCAAGAATGTCTTTCCTCAGATTAGAAGACCAAAACTGTACGCAATACTCCAGGTGTGGCCTCACCAAGACCCTGTACAACTGCAGTAGAACCTCCCTGCTCTTGTACTCAAATCCTTTTGCTATGATGCCAACATACCATTCGCTCTCTTCACAGCCTGCTGCACCTGCATGCCTACTTTCAATGACTGGTGTACCATGACACCCAGGTCTCGCTGCATCTCCCCTTTTCCTAATCGGTCACCATTCAAATAATAGTCTACCTTCCTGTTTTTGCCACCAAAGTGGATAACCTCACATTTATCCACATTATACTGCATCTGCCATGCATTTGCTCACTCACCCAGTCTATCCAAGTCATCCTGCAGCCTCCTAGCATCCTCCTCACAGCTAACACTGCCCCCCAGCTTCGTGTCATCCGCAAACTTCGAGATGTTGCATTTAATTCCCTCGTCCAAATCATTAATGTATATTGTAAATAGCTGGGGTCCCAGCACTGAGCCTTGCGGCACCCCACTAGTCACTGTCTGCCATCCTGAAAAGGACCCGTTTACTCCTACTCTTTGCTTCCTGTCTGCCAGCCAGTTTCTCTATCCACATCAATACTGAACCACCAATACCGTGTGCTTTAACGTTTATATACCAATCTCTTGTGTGGGACCTTGACGAAAGCCTTCTGAAAGTCCAGATACAACACATCCACTGCTTCTCCCTTATCCACTCTACTAGTTACATCCTCAAAAAATTCAAGATTCGTCAGACATGATTTACCCTTCGTAAATCCATGCTGACTTTGTCCAATGATTTCACCACTTTCCAAATGCGCTGCTATCCCATCTTTAATAATTGACTCTAGCAGTTTCCCCACTACCGATGTTAGACTAACTGGTCTGTAATTCCCCGTTTTCCCTCTCCCTCCCTTTTTAACAAGTGAGGTTACATTAACTACCCTCCAATCCTCAGGAACTACTCCAGAATCTAAAGTTTTGAAAAATACAGACCAAACTGCACAGGGGTAGCAGAGTCACGATCTCAAAATAAGATAAAGTAGAATTTTTAATTTTTTTTAATGACTGGCCGTTTACACAATTATGTCTTGCATAACAAAGCTATAAAAAGGAAGTTCAATGTCAAAAGTTGGGGCCAGAAACAAGCGACCGTGCCTTTAAAAAGACATTTAAGACGTGCAGGTTTTTGCAATGGCATTTTCAACATATCAGATTTGTTCAGTTTGTTTAGTTTATTGTCATGGGTAGCTTTTGTTGCGTGCTAACCAGTCAGTAGAAAAACAAGATTACAATTGAGCAATTACAGCAGTGTGGAGCAATTGAAATGTGACTGTAGATGTGCTTCTGTGGCTAGCACGCAAAGTCTCCTGGGTTGGGCACCATCTTGGGAGCATTTCCGTCCAAAACATACTATTATTGCAAAACAGTAACTCAAGCAGGACAGGCAGCATCTCTGGAGAGAAAGAATGGGTGATGCTTTGGGTTAGGGAAAAGAGAAACAAAAGATGTAGATGATGATGTAGAGAGATAAAGAACAAAGTATGAAAGATATGCAAAAAAAGTAACGATGATAAAGGAAACGGGCCATTGTTAGCAGCTTGTTGGGTGAAAATGAGAAGCTGATGCAACTTGGGTGGGGGAGTGAGAGAAAGAGGGAATGGTGGGGTTACTTGAAGTTAGAGGGTTCAATATTCATACCACTGGCTGTAAGTTGCCCAAGCAAAATGAGATACTGTTCCTCCAATGTGTGTCTAGAAGGAGACCTAGGACAGAAAGGTCTAAATGGGAATGGGAAGAATTAAAGTGTTTAGCAACCAGCAGATCAGGTAGGTTCAGACGGACTGAGTGAACGTGTTCAGTGAAATGATCGCCCAGTCTACGTTTGGTTTCGTCGATTTATAAGAGTCCACATCGTGAACAATGGATACAGTAGATGAGGTTGGAGGAGGTGCAAGTGAACCTCTGCCTAACCTGAAAGTACTGTTGGGGTCCCAAAAAGAGGTATAGGGACAGGTGTTGCATCCTCTGCGGTTGCAAGGGGAGGTACCTGGGGAGGGGGTGGTTTTGGTGAGAAGGGATGAATATTGCAGGATGCCTCTGAAATGTTACATTTCAGGAGCCATACCTTAACCCAGGGCTTCAGACAGAGCAAAATGCACCTTAAAAACAAACAAAAAAATGCAGTTGTTTAATAGTTTGTTGTGCTGACCTGCATCATTGCAACCCAACTTACTCCATTAGAACACAATCGATTTCAAAATAACTAGGAGTGGCAAAACTTCTCACTTGAACATAAGATGCAAAGTGGCAAAGTAACTCAGCAGGTTGGGCAGCATCCAGAGGACACGAGTAGGTGACATTTCAGATCTCGAGTTACTCCAGCATTGTCTTTTTTTATAAACTTGCATCTGCTGCGCCTTGTATCTCCATTTTGCACTTTAACCATGTACTTCAGAAGCTGGAGTAAATACCGCTGTTGCTTTTGATACAATCTCCCAACTATTGCATCTTTGTAAAAATAAAGAGCAACTGACTACCTTCTCACAAGTCCTTCCATAACTTCACCCCTACCTCTCTTTATTCAGTCTCACCAAGAGGTGGCTTACATCCCAGTGGCGGCCAAAGCAGAGCCTTTAGAACGAGCTCAGCCACAAAAACTGCTTCGCAATGGAAAACTAACCATTCTGGAGAAGTAAACTTTAGCAAAGCTCGTGCGTACATAGTTGATAGCTAAGCCACTGTACGATTCACCTCCACCCCATTGCGGACATTGTACCTTGCTTCTGGAATGGTCGTGCCGAGAACCATATTCTGCACTCTTTGTTCAAGAAAGAACTGCAGATGCTGGAAAATCGAAGGTAGACAAAAGTGCTGGAGAAACTCAGTGGGAAGAAGGGTTTCGGCCCGAAACGTTGCCCATTTCCTTCACTCCATAGATGCTGCTGCACCCGCTGAGTTTCTCCAGCACTTTTATCTACCTTCTGCACTCTTTGCCCTAGCTTGACCATTATATTTACCTGATAGCTAGCAAAACAACATTTTCCAATGTACCTTGGTACACGTGACAACAACAGATGTAAACCAGTGACAGGAGCAGAGAATTAGATAGTTTTCCAGAGGTTATGCACATTGGAAGGTTTGCCAACACATGTTGAAGGAGGTGGAACTGTCATCCCTGCAGTTTCTTTTGACTTTCCCCAGTTCCTGAAAACAGGACAGCAAACAGCATGCTTTTTTTTTGCTTTTATTTCTGTAAAAATGACCACATGCAGACTAAAAAAAAGTCCAACAAAGTAATCACCACAGTTTTTAAACAAATGCACTTGTACGTAAATGTACCAGTGTCCATTTTCATTGTATAAAAATAAGGTACATTTCTACAGCAATCTCTCATCAAATTCTGTAGAATAGAGAAAAACTCAGCATACACAATAGTCCATGGTTACCTGTACACTGTCAAATAAAGTATATCTATATTTCTGAGTGTGCAAATTCTCCCTCATTTGTTTTTCCATGAATGACCTCCACAAAGCATAAACACCCTTGAAACAAATCTTTATAAAAAGCATCATTTACAAGTTAATAAACTACACATTTAACGTAATTACATGCGGGCACAAGCCGTGCCACTTTACCGCCGGTGCCTGCCATGGGCTGAGTGGCTGGTGCCGTGGTGCTTGCCCTTGTGGATCCTATCGTAAGACCGCGAGCGCTCGTGCCGATCCCGTTGATGCTCTTTGTCGTGCCGCCGCTTCTTGGCGGGGTCGCAGCGATCCTGGGATTTACTGCGGCTGCGCGACCGACTGTGCGATTTCTTCCTCTTGTGTCCGTGCCGGACGGCCATCTTTGGCTCCTCCCGCAGAGGCTTTGGCTTGACGTGTGGCGACGAGTGATTGTGCCGGCGCCGGGGCGAAGCGCTGCGACTGTGGGACCGGCTCCTCGAGCGAGAACTGTACGTCCCAGACCGGCTTCTCCTGGTGTAACTACAGGAAGCACAAAGGAATCCAATTCAAAACACAGGGGACCAACAGCAACAACACTGCACTCTAACCTGGACGTGTCAGGGAAGAGGGACATTTAGTACAAATACACGTGGGACTGGTCCCATGAGCCTGCAAGCATTCTGAGTATCAAAGTATTTATGAGCAGTGTGTTGTTGTAGGAGCTGCAAGGAAGATGGAACCAAGTATTACTGCTGGCACTATTTATATTTGATGAATTGCATTTAGAGCAGAGAACAGCACAGGAACAATGCCTGTGCTGAACATGATGCCAAGATCAGTCTGCACATAATCCATATCCCTCCACACTCCTCCTTGACACCTTGTCCCCCTCACCTTAAAGCTATGCCCTCTCGCATTTGACACTTCCATCCTGGGGCAAAGGTTGACTGTCCACACTTTCCATGCTTCTCATAATTCTATATACCTCTATCAAATATCCGCTCAACATCCAGCATCGCAGAACATTTTCTACAGCACTACACTTTCTTAAATGTTTAAGAAAGAACTGATGTTGGAAAAATTGAAGGTAGACAAAAGTGCTGGAGAAACTCAGCGGGTGAGGCAGCATCTATGGAGCGAAGGAAATAGATGATGTTTCGGGTCGAGACCCTTCTTCAGACTTCACATCAGTCAGAAGAAGGGTCTCGACCCGAAACGTCACCTATTCCTTCTCTCCATCGATGCTGCCTCACCCGCTGAGTTTCTCCAGCACTTTTGTCTACACCGTCTTAAATGCTCTTTTTATATTCCAACGACCCCCCCCCCCCCCGTTAATCCATTAAACTGTACACCTTATTCCCAGGGTAAAATTGGCTTTGCCTTACATATTCCCTTTGTCGCATCCTTTCACCTTTACTGCAAATAAAAACAGAATTTTAAAAAATCTTTCCAGTTCTGACGAAGGATCTTTGAGCCAAGATATAAACTTTTCCCAACTGCTGCCTGACCTGCTGAGACATGTTCAGTTTTTTTCATGCAAGGAACAAGGCAAAATTTTTTCATCTAATCAACATTTAAATTGAGCAACCAGCACCCCTGGATTACTGAGCATCAGTCTATGCGGGTGGCCATCAAAATCAATCCTCATTTAGAAAAGTGTAAACCCACGAATCTTGGCCACTCACCTCTTGTCAGGTAGTTTCCAACAGTGTAAACGGCACAATGCTTAATGTGATGAAGCAGTTGACCGCGTTATAATCTCTTAAACTGACCAACCGGGTAAGTGAATACTCACTGCCTTCGGGGAGAATGGGATCTTGATCTTGTTCGAGACCTTGAACGACTGATGCTCCTACTGTTTTGAATGGGTTTATTTTCTTTCCTCAACCTACAGATTACAAACAAGAACTTTGAATTATAATGTTACAGAATCTGTTAAGACAATGTCAATTGAAGACGTTACCTCAATCGCTAAACAATCTGCACACTCACTGACTAGCAAGACAAAGTATGACGAGCCTACTATCCGACATTTGGCTCAGCAACTGGCTCTAGAAATAGAAGGGAATGATGCAAATGGACAGATGCTTTAAAAGACAGCATTCATTACCTACGGTTCACAGGCCTGTTTGCCACAATCCCTGACCACCCAGTCAGTCCCTGCGGACTCCAAAATCACCTGCTTCAGCTGGCTGAGCCCTTTAAACTTACTGGGGCCAGCCACGTTTCCCCATAACATATGGGACTTACCATAAAATTTATTATTTAGTATATAACATTTTTAACAGGCGGATTAAATGTGATCGAACGTCGATAAAATAATATCCAATGATCCAGTATATCTGCAGGTTTGGCCAGATTAAAATGAGATTTCCTTCTCCCAGTTTAAGTATTGCAAAAAAAGATTGCACCAATTTTGTAGCTCTTCTGAAGAGCCGATAAGAAACATAGGCAATAAGTGCAGTAGGCCACTCGGCCCTTCCAGCTAGCACTGCCATTCAATGTGATCATGGCTGATCATCCAAAATCAGTACCCAGTTCCTGCTTTTCCCCCCATATCCCTTGATTCCATTAGCCCTATGACCCAAATCTCTGTATGGGTGTAATTGGCCTCCTCATTTTGCAAGGGCACACACCTCCTCACCATTTTGCATAATTTCTAATAAAGACTCAAATGGACATATTTACATTCTAATGACAGCCTAGGGCAAATTAGTTTTAACTGTACACACCAATTTCAAATAATGTACACACCATAATGATTTGTATACCCTTTCCAGATGTAGCTCGAACAATAAATCTGAAACATGAGTAGCTTCAGTAAGGAAACAACTGCTGTAAGCAGGCATGATATTCACCTCCAGAAAAAAAGTTGGAAGGATTAGCCGGGGGTCGAGGAGACCAGCTAGGCCCACAGCGGGATCCAGGGGCAGCGCCCCCTGAAGCTCCTGCATTTTCAATAAATTGAAAGTGATTCCCAAGCTTTCTGCTGGTACTTTGCATAACAGAAGCATAGAATTTTTTTCCAACAAATAACCAAGTAAAATAACCCCCAAAAGATAAATATTTTATGAAATAAATGACTTCATACAGCAAAAAAATCGTTACAAAAATTGTTGCCTGAAATGTCTCTTTGCCTAGCACTGTGTGCAAACAGCACAGAAAAAAGTGATTGATAAACCGATGACACAAGTAGCATTACCTAAACTCTAGTTTGACTTCCTCTTTGCCTGACACTTTCTTTTTGTAAACTTGCTCAACATGGCTTCCCTGTGCTTCTTTCTTGCCAGTCGAGCTGCTAACATGTTCCTTTCTCTTGACTTCTGCAGCCATCTTCTGCTTCAGTAAGGGAAGGGTGATTGGCCGCATTGCCCCTCGGATACTGCGTCTGATTGGCCGCTGAGTGACCAGCGCATTACGTGATTGGACGCAACGCCCTTGGAGACGGCGGCTGATTGGAGAAATATAGGACAAAGTGGATTTTAAGGGAAGCTGGTCAGTGATTGGACGCAACCCCCTCAGAGACAGCGGTTGATTGGTCGCCAAGTGACCGGTACGGAGCGCATTATGTGATTGGTCACGACGCCCTTGGCAACAGCGGCCGATTGGACAGCAATACAAAAAAAAACCCCCAGAATATCATGCCTGTGTAAGGAATGCCGGCAGTCAGCTTGAGTTTAAGTGGGTGGGTCAAAACAGAGAGTGAGAGGGTATAACTATAACTATTACAATTAAATGTTCAAAACCAGGAAGTTCAGGTGCTGGTTTACACATAAGGACAAAATGCTGGAGTAACTCAGCGAGTCAGGTACCCGAAGAAGCCCCGACTCGAAACATCACCTACCCACGTTCTCCAGAGATGCTACTGGACCCGCTGAGTTACTCCAACACTTTGTGTCCTTTAGAATGAAATGTTTTGTGTTTTAACAAAATTAAGAGGGGTGATAGCAAGGCACATGAGTGTGATTACTGACCCATTGTAAGGACTTTTATTAGCATTCATTTGCCGTTCTTCTAGTTCCTTCTTGATAGGTTTAGGATTCTGAACTCCAGGTGTTTTGTCTTCTGCTTTAACTTCTCTGGGTGAACCTAAGAATTAATGAAAAATAGTACATCCCGCTTTACAAAAGGGACGCTCACAATAACAAAAATATACGAGGTTTGATAGAGAATAACCCACCCACCCCCACAAAGGCCATTAGTTATAAATTGATTCATAGATTTAAAGAATAATGCAGGCCAAAGTTATTACAGTAAAATTACAGATATCTGTATTCTAACTGTATCTTTGCAGGTTTCAGTGTTAAATTATGTACAATACACCTCTCCCTTTACCCTGCCCCCTCCCACCCATATCCCTCCCTCCAGCTTAACATTTCATTCCTCTTTCAGGCTTCTTTTATTTTCTGTCTCTTTTTTATTTGTGGCCTTTGTCCACCTATCTGCCAACAAACCCTCACCTGTACCCACCTAACATTGGCCAGGCTTTGTCCTGCCTGACCTCTCCCTTCCAGCTTTCTTCCCCCCTCTACAATGAGCCTGAAGGGTCCTGACCCGTAGCGTCACCTGTCCATGTTCTCCAGAGACGTTAGCCGACCTGCTGAGTTCCTCCAGCACTGTGTTTTACTGCAGTCGATATACTTACATGGTTTAGATCCTGGGGAGAAGCCTCCAAGCGTGGAAAGTGCAGGAGTTCCGTCTGGGTTTAACCCTTTAGCTTTCAACTTAGCTTCTTGAAGTGCAACTTTCCTCTTTTCAACCTCCTTTTCCACATGCTCGTAGTTTGGCTGTTGAAATAAAGTTTGTCTTCAAATGTAGCAAAGCAAATGAAGCGGTCACAGAACTTTACAGAATGGATCTCAAATGTTAACATAACAAATACTTTATTAAAACGGCAAAGTCAGACAATCAATTATTAGAAAGACAACTTTCATATAACTCACCTTCTTTCGTGTATAAAGTTTTAAAGTAGTGATGCAGATATCCTGGATTTCCTCTTCAGTTGCACCAAAAACCAGAAACCAGTGAGGGTGATTTGGCAAAACAATCTGCAGATATAAAGAATAAATAATTGACTGCAAGAGATTAGACAATTGTGCACAAAACCCAGATTGTCACACATACCAACCTCTCTTCCATTGACACCATCGACACCTCACACTGCCACGGTAAGACCACCAGCATAAATCAAGAACGAATCGCACCCCGGTCACTTCCTCTTCTCCCCTCTCCCATCGGGCAAAAGGTACACAAGTGTGAAAACGCACTCCTCCAGATTCAGGGCCATTATTTCCCCAGCTGTTATCTGGCAACTGAACCATCCTACCAACAACTAGAGAGCAATCCTGAACTACTTTCTTCCTCATTGGAGACCCTCGGACTAGTTTGGATTGGACATCACCAGACTTTTTGCACTAAACATTATTCACGTTATTCCCATTTATCATATATCAGTACACCGTGGATGGCTCGATTATAATATCGTCTTTCCGCTGCTTGGTTAGCATGCAATAAAAGCTTTTCATAAAAACATAGAAATTAGGTTAGGGTCCTTTGCACCGCTAGCTTGGTTAGCATGCAATAAAAGGGCCACATCTAACTCCCTCTTAAATGCAGCCAATTAACTGGCCTCAATTACCTTCTGTAGCAGATAATTCCACAGATTCACCACTCTCGTGTGAAAAATGTTTTTCTCATCTCGGTCCTAAAAGACTTCCCCCTTATCCTTAAACTGTGACCCCTTGTTCTGGACTTCCCTAACATCTGGAACAATCTTCCTGCATCTAGCCTGTCCAACCCCTTAAGAAATTTTGTCTCTATAAGATCCCCCCTCAATCTTCTAAATTCCAGCGAGTACAAGCTGAATCTATCCAGTTTTTCTTCATATGGAAGTCCTGGCACCCCAGGAATCAGTCTGGTGAACCTTCTCTGTACTCCCTCTATGCCAAGAATGTCTTTCCTCAGATTAGGAGACCAAAACTGTACACAATACTCCAGGTGTGGTCTCACCAAGACCCTGTACAACTGCAGTAGAACCTCCCTGCTCTCGTTTGCTATGAATGCCAACATACCATTTGTTTTCTTCACTGCCTGCTGCACCTGCATGCCTACTTTCAATGGGTACACAAAATGCTGGAGAAACTCAGCAGGTGGAGCATCTATGGAGCGAAGGAGATAGGCAATGTTTCGGGCCGAAACCCTTCTTCAGACTTCAGAAATCCTGCAGTACTACATATGTCCATATTAGACCCGACTGCCAAATTTATAGTGGCTCAAAAAAGCATACTTTCAATGACTGGTGTACCATGACACCCAGGTCTCGTTGCATCTCCCTTTTCCTAATCGGCCACCATTCAGATAATAGTCTACTTTCCTGTTTTTGCCACCAAAGTGGATAACCTCGCATTTATCCATGCATTTGCCCACTCACCCAACCTATCCAAGTCACCTTGCAGCCTCCTAACATCCTCCTCACAGCTAACACTGCCCCTCCAGCTTTGTGTTATCCGCAAACATGGAGATGTTGCATTCAATTCCCTCATCCAGATCATTAATATATATTGTAAATAGCTGGGGGTCCCAGCACTGAGCCTTGCGGTACCCCACTAGTCACTGCCTGCCATTCTGAAAATGACCCGTTTACTCCTACTCTTTGCTTGCTGTTTGCCAGCCAGTTCTCTATCCACATCAATACTGAACCCCCAATAGCATGTGCTTTATGTTTGTATACTAATCTCCTATGTGGGACCCTGTATTTTCACTGTACCTCGGTACACATGATAATACATTAAACAGAAATCCAGCAGTACTACATGTCTATATTAGACCAGACTGCCAAATATATAGTGGCTCAAAAAGCATCGTGCACCAGAAGGTTAAAATACTTATTTAAGGAGGAAGAATGAAGTGCTATTTGTTCACTTACTTGCAATGCTCTGGCTGCTAGGTAGATGCAAGCACAGGCGATAGTCTCTGGTTTAAACCGGACAAATGCACTTGTGCGGAGACTATCATTCATGTAATTCCTGAAAGATAAACAGGATAAGAGTTGCAGCAGACTTTAAGCACAAACAAGGAGACTCATTCTTAGCATTGTTTTTTTTATACCAATAATTGAAATATGATGCCCTCTGATAACTTCTGCACAGACCTCAAATTTCAAATATTGTCTTTTTGAGACAAAAGGAGCACAATTAATTTCAATTTTATGTATACCTGCATGAATAACTTGTATTCGCACCGTCCAGCTAAAATTTCTTGTAGCCGACAGGGCAAGCCAAATCCAACCTAAAATATTCCGAAAAACATTTGCAGCTACTATACAGTTAATGAATTCTTAGAATGGGTCAAATACCCATAAAAATAATTATCCCATTTCTAGAAAACACTAGCAATGTCAATTAAATTACATGTACAAAAATGAATCTTAATGGTCAATATTAATGTTCCCTGTTTGAGATTAAAGAACCACACCAAAGATGATTCTTCCTCAAGGGAACTGCATGATGTGACAGTGCACAGAGGTATCTTGGTCCATATTAAGTAAAACAAATCATACTTTCGTAACATCCTACAACCACCCTCCCTAAACAAATGAAAATGCCTAGCGCCACCACTCAACCCAATGACAGGACATTCAGAAGTGGTCATTCAGATCTAACTGGTCACCATATTCAAAGTGTCTGCTTGGCCAAAGGACCAACCAGCCATCAATGTCTGTGTCATAGTTATACAGTGTGGATACAGGCCCTTCGGCCCAACTTGTCCACACCCTCCAACATGTCCCAACTACACTTGTGCAGGAAGGAAATGCAGATGCTGGTTTAAACCAGAGGGTCTGAAGAAGGGTCTCGACCAGAAACCTCACCCATTCCTTCTCTCCAGAGATGCTGCCTGTCCTGCAGTTACTCCAGCTTTGCGTCCAACTAGATTAGTCCCACCTACCCGCGTTTGGTATCGCGTTTAGGCCATTGGAATGGAAGGCCATTACAGCAAGCACGACTTCACAAATAAATAAGAGGAAAGAACAACAACCTACAAGTGTTACATGACACAAGGACTGGTCATCAGGCTGATAGAGCTCCTTTAAGACTTAAAAGATGGCAGTACCAACCTTGTTGGGACCTGTGAAGAATTTCATTTAAGTAATAATCCTCCAAATGGCGATTAGGCTGCCAGCATATTTCTAAACGACATTTCACAGTTCATACACTGAAGTTGTTTATCAATCCAAATTTCACTTAATTTTAAAATAAAGACTATACTTTATTTTAGCTAAAAACTCTCCAATTTGTCATAAGATGGTCAAAACATTCTAATCTAATTGCAAATGTTGTGGGAGCAGTTCCAAGCATCCCATGCTGTGTGAACCAAGAAGGATTATGGTTAAATCCATAGGTGTGGAAACAAGAATATAGTCATTCAAGAAATTATTTCAATTAGCGATTGACAAATCTTTTATAATGGCTTAAACCTTTGCAACCCAGGGATATGTAAAGCTTCTCATACATCAAGCTTCTATAATTTTAAGGCAGATTAACTTTAACTTCACACTAAGTACTGGGAGTAAAACAATCTAAAGTGTGTTAAGAAGGAACAAGAATTCGTAAACTGAATCTGAAGCAAATCAAAGAAATTCTAAACTGGCACACCAGAGAAGTTTGATCGACTTTGAATGGCTTAAGCACCCAAGGTAGACGGATACCAAAGTTAATTCAAAGGAGATTATTTGATCATAACCACAGTTGCCGCCTCACAGTGGCAGAATCCCAGGTTTGGTCGTAATCTACAGTGCTGTCTGTGTGAAATTTGCATGCAAGTTTACTCTTATGTCCCAAAGATGTGCTGGTCTGCAGGTTAATTGGCCACTGCAAATTACGCCTAGAGTCAGTAGTGGATGTGAAAATGGGATAACCTAGAACGAGTGCAAACGGTTCTCTCTCTCTCTCACACACACACACATATATATATATATATATATATATATATATATATATATATATATATATATATATATATTTGAATAAAGAAAATGGACAAACAATAGTGTTCTACACAGGCCCAATGAAATTTCATAGGAAATACCCAGATGATATTTAGCAGAAAGGTTTAACCATGGTTTGAAAGTAGTCTGTGAAAAGTTTACAGATGATCAGTAATTAGCATGTTGTAAATTTTTTCCATGTGCACAGCAATGGTAAATATTTAGTTTGCTGAAGCAAACTTTGTAATGAATGGGATAAGTTTCCTTCCACAAGCTTTAGAAAGTTCACATTCTCAAACTTAGCTAGAAATGTTCGACAAAAAATATGCACGTTGAACATCCATTTTCACAAGTCCAATACAAACCCTTCCACCCTCGCCAGAACTAGATGACATGGCGGATGTTTTGTGACCAACGCAGTCACTCGCTAATCAAAGGCCCCGAGGTCATAGAGATGAGAAGCTGAGTTCAGAGGGCAGGGTTCTTTGAGTTCTATGACTTACCTTCATGGACTACCCTTTAATTAAAAAGAGTAGAAAAACCAAGAACAAAGTTAATGGGAGTTCTCCTTTACCATAGCAAACAAACGGGACATGAAAACACGAGGCAAGAAACGGTACCGCATGCTCAAAGGATTTACAGCAACAGCAAGTTTACTGAAAGGCTTTATAGTTATATTTGATACTTTTTTCGTGGCTACTTAAAAGAAAAGAAGCAACTTACCAAGCTGTCTGAACAAGAGTTTGATTTCGTTCACATTCAAGGACTTGAAGATACATAAAAATAATCTGTTGGGACAAGAAACGTTCTTAAAACAAACTACATTTGAATCCCATCTTTACCGGATTAAAATGCAAGGAGTAAATAACTTGCCTTGTGCGGATGTTTCACATGAACACAAAATCCCAACTCTTTTAGGATTCGTCTTTCTGCCTTGATCACTTGGTTTTTGGTGTTAATGTAGTTTTGATCAAGTATCAGTGGTGTCGGACTCCTGGTTTGAAAACAAAATCACAACTATTTGCTAATCTAAAGAGGCAAACATTTGAAATCGGCTTCTACTTCTCTAAAGGGACTTTTTCCCCTTCCAACCAACCACTGGCAGAAACTCCTGTAACTGCATCCAAAGCCTTGGTCTTGTGCTGTCCATTTCAAACTAAAAATCATAAAATAATATGCCAAACCTGTTTCACGGTTACCACCAGTTACGAGAGGGAAAACCAAACTAGAGTCAAACCTATCCAAGAAAATTAGGCTATTAAAAAGATAGAAGTTGTTAGAGCCATTCCGGTTAAGAAAACCCACACGTTTTTACAGCTAAACTCAAAAGCATTCATATTCATTGACCTACACGGTTCTTTACACAATTCATGGATCAAATTTCTGGAAAAAGTGATATAAAAGTGCTAAATATACAATTTTATTTCCCACCTGCCAGAAGATCCTGGTCTTTTATTTTCCTCCCACTCCATGAAATAATAGAAAAGGTACATCACAGGAAGAGGCCCATCGGTCCATGTCCATTTCAAATATGGATAAACAAATCTCCTCTGGTTGTACGTGATCCATATACAGGCCCATCTAAAAGCCTAAAAAATCCCACCATGGTATCTGCCTCCGCCATCACCCCAGGCAGTGCTCCTGACACCCAACGCTACAAAAACCTGCTCTGCACCTCTCCTTGAAACGTTGTCACTCTCACATGGAAAGGTCGTCGCACATTTCCAGCCTGGGGAAAAAGGCTCTCGCTGTCCACTCTTTCTATGCCTTGATTTGAAACACTTCTCTCAACCTCTGGCATTCTAGAGTTTGTCCATCCTTTCCCCATAGCTAATATCCTCCCGCACCCCCCTCCCCAAATATGGGCATTCAGGTACACCTCCCCTGCACCGCCTCCACATCCTTCCTGTATTAGGGGTACTGTAATAAATTCCAAGTTTCTTATCTCCTGGGAAGCAAAGGAGAAATAGTTCAAGATCATAAAAGCACCAGACTGCACCAGTCAATACAAGTATTTAATCAAGATATTTCTGAACAAGAATGACTGAATCACTTCCTTCTCCCCCCTCAGTACTCAATGCAATTACACTTGTTTTGGTTTAATCTCTAATTATGAATCTTTGTGACTACACAATCTCAAATATTAAAATTAATGTTCAGGCCCCTTTTGCAGGATGCAAAATCCAAAGCGTATTGGCATGTGAGATTGATTTAGTTACATAATAACCTGGCCACTGCTTTCAGGGCATTCTTAATTCAATAGTACAATGTTTTGACTTGATAAACCGATGATGATTAATGAAATCAATGCCGATCAAACAACAAAATGATTAGATCATCCTTTTTCCCCTTACGAGAGGGCTTGTGAGCCACTTTGGTTTCAGAAATATATTACTTGGACTTAGAGAATCAAGAAATCATGAACAGAGCACTCAGGAGAAATAGCAATGGAAATATTTAAGAAATTTAAAGATACTATTTGGAAACACAAGCATCTGCTCCTGAACTAGGTGTGTGTAGTTGCAATATAAATACGCACCCTTAAAATACACATTTTGTGCTCCTCCACACACAAAGTTATGGAGTGTCTGTCATTACGTTATGAATTATCAAGGCATTTATTGTCCAACTCTGTTCTCGGTGGCAAGTCTACACACACAAAGCTTCAGGAGCTGAAATGCAAATGGCAAGGATTGGTGCCACTAGGGAGTGCAGATGCTGGAATCTTGATTAAAACACCAAGTGCTGGAGTAAATGGCCTGTCCCACTATACGAGTTTACCCAAGAGCTCTCCCGAGTTTAAAAAAAAATCAAACTCGTGGTAAGTACGTAGCAGGTACGTTGGAGCTCGGGACTTCTCTTAGCGGCTCGTAACGCTAACGGCACGTACTCGTGAAACGCGGTAAGCTCGTGAAGTTTTTTCAACATGTTGAAAAATGTCCACGAGAGCCCCGAGTTCCTACGAGTGGCTATTACCGTAATTCCCCGAGTTCGAATCAGGGGAAACTCAGGAGAACTCTTGAATTACCTCGTACAGTGGGACAGGCCCTTAACTCAGCAGGTCAGGAAACATCAGTCTGAAGAAGGGACCCGGCCCAAAATGGCACCTATCAACTCCCTTCACAGATGCTGCCTGACCCGATGAGTTACCCCAGAACTGTGTGGTTTACTCAAGGATACTAGCCAGTTGAGCCAAAATCTGGCCAAGGTCAATCCACACACTTGGACTTTACAAATGTAACTTCCTGCATCCCTTAAGCGTAATCTTTAATCCTTTCCAACTAAACTGCTGGGTAAAATTGGCATTAGCCCATTCCTGGAGACAAAGCTTCAAAGCATAGGTACCAGCAAAATTCATCGTCTCACAACGATTCCGTGTAAATTTATCCAATATTAAAGTACACTCACCTGATAACTAGAGCGATGATGATGACAGTCTATATAAATGGTTTCCAATTCTAAACAATTAGACACTAGTTTATAAAAGGCCACAATTTACTGAAAAGCAATTTCCATTGATATCTACTGATCTTATTTTGATAATTTTCTTCCAATTTCAAAGAGGGCAAATTGTCTTTCCAAATTATCCACAGTATTTTACTTTCATGAAATTAAATAGCTGAAGTACACCAATAATTTTCAAATACAAGTAAAAAGCAGTCTCAATTTTCTTAACTATCTATACTTTAAAACTATATTTCAGTTGAACAGTGAAAAGGTTGAAGTTTAGAAATATGCTTTAACATTTAACAAGTGGATTTCTATCTTCATCTAGCAATTATTTGAAACAGATTTCCATAACTAATATTGAATTAGATGAATAACTTTCCTTTCCCCCATCTTGCAAGGCCGAGCCTCTTTACACAAAGATACAACTAGTCTATAGCTTTGCCATAGCCAGTGGAATTCCAACCAAATGCCATGCAAAAATTAGAAGACTTCTTAACGTATTAGCCAAGGTAAATTACTATCCCTGGCTAATGCACTGTTGACACGTACGTGGATTATAAAACAACCTGGACTGAAAAACAGTCATCTGATCAACAATCTAGCACTCATTTCCTGGACGCCAGGATCAGGAAAGCTGGGGGTTATCACATAATGGAATCACCCACAAGGAAAAGTCGATGAGACCATGGATGGCAGGAACAAAGAAGATAACTACAGTGAATATGGTGCCATACGCTTTGTAAGCAAGCAGTGTATGGTTTTAAAATTTAAGATTTAAAAAAATGAACATTCATTCAATAGGCACTATATTTCACATATTTCCATAAAAGCATTAGTTTTGAACATAGAGGTGTATTGCAGAGGAACAGGCCCTCCAGCCCAATAATGTTCTCAGCATGCATGTGATCCAGGCGCCAATCTAAAAGCCACTTAAACAACCACCACTGGCAGCAGGTCCCAGGTGTCTAACCTCTTTAAAATATAAGAAACTGCCCACACATCTCATTTAAACTTTGCCCTCCTAACCTTAAAGCTTTGCTCTCTATTCGTTGACATTTCCACTCTGTGCAATTTATTTGTGAATTCTTCACACATTTGTAACAACCTACTTTACAGTGAGCAACACCGCAAGCTGCATATTCCGCTTGGGGGAGTCTGCACAATGAGCCCTCGGGCCCTTGCTTTCATTTTTTACAATTTGTCACCGACTTTTTTGCATATCTTTCACATCATTGTTCCTTATCTCTTCACCGTCTATATCTCTCGTTTCCCTGATCCCTGACCAGTCTGAAGAATAACAGCATCTGCAGTTCCTTCTTATACTTTAATAACAACCTACTTTACAGTGTGGTCAGGGAACCCTCCTGATGGCAGCATCACTGCTTGACTATAAATAACTGCAGGTATTGCATGCTCAATTTCTGAATGATTGAACAGTAAAGAAATTGCTGTAACACTTAACATAGTAAATAAGACCTTCTACATAGCTTTAGTCTAATTATTCTTTATTTTCACCCCAAGATTACTTAGCCACCTTGTATCCCGTGATGATACACAATATAACTGTCTACCAGTGTTCTACTTTAGTCTATATATTGATGGAATAAAAGGATGAAACTAATTTTCAGCTATTTAGCCATAAACCTTGTCCTATCCATTAGACTCTTCAGTGAAAAGGAACACTCAGCAATTGTGGATGTCAGATTACCAATATGTAAATTTCCAAATTCGTTTTACCGCAATGTTATTACAATTTTACCATAGGCCTGATAACTAGTGCATTCATAACTAGAAGTGCATTCAACTTTGATCTTGAAACAGTTAAGTTTTACTCATTTATTAGTAGCAAACACCTCATTGCGTTAGTCCTAATTACTCCCTATATTTTCTAGGTATGTTAAATGGCACGGGGTAGCACGGCTGAATTTATGGTGTGAAAAGCGTTAGTGTGAACCTCTTCAATTGGCAAATTTAGGATTTAATTTTTAATAAAGATTATTCAATGTGAACATGCTTTTCAAAGACACTAAAATTCCATTTGATATCCAATTTAAACAAGGCACTAGGGATTTACACTGGGACAGGGGAATAAAAAACTGTATATGTAGTTCAGACGATCCAAGTACACAGACCCTAATAAATGCATGTAAAGCAGGAAGCAGCTCTGCAGAGTACTATTCTAATCTTAAATTAAATGTCAATTCAAGTGGCCACTCCAGCCTCATGCTGAATTTCAACTACAACTGTAGAGTCGACATACAGCAAAACCCCATTTGTAACAATGCTGCAGTATTAACACTCGTGTATCCTTTAACGTAGATTTACCACAACAAGTGATCTGGGCACTTCACATAAATTATTAAGAAGCATTTGAAAGTTCTCTGCAAACTGTACTCATTTGAGGGTGAAATACAGACAGAATTTGATGATTCGTATCGTGTTAATTAGAAAAGATAATAGTTGGGCAGGAATGACGAAAACTAGGAATTTGTTGGAAATATTACTCAGCTGAGAAGGATGCCAATCCGCAGTTAGAGTTGTTTGCTCTTCCTTTAGCATAATGCTGTCTGGACCAATTACTTAAAGAGTGGCAGTTTAATATTTCATCCGACAGCCACTTATTGACGCCCACCTACACTGGTCTTAATTGCAAATAATTAAAGGTGATCATGGTGTATCTATACTGGGGCCAACTCTTCTGTACCAGTTCCCCATAATCCCAAATTCCCCCGCCTTTCAGTATTTATCAATTTCCACTTCGATATAATCCAATGATTTCGCCGGTCTCAGGGGCAGAGAATTCCAGAGCTTCACTACCCCCTAGAGAGATTTCCGCACACCACATCTACAAATAGACGTCCCCTTGTTCAGAACTCTCCCACTAATGGAAATGCCTTAACCTCTTCCCTGTCAAGCCCCCTAACGATCTTATGTTTGAATAAAGTTCGAAACTGGAAGGAATGCAAATTCTTGTCCCAGGAATTAGTCTGGCGAATTTCCTTTGCTTCCAATGCTACCACATCCTTTTTAGGCACAGGGACCAAAACAGAAGTATTCCAGCCTGTACAACTGGAACAAAATAACTCCCTATTCTTAAACCCCAACTCCTTTGCAATAAAGACCAATATGCCATTAGCCGCCTTAATGCCATTTGTCGTATTACAGACAAGTTGGCACAATAATTTTGAATTAACTTCAATTTCAAATTGGGCTATATCGAGCATCTTAAATGTCTTCGATAAGGAGAGGACATTTTCCCTTCATAGTGAATTCCTGTCACTCATTCCAATGTTTATGTGTTAATCAACTTTAACCACCACCGTATAAATTGTAAAGCCAAATTAGTTTATAGGAGTGCAAGCAAGGGTCATGACAAAGTTGTAGCCTAACTTTCAAAAAGATCTTAAGAGGTTAAATCATATTAGTTTAAATAAGTTTTGATTATCCCCGTTAGTACTTTAATCCAAGCTTGCAAAATCTCCACTTTTATTGGAAAAGTTTGATTCTTATAGTTTGAGTTTAGAAATGTGTTAAATTCCCTCTTTCAGAGTAAATATCTAAAACCAAGGCAAAAAAAACGTGATGGTACCACTTGGACAGCAAAGACGAAAAGCTGAGAATCAAGTACAGGAGTTCCTAGTTTTTAACAATTCTGTGCCCAACCTTCCACAGCCCCCGATTCCAGTGACCCGTTCAAAGAGCACTGGGTCTCCATCGGGATCAAACTTCTTATTTTCACTGTTGCCTTGTCGACAGCTTCATCTTTACGTACCATTCCACATCACCCAGTCTTTGGTAAATGTAGTTGGTCGCTGTTAGGTTGGTTGCAAGGGAAAAAAGAATAAAAGTCAATATTGCACTTTAACTTAATGTACAATAGTAAAAACCATCATAGTAAGAAGAGACCCAAGAGTAATTTTACACATGATATTCATCTAGTCTAATTTATCTCAACCATTGGTTTTGTGCATCTATGGTAGTCTTCTGAAGTAATAGTCCAATTTACTTCAAAGAATGCATTATTAATTACCAGTCAAATCATTATTTCTTCACTCCACCATGTCCTGACATCCCCAGAGAGCAACAGATGCCAATTCTAATGCTCTGTAGATTAACTAGTGAAGTGACTGGATCGCCGCCCTCCCTCCAACCCATGTTAGGAATCATTTGTCCCATGGATTCATTTATACACTTTGAAAAGTGAAGAATGGAATTATATTTCAAGCAATTAAACAATCGAAGGTGTACAAAAATCTAAATTTACAAAGAATGCAACATTGATTTTTTTTTAACAGTCATTCAAACTTTAGAAAGTCATTTAGTATTCGGACATCATTCTCTGCTCCATTTGCAACACGGTATATTCTCGGATTCAGAGCTGCCTTGGACCTAACAGGTAGCTGCACCCACTTAGGCTTTGTGCTGTTTTATGCTAATACTTCCCGACTGGCCTTCTCCAAGATGGGAAACGGCCCCACAATGTTGCATCGCGAGTGATATACACTCCAGTGAGCGACTGAATGCTATTAGCACTTTTCTTTGAGAAACCAACATGGCTCTCCCACAACATTCAATATTATCAACAGTTGCGAGAACCACACAAGCAATTTTAAATGCTTTTGAGTTCCAACAGACAAATGCTCACTTTTTACGATGACACAAACGCTCAGCTCTAGTGGGAGAATCGGAAGCTCGTATATTAGACATAAAATGCTGGAGTAACTCAGCGGAACAGGCAGCATCACTGGAGAAGGAATGGGCGACGTTTCAGGTGGAGAATGAAGAAGGGTCCAGACACGAAACATCACCCATTCTTTCTCTCCAGAGATGCTGCCTGTCCCGTTGAGCATTTTGCGCGTCTTTGGTGTAAACCAATATCTGCAGTTTCTTCCTACACTTTTAGACTGGGAATCATACAACTGGAGTGTAGTCGACAGAGGGAAATCCAATCTCCCTCTAACAGTAACTCCCCTGCATAGTGCCAGAAGCCGCAGGTATCTCTGATCATGCGAGAATAGGCCAAGGAGTAAATCACAGTATTAACAGCAGAGAAAATGACATTGTTATGAAATAAGCTAAAACTTCTCACTGTTTTGTCTTATAGCTACACATTTCAAAAGCAGTACGATTATTTTTTTCAGTCCTTAACGTTAACTAGTTTATTTGAACGTTTAAAGTTTGATTTTTACACAAAGTTCATCCCCAGATTAAATTGCAAAAGTCTCATTTGAAACTCAGCACTACCCAACTTTATGTTCTTAAAGATGACTCACCACAGAGTACTTTTTGTTAGACCACTTGTACCATATAAAGTTCTTCACTTGCAGACTTGACGGTGAGTATTAGCAAGCCATTTAGTCACAACCTTATCAGCTAACTCAGCATTTTCCAGCTTAGCTTACTGGAGAGTAATGGATTCTTCGTGTTCAATTTGGGTGACTGTAACCAAGTTTATTAGCTGTAGTACTAAACCAGTACAGGCCAGGGGTTGAGATTTGGACCAAATGGGTCTGTACAGCTCATTGCACCAGTGTTTCCCCATTCAGTCATCTGAGATTAGGTGCAACTGAAAAGACTTCTGAAAGTTTGGGCATGTTAAGGGATAACTTGCATGTAATTTACAGAATACTGAAGTTGATGAAACTGGCTTACCTTTTGCCTCTTAGCTGGCGCAAATGGTGGAACACATTTATCACATCTCTTACGCGACGAGGTGCTTCTTCTATTTTTGATGCAAGATTGATACACGCCATTGCGACAATCTGAAAAGCAATCATACTGAGTACTATATGATCTACATTGGTGTCACTTACACCATCAGCTGTTGCCGTGCAAGGATGTGAACTATTCTACCTTAAAATATTTAATGTTGCAAAACCAGACCAGATTCTTTGTGGCACAGATCAGTACTTTGTATTACTGGAAATGTATCCTAAATTATTCTCACTCTTTATTGCCATAGTCCGAGTCACCCAAGAGTGACTCAACTTATACAAATAGGTTTCAACACTAACATGATCCAACATTTATATAAAGTGTAGACTTTTTTTGATGAATGAAGGTAAAGGGCTGCAACCGTAAAGCAAGGCATGTAAGATGCGACATATTACACACGTGATCAGAAATATCTCAAATTGAGGATTGATTGATTATTCATTAGCCAAAAATAATATGTACCATGAAACCAAGAGATTGGGGTAAAAAATAAAATCAGCTGTAATTTAATTGAACAAGTCTAAATAGCCTTCTTCATTTCCCACTGCAATGAACCAACTACAGATTTGTTTGTTGCAGTGCAAGCCAACCCATTTTGTTTTAAAGTTGGCAAAATGTTCTAAAATAAGACTGTCAGGACTTTCTCCCCAGGTGAAAATGTCAAAGGCTAGAGGACAAGGGCCAGGTAGCGAGCGGGTAAGATCATCTCTGACCCCGGTCACAAAGTCTTTGAATCACTTCCCTCTGGAAGGAGACTCCGGACTGTCAAATCTGCCACAGCCAGACGTAAAAACAGCTTTTTACCACGAGTAGTAGCTCTACTCAATAACCAAAATCTGTAGCCTCCTTTTGCTCTGGTATTTTATTTAATTCACATGTTTAATCAATAATATTTTATTATTAATTAATATTAATATTATTATTAATAACATTATTATTAATGTTTTATGTATCATTCTTAACTGTCACTGTATGCCATGTTGTCACTTGCGGGCGGAGCACCAAGACAAATTCCTTGTATGTGAATACTTGGCCAATAAACTTATTCATTCATTCAAAGTTTAAAATAGACACAATTTAAACAGACTGGCAAGTGTTTGGATTGGGCTGCCAGGGGTGATGGCAGAGGCAGATACAATAGGGCATTTATGCTTTGGATAGGCACATGGATTTGGATATGCAGGGAACAGAGGGATATGGATTATGTGCAGGCAGAGATTAGTTTAACTATGGACCAAAGGACCTGTTCCTGTGCTGGTTTGTGAACATTATAGACCAAGTTAGTTGGCATTTACCCATCCTGATACAAAGCAGGCGGCTCAGTAATTTCCACTGAACTGCTGGCTTCCTGTCAGGTTGCATCACAGCTTTGGTTTGGGAAAAAAACTGGTCAAGACTGCAAGAAATTGCAGTGAGTTGTGGATGTAAACCAGACCAAACTCCCACCACTGATTCCATCTGCACTTCATGCTGCCTCAGGAAAACAGCCAACAAGATCAAAGTTTTTATCCCTCCTGGTCATTGCTTCTTCTCGCCATTCTGACTGGCAGAAGATACAGGAGCTTGAAATTTCACACCACCAGACTCGGGAACAGCTTCATCTGCTGTTATCAGGCGTCTGAATGGTCTTTCCATAAGACAGGGTTCTGTCCGATTCAATCTAAATGATGCACTACAATGCTGAGGACTAGATGCTACTCTGCATCTTTCCTTTCATTATTCCTATTGTACTTGTGTTTAGCTTGATTGCATTTATTTTATACATCTGATTTGACTGTTGGCACGAAAAGCTTTTTTACTGTACCTCGGCACACGTGACAATAATAAAGCTATCCTTAAATTAATCTATCGTCCAAAATGGAAGTGAAATGGCAATGGGGTGGACCAGACTCACCTCAAAACTGTGCTTGACAAAGGACTTGGAGAAGAAGAAGCGCTGGAATAGGACCTGTGCTGTCGCCATGGCCACCTACAGGGAGAGTACAGAGCATGTGAGTAGAGAACGAGACGGGAGAGATGAGAGAGTGGAGAGACGCCGGAAGGGGGGGTGCAAGAGAGAGGGGGGAAGGATAGAGAGGCAGGAAGTGGGGATGAGAGAGGGAGAGGGAGGATGGGGGGGGGAGGGGAGATGTGGGGGATGGGGGGGAGATTGTTGGGGAGGGGAAGAGATGTTGCTGAGGAGAGGGAGGGTGGGGAATGTGGGATGTGGGGAGATGTGGGGAGGGGGAGATGTGAGGGAGATGCGGGGAGGGGGAGATGTGAGGGAGATTTGTGTCGGGGAGGGGGAGAGAAGATGTGCGGGGGATGCGGGGAGTGTGGGGGAGGGGGGATTTGAGATGTGGGGTGATGTGGGGAGATGTGTGGGGGAGAGGGGAGATGGTGAGGGGAGAGGTGGGGAGCGGAGAGAAATAGTGGGGGAGGGGGGACGATGTGCGGGAGATGTGGAGGGGGAGATGTGAGGGAAGGAGATGCGGGGGAGGGGGAGATGTGAGGGAGGATTTGAGCGGAAGATGCGGGGAGGGGGAGATGCGGGAGTGAGGAGGAGAGGAGGTGGCGGGGGGCGGGGGAAGCATGTGTGATGCGGGGGAGGGATGTGAGGGGGGGTGGGGGGAGATGTGAGGGAAGATGGTGGGGCGGGGGAGGTGGGGAGGGTGATGTGGGGGAGGGGGAGATGTGGGAGGTGGGGGATGTGGGGAGGATTTTGGGGGAGGGGGATGTGAGGGAGGTGGGGAGGGGGAGTTGTGGGGGTGGGGGAATGGTGGGGGTGGGGGAGATGTGAGGGGAGAGCGGGGGGCGGGAGGGGAAGAGCTGTGAGGATAGTGAGTGTGGAGGGAGGGGGAGGATAGTGATGTGGGGGGTGGGAGGATAGAGGGGTGAGGGAGAGGGACGATGTGTGAGGCGAATGCGGGGGAGTGAGGAGGGGGGATTGTGGAGGAGATAGGGAGGTGAGGGGGGGAGTGAGGGCGATGAGGGGGAGATAGGGGTGAGGGAGTGAGATGTGAGAGGTGGAGATGTGGGGAGAGTGGGGGGTGGAGGCGTGGTGGGGGATGTGGAGGGAGATGTAGGGAGGTGATGTGGCGAGTTGTGGGAGGTGGGGGAGATGTTGAGGGAGCAGGGTTAGGGAGAGGAGAGGGATGTGAGTGGGAGGGAGAGTGGGCGGGGGGAGGGGCTTTTTCCGATGATTTGTGAGGGGAGGGAGAGGAGGATGTGTGGGAGGGAGGGGGAGATTGTGGGGAGGGGTGGGGGGGGAGATGTGGAGGAGGGATGGGGGGGATAGAGGGCGGAGGGGGGGATGGGGGGAGGTGGAATGAGGGAGGATTTTCGACTGTGTGAGGGGGGAGGGCTGGGAGGAGGGATTGGGGGTGAGGGCGATGTGGGGAGGGGGAGATGGTGGGGGTGGGGGAGATCTTGAGAGCGGGAGGGATCTTTCTTTCGTGGGGGGATTACTCGTCATCTTTTTCTGATATGCGGAGGGAGGAGCAGGGCGGAGACCGGTCGTGAGGGAGACTCAGAGGCGAGAGGCAGGAGGGGAGATGTGGCGCTGGTGGGGAGGGAGGGGAGATGTGTGACTGGGTGGTGAGTGGTGAGATGTGAGAGGAGGAGGAGGGGGGAGGATCTGAGGAAAGGATCTTTCGAGGGAGGGTGGATGTGAGGGAGGGAGGGGGGGGTGTGAGGTTGAGGGAGAAGGGGAGTTCGTTCTTTGTCGGACGGAGGGGGGATTGTGAGGGGAGGAGGGGGAGATGTGAGGGCGGGATGAGATTTGAGAGGAGGGGGGGGGAGATTTGTTTTGAGATGGCGTGAGGGTTTATATCGTGGAGAGGGGGCGATTGGGGTGGGGCGTGTTGTGGGAGGGGTGGGGTGAGGGGGGGGGGGCGTTGAGGGATGGGGGGGGAATGTGAGGGGGTGGGTTTTTTGTGAGGTGGGGGGGTGGTGTCTTTTTAGGGGTGGGGGCCGCACCTGCGGCAGCCGCAGCAAGATTGCCGGCCGCCTGGATCAGCTCGCAGCCCAGGATGCGGAGGTCGCTCTCCGCCTCGAGCGTCAGGCCGTCCTGCATGGCGGGCGTGGGCGACAGCTTGTCCTCGGGGATGAGCGAGTTGTCGATGGTGAGGAAGACGGCGGAGTAGAGCCTGTCACCGATGAGGATGCCGGGCCGGAGCCGCCGGTGCCGCTGTGTCCGCCCGCGGGCCCTGCCGCCGCCGCCGCCGCCATCTTGTCCCCACCGAGCAATGAAATGGCGACGGCGCCGCGCATGCGCCGGGCCCCGGCACCGCCGCCTCCCTCCGAGCAGACCCAACGCGCTGTGTCGCTCCGCGCCGCCAAAGAGACCCTCGCCGCCTCACACCCACTAACGCTGCTGCACCCACGGGAACCTCCCGATCCTCCTGCAGTTCTTCGCTGCTGGAAACGGATGGTTTCTTCACCAGGGAGGGAGGGTGAGGGCAGGTGAGGGTGTGAGGGGGCCGCCTCTTCACTCCTCCCCCACCCTCAGGCAAAGCAATCCGCCGCCGGGTCTCACTCCGCCGGCACGTGACGTCAGGCCGTTTGTGACGTAGCGGGGAAGGGGAGCCAATGGCGGTCGGCATAGGGGGGGCGATGGCGCTCCCATTGGCCGGTGCCGCAGGGTGATTTGCATGTCACGTGGGGTCCCCGCGTGAGGCCATTCAGCCCAACTTGCCCGTGCTGGCCCACATGCCCCATCCACACATGCCCCATCCACACTATACCCATCCACACATGCCCCATCCACACATGCTCCATCCACACCAGACCCATCCACACATGCCCCCATCCACACTTTACCCATCCACACATGCCCCATCCACACTATACCCATCCACACATGCCCCATCCACACATGCTCCATCCACCAGACCCATCCACACCAGACCCATCCACACTAGACCCATCACCAGACCCATCCACACATGCCCCATCCACACATGCTCCATCCACACCAGACCCATCCACACCAGACCCATCCACACTAGACCCATCCACCAGACCCATCCACACATGCTCCATCCACACCAGACCCATCCACACATGCCCCATCCACACTGGACCCATCCACACTAGACCCATCCACACATGCCCATCCACACTAGACCCATCCACACATGCCCCATCCACACTGGACCCATCCACACTTAGACCCATCCACACATGCCCATCCACACATGCCCCATCCACACTAGACCCATCCACACATGCCCCATCCACACTAGACCCATCCACACATGCCCCATCCACACATGACCCATCCACACATGACCCATCCACACATGCTCCATCCACACCAGACCCATCCACACATGCCCCATCCACACTGGAACCCATCCACTAGACCCATCCACACATGCCCCATCCACACATGCCCCATCCACACATGCCCCATCCACACCAGACCCATCCACACATGCCCCATCCACACATGCCCCATCCACACATGCCCCATCCACACATGCCCCATCCACACATGCCCCATCCACACATGACCCATCCACACATAGACCCATCCACACCTGACCCATCCACACCAGACCCATCCACACATGCCCCTTCACACCAGACCATCCACAACCAGACCCATCCACACATGCCCCATCCACACATGCCCCATCCACACATGCTCCATCCACACATGCCCCATCCACACTAGACCCATCCACACATGCCCCACCCACACATGCCCCATCCACACTAGACCCATCCACACATGCCCCATCCACACATGCCCCACACATGCCCCATCCACACATGTCCCATCCACACATGCCCCCATCCACACTAGACCCATCCACACATGCCCCATCCACACATGCCCCATCCACACTAGACCCATCCACACATGCCCCACCCACACATGCTCCATCCACACCAGACCCATCCACACATGCCCCATCCACACTAGACATCCACCATGCCCCTCCACACTAGACCCATCCACACTAGACCCATCCACACATGCCCCATCCACACTAGACCCATCCACACTAGACCCATCTACACTAGACCCATGCCACACATGCTCCATCAACATGCCCCATCCACACCAGACCCATCCACACATGCCCCATCCACACTAGACCATCCACACATTGTCCCATCCACACATGCCCCACCCACACATGCTCCATCCACACCAGACCCATCCATACATGCCCCATCCACACTAGACCCATCCACACATGCCCCATCCACACTAGACCCATCCACACTAGACCCATGCACACATGCTCCATCCACACATGCCCCATCCACACTAGACCCATCCACACTAGACCCATCCACACTAGACCCATCCAAACCAGACCCATCCACACTAGACCCATCCACACTAGGACCCATCCACACCGACCCATCCACACTAGACCCACCTACACTAGACCCATCCACACTAGACCCATCCACACTAGACCCATCCACACTACACCCATCCACACTAGACCCATCCACACTAGACCCATCCACACTAGAACCATCCACACTACACCCATCCACACTAGACCCATCCACACCAGACCCATCCACACTAGACCCATCCACACTGCACCCATCCACACAGACCCATCCACACTAGAACCATCCCACTCATCCCACACTACACCCATCCACCACCGGACCCATCCACACCAGACCCATCCACACCAGACCCATCCACACCAGACCCATCCACACTACACCCATACACACTAGACCCATCCACACTACACCCATCCACACTAGACCCATCTGTGAGATATAGGTTGTGCTCACAATCACTACTCAGAGACTAAATCATGGAAACAAGAAATGCTTTATTTGCGAGTCTGCAGAGTCGGGTGCCTCTCCAAGTTGAGACACATCGAAGTCAGGAAAGTAAAGCCCCTTTATACACACAATTCTACATTTAACCTCCCCTTCTGGCCCTCCCCAATCAGAGCACTGAGGTGCACAGTCTATAAGGTACGTCCCCCCAGTACCTCCCACATCATACATCTCATGTTCATGGTAATGAGCAGTTTCTTGATCAGGGGTGTGTTAGTAATATTAATTTATTTCATTAAGCACGCTCAGTTGTAAATAACCTGCCCCAGTTTGCTTACCTCCAACTGACCTGTCTCAGTTCTCTTGTATCTGAATTAAAAGCCAGTCACTACTGACAAGGGTCGCATCCATCACTAAACTCTACTGATAAGGGTCGCATCTATCACTCCCCTTCTATACAATGCTATCACTCCTTACTCAAGGACAGTTCTGGTAACTTAATCCACAGCTGTGTCAGAATCCTCTCCCTGGCTTCTATCGGTTAGAATCCTCTCCTGAACCCTTACAATAGTGGGGTTTAATCACTTTATCCCTCACAATCCTCCCTTTTTCTTTCGCTATGCATCTATTGATTAAACCTCAATTTCAAGCTCCTTCAGTTCGAATTAAAGTAACATTGTCCCAATCTCCTCTTCCTGTGGATCCTGGACCTTCCCTGGTCGCATTATAATTATTTTCTGTATTACCCCTTTCTCTCCCATAGGCACTACTACAGCCTGCATCTGACATACTCCTTGTAATAAGTTCCCTAAAACAAGGGATACAACAGGGGATAAAGATCAGCCCAGCCACTGCACATAGAAACACGAGTCCCGCTGTTCTCCACCATGCTCCTCCGAGGATGGAATCCCACCATCGGGTTCCCATAATCGAATTCCACTTTTGTATGGGAACATGTGCCAACTTACGGATTCCTTCTGATACGTCCATCACTGCCTGTCCATTGTCATCGATGTTTAGGCAGCAATTAGAGAGGTTGAATTTCCCACATACCCCTCCTTCTTCTGTCAGGAGGTAATCTAGGGCCAATCGGTTCTGGTATATTGCTGCTCTCATCTGTGTCTGCTGCTTTGCCAGCATCTCCAGTGCCACCACAGTTTCGTTGGTAATTACTTCCAGTACTGCCTGAAGTCTTATGATCCGGTTTAACATGTATACCGGTGTTCGGTAGCCCCAGGATCCATCCTGTGCCCAAGTGGCTGGTCCATAGTATGAGATGATTCTTGCGGGTGGCCATTCATCATCTTCCCATTCTCCGATGTCCATTTTCCTCTTCTTCCGATATAGGTCGTCAAATACAGGTGTTCCTAGCGACCGCCCTTCTTCGGTGTTTAACAGGAAAAATCCCAGTTGTACCAGTCCAATGAAGCAAGTCCTGCTCCAATTTGTTGGCAACACTGAGTATGCCTTGTGTCCGCATATCCATAGTCCTTCAGGGGCCGGTCCACTAGAGATAACCTTGTTCCATATGTCTCGCAACACCGGGATTCCTTGACAAGGGTTGTTCCCGGTGCAGTTCCATAGTCCAGTCGATTCCATTCCATCAGTCTTCATCCAGATAGTGCAGTTTCCCCCATCTTTCTTAGTTGGGTACCATTTAGGCTCCTCTGGCCACCACACTCTGGCCACTGGGTGACGATGCGCTGGCAGGGGCTGCTGCCTACTAGGACGGCATCCTTTGCCTAGGGCCTAGCGATACACTCAGTCCCAACCGGAGCGTCTGTCAGGACCCATGCCTGGGGATCTCGGTCTTGTCCAACTGTCAGGTTCTACACCATCAGGTCCCATACCTCAACAATGGATCCTCTCCACGGCCAACGTGAGCTCATCAGTGGTCCGCCACAGACCCAACAGTTAGTCACATTCAGGATTCCAGCTATTCGGAGGGCCAAGTCCACAAACAGGTTTTTTCCTCCTTCAGGGATCTCAATCTGCTTCTTTATTTCTTCATACAATGTCTGGTGCAATTGAGGCTGAGTAGGTGGGGGAGGGGGAGGCTTGGTGACTACTACTTTTGTTAACCTTTTTTATTACTTCCTCCTTCATTTTGGCTAATGTCCATCTTAAGGCAGGGAAAGGGAGATCTAACTGTCCTGTCCTAATCATACAAACCCATCTCTCCCCCTTTGGGCAGGTAACGTGCCCAAACCTCCCTACATATCCCCTATTCTCTACCATATAATACTCCTTTCCCCCGTCCTCACAAATAGTTTTAGTCCTCAGGTTATAGCAAGCATCGTTCACATGGGAATGATAGGTAAATGATCTGGTTGTCCGCCCTCCATATCTGATAGGATGGTAGCATTTATCACAGTTATTAACACTTTTTACAATGATTACATGCAGAGAAAGCAATATCACAACTGCTCCTTTCATACTGCTAGTTATACATTTATTTTTTTCTAAAAGTTAATGTTAGGGGCTTATTCCCTGGCTTCACCATCCACTGTTCCTCTTTATCAGGAGCAGGTGGGTCAACGGGTCCTTTAACCCAGATTGCGTGGGTCCACCCTTTTTCTTTTGTTCGTACTGCTGTCTCGGTTGTCAGTAATACTAGGTATGGGCTGGGGCTGCAGTTTCTCCTCCTTCCAATTATTGACCATTACCCAGTCGCTGGCCTTTACAGCATGTATTGGAAAGTCGAGTGGTGGGCTTTGAGCCAATAATTCTTTAGCTTTTAGTTCTTTAAGAGAACGAGATACTGCCAGTATATAGTTCCTTAAGAATACATCACTGCCCTCTATGGTGGGTATTCCTTCTATCTATCCCAAATAAAGTAACCCAAACAACATTTCATAGGGGGATACTGCTAACTTTGCATGGGGTCTCCGTTGCTTTTCTCAAAGCCTTTCTGTTTCCCTACTGCTCCAAACATGTGCCAGACTCCTTGAACATATGCTGCTCTTAAAGCATTAATTTCTGCCAAATGAGCTAAGCAAGATTGCAGGCAAGCTTCCAATTTGATTACCTTACAATCTAATTCATTCTGATGCATCACTTCAAACCCTGCATACTTGCTATTATGATCCCTTTAACAAGAAATATCCACAAGCAAAACCTTTTTGTCCCCTTCATTCAAAGGCTCTGACTGTAAAACATTTCTCAGACTTGTGTGTCCTTCCTTCATTATTTTCCTTAATGGCATTACAATTTCAACATACTTCCCAATCTAGTCTGAACTATATCCTGCCATTCCCAAGATCATCATCATCTGTTCTACTGTCTGAGGTTTGGGAACTTCAATTATTGCTTCAATTTGATCCTGCGCTATAGCTTTTACTTCTTTAGATATTGCTCGTCCAAAATATTCTACCTGCTGCTGACAAAACAACAACTTCTTCCTTGATACATTATGACCTCCTATGCCATCTTTTCCAAGATAATTACAATGTCTCTTTCTCACATTGCTTCTCACTTGTGGAACAAACCAACAAATCATCCACATACTATATCAACACCTTCCAAATCTGCCTACAACATCTGATTAAAAACATGGGGCTAGTATTTAAAACCCTGCCGCATCCTAGCCTAGGTGTATTTAATACCTCTTCTTAATGTTCTTACCATAGCTATGTTCACCACTATCTTAATATAATTTTACTTCGGAGTCACGTGAGTGACTACGTGAAGAAGCCCCGCCTGGCGCTGGAACGGCATTACGTCGACGTTGACGGCAGAAGCAAGAGTTGCAGAGAGCAGCTCCTCGCAGCGGCCGGAACGGACCCGCAGGTAAGTGTAAGGAAAAGTGGGGACATTCTAAAAAAGACGTTACGCTGGTAAAACCAGCAAAAGAGAAAGTAAAAGTTAAAATCACGCTGGCACGCTGGCGTACTGATTTTAGGCCAGATAAATGGAAAAGAAAAATGGAGAAGTCTCAAAGGAAAATTTTGCGGGTAAAAAGATCGTCCCGGGATGAAGCTAAAAAAACGGGACAAGAGTTTAGTGCGGATCCGGTTTCCGATACGGTGGCCGCTGATTCACCCGTTAGTGAGACTATAATTTCTCCAGAAATACAAACCACGGAGGAAAATGTTCCTAGAAAAAGTAAAAAGAAATCCGTGAGGCCCGTGGTTTCTGATAATGACTCTGATAATGAAAGTCTCGGATAATAAAGCTATATGGCTAAAAATGGAACATATGGAGAAAGTGCTCCAAAATATAATGAGACAAGGGTCACAGTACCAGAAGTTTCCCAAATGACCCAGGGGTTTGAATATACAGAATATGGGTATGTGCCAAATTGAGAATTTGAAACTCCGGATCCAGGATTTAGGGCGGAGGAAGTCTCATTGGATATAATTCCAAGTGTATCAGGGCTGCAAAAGACAGACCCTGCAAGTGGTGATGTGGATTATGAGTGCACACCCACGAATAAAAAGAGAAGGCCAGATGTGCCTGAGATGGCAAAAGATTTTGCTATACCTGAAGGAAGTGGTGAGGCTATGGAAGAAAACCTAGCTGCCAGTATTAATTATATGGTATCTCACCAACATCAAGATTCTGTGATGATTGAAACAGCAGAATTATATAAAACACCGGAAAATTGCACCTCATTGAAGGTACCTACGGTTAATCCGTCTATGGACGCTTATGACTCCAGGCATGAGAGGACAAGAAATAAGATGTCAAAGAATCCTCAAATTGATTTCTGCTGCCATTACTGCTTTTGGAAGGCAAATAGAGAGGTTGGAGATGGATAAAATCCAAAAAATACTTTGGGCTTATTATGCAATTCCTTCTAATGAAATTAATTGTATGAGGAAAATTGCGATTCGGCCCATATTTCATCCAAGGTTTGCAGGTCTGTGTCGATCAAGTGGTGTTCAAGCTCCTGGTTATCTATTTGGAGAAAACCTGCCTAAACAAATAAGAGAAATGGATGAAGAGGCTAAATCTATTAGCCACATGAGACCTTTCGTCTTTGGAAAAAAAGGTATTTTTCGTGAAGAAGGGGATTTGATTTTGGAAACAGAGGCAGGAGTATGATAAGAAAATATTATCATCCGACACAGCCTAATGTTCACCCGTATACGGGGGGAGAAGCAGACCACCACATTCATATGGAGAGGTACAAAAAAATGTAATTCTATGCTTAAAGAAACTGTGGACAAATCTCCAGTTGGAGGGAGATTACAAATGTTTTTATGAATGAATGGCTTGCCATCACATCTGATCGGTTTATTTTACAAACAGTTTCAGGAGCTACCTATTACATTCAAAGAAGGTGTTAATTCTCTGGTACAAAATAAACCTGCTTATGGTTTCATGTTTTCTGCAATTGAAGAGGCAGAAATTAATGTGGAAATTGACAAATTGTTTAAAAAATGTGTTATTGAAAAAACTGTTGAACATGAGCATCAATTTGTGTCAAATATATTTCCAAGAAATAAAAAAGATTGGTGGTTGCAGAATTATTCTGGACCTTACAAATCTTAATAATATTTGTCGAATTAAACATTTTAAAATGGAAACATTTAACACTGCAAGACATTTGATATCAGCAGGTTGTTATATGGCTACAATTGATTTAAAGGATGCGTACTATTCAGTACCAATACATCAGTCTTTCGAAGGTATTTAAAATTTAATTGGCTGGGACAGCTGTGGCAATTCAAAGCTTTACCAAATGGGTTAAGTTCAGCTCCCAGGCTCTTTACAAAGCTGTTGAAACCAGCTTTAGCACAATTAAGAGCACAAAAGCACATCATTATGGCTTATCTGGATGACATTTTAATCATCAATAGTAATCAGGAATCAGCTGAAAAATCAGTTTCTGCAACTAAAACTTTATTTGAGAAGTTAGGTTTCTTGATTCATCCAATTAAGTCCCAGCTGCAGCCAGCACAGTCAATTAACTATTTGGGGTTTGTGATTAACTCAGTTACTATGTTAATAACTTTGCCAACAGATAAGATTGATGATATTTTAGTGACCTGTAGGGGTCTCATTCACAAACCTTATCCCTCCATCCGAGAAGTAGCAAAGGTTATTGGTAAATTAGTAGCAGCATTTCCTGCAGTAGAATTTGGTCCATTACATTACCAAAACCTTCAAAGGGACAAAATAAGAGCTCTAAAAAAGAGAGCAGGCCATTTTGATAGGCCTATGCAATTAACAAAAGAAGCTTTATTGGAATTACAATGGTGGATTGAAAATGTCCCACAAGCTGCTAAAACCATTCTGATACAACAGCCTGAAGTAATTTTACAAACAGATGCTAGTGCTCTCGGATGGGGGCCGACAGATTCATTCACCAGCTGTGGGGGCAGATGGACTGTCCAAGAGGAAATGTTTCTCCAAACATATGGTATTAACTATTTAGAATTATTGGGTGCATTTTTATGGGTTGAAGGCATATTGTTCTACAAAAAAGAATCTGCATGTACTGATACAATTAGACAATAAAACAGCTGTTGCATATATTAATCACATGGGTGGAGTCAGATCGGTATCATGTGATTGTTTGGTCAATCAGATATGGCAATGGTTGTATTAACCACCAAATTTGGATTTCGGCAATTACATCCCAGGTAAAGACAATGTGGTGGCAGACAATAGATCAAGGATGTTTAAAGACAACACAGAATGGATGTTGAACCCAGTAATTTTCAGTAAAATTGTGACTCAATATGGGTTACCAGACATTGATCTGTTTGCATCAAGACTAAATCATCAATTGCCTAAATATGTGTCTTGGGAACCAGATCCAGACGCAGTAGCAGTAGATGCTTTTTCACTAAACTGGGGGAATATGTTCTTTTATGCTTTTCCGCCCTTTGCTCTGGTTCAGCAATGTCTGTAGAAAATAGAACAAGATTCTGCCACAGGATTATTGGTAATTCCAAATTGGCCGACACAACCATGGTTCCCATTGATGTTAAACATGATTAAAGAACCATATATGTCAATTCATAGCAGCAGTGATTTATTGATAAAACCGGTAACCAAAGAAATTCATCCATTGCATGCTTATATGAATTTGTTAATCTGCAGGTTTTGACCAGACCACTACAGGAGCTTGGATTGTCGGATAGAACTATGGATTTATTAGTCGCATCATGGCGAGATAGCATCAGAGACAATATATGACACATATAAAGAAAATGGGAACATTTTTGCAGACAGTCAAATATATCCTATCATACTGTGAACATTGCAAACATATTGGAGTTCCTTGCCGAGTTGCATTTTGAACAACACTTAAGTTACAGTGCCATTAATAGTGCACATAGTGTCTTATCATCTTATTTAGGACAAATCTCTGACCAGAAATCAATTGGATCACATCCATTAATATCCAGATTTATGAAAGGAATTCTTTAACAAAAATCCACCCAAAACCAAGATATACAGGAAATTTGGGATGTTAGCATTGTACTTACCTTACTTAGGCAATGGACTCCAATCGAAGTTTTGTCATTGGAAAAGTTAACATTTAAATTAGTAATGTTAATGGCATTGGTTTCAGCTCAAAGGGTGCAAACATTACAAATGTTACGTTTAGACTGTATGCATGTGACTGCAGATAAATTGTGTTCTATGTTTACGATCTGATCAAACAAAGCAGACCATGGAGAACTGGAGCGAAGGTAATGTTTCAGGCTTATCCCATTGATCCAACGTTGTGTGTAGTTAAACATTTGAATCATTATGTAAAAGTTACCAAAACTCTTCGAGGAGATGAAAAAACATTAATGATTACGCATAAGAAACCACACACAAAAGCTTCAGTGCAAACAATCTCAAGGTGGTTAAAACAGGTGTTACTTTTAGCAGGAGTAGACACTGATGTGTTCAAATCTCACTCCACCAGGGCAACAGCTACATCCGCGGCAAAGTTACAGGACGTACCACTCGAATATATTTTAGAAACCGCAGGGTGGTGTAAAGAAGAAACTTTTTCAAAGTTCTACAATAAACCTGTTCACACAATGACAGGCTTTGGACACGCATAATCTATAATCACCTGCTTTGTTTCACTATTGATTGATATTATCAATTATGTGATCACTTATATCTTTTATCACTTTGTAATGGTTCCCTCAGGTGTAAAAAGAGGGTTATTATATGTTCTTTTATCATTAAAAGATTTATGGAAAGAACTAAAACTAGTCTGGTTTTTCTCATGTATGTGTTGACCTAGCCGGACTGTCGTATGGAAGAATTCTACGACATGGAAAACACAGAAGCTTCAAAATCTTCACGTAGTCACTCACGTGACTCCGAAGTAAAATAGTAAGATTAAACGAGAACTTACCAGTTCGAAGTTTGATCTTTATTTTTATGAGGAGTAACGATGAGGGATTACGTGCCCTCCACTCCACACCCTCATAAAATAAATGATCATCTGGTAGTTCTAAATCTATGATGAGCCTTACTATCTTACTCCAGCTATTGTGTTCTGTGTTTTTCATGCCGCTGCTTTGAAGTATGCCGTTCCAGCGCCAGGCGGGGCTTCTTCACGTAATCCCTCATCGTTACTCCTCATAAAATAAAGATCAAACTTCGAACTGGTAAGTTCTCATTTAATCTTACTATTATTATTATTTGCTGATTACCATACCTGTTCACATCCCCAACACACCTTATCCATTATCTATCTCCTTACTAGCCTTCCTTGACCTACCCCTTGAGATCCCTCCCTCCCTTGGGGACCCCAGTCCTGTCTGGGCTTATATCCAGATTTATTTCACTCCTGATAGGGCATTTGAGGAAATACTCTCCCAAATACATTTATTATTGGCATGGAATCTCTGGCCCCTGTTTGGCTCTGTCATAGGACTCACTGTGTGTCGGTGCATCACTTATTTCAGACTTTTCAACCAGGTCTGTTGTTACTGACAACGTTGTCTTTCCTTTTTCACGCTCTTTCTTTTTGAGCTCTTCAAGTTACATTTGCATCATTTTTCTCTGCACCTCTTCCTGCTGGTCTGCAAGTCTTTTTTCCTATCTTTGCGATATTTCTCAACCTCATTGACCAAATGATCACTGAAATCAGGGGTGGGAAATAGATGACAATCCCACCACCTCCTCCAATCTAGACTTGACTTTAGGAGGAATGACATCCACTACAGTGGTTTCAAATTATAGTGTTCATTAAACTGGTTTGACTTATATTTCTTGTTCAGTTTCCAGTCTCCACTTTTTCAGCTTGTTCTCCAGATAGGCTGCTGGATTTTTGTCTGAGGGCCTGCCATACCCCCTGCCTGACTGTGTCAAACAGCATGCCATTGTTTATTGCATTGTTCACAGCATTTTTATACCAGCCATCTTCATGAGTTCTGTCAGTTTACTGGTTCCTATCACTTTCAGCAACAGTGCCTTCAAATCTGCCATAGCCAATAATCGTCCCACGTTCTCCTCCTCCAAAGCCATAATCCATTTCCTGCCCCATCAGGAATATTGGGTAAGGTATTTTTTTTAGCCCTCTCAGTTTATGGGTGCCCCAAAGGATAATCTGTGTCTGTCCTGCTCTTATCTGTTTAAAGCAGTCTCATCAATTTATCCCTCCGCTTCCCACTTTAATCCTTTCTGATATGCCTTCTTTCTCATTCTAAACTCAATTTCTTACTTCTCAGATAGTTTATCCTCCTTTGCAAATTTATTCACCTTCCTTTTAAAATCTTCCACTGACTCCTCCTGATTTATTACTTTCACACCTGTCGTTTCCTACTTCTGTCACCTCCTCACTGCCTCTCTCTCCTTTTCTCTCTAAACTGCTTAAGTACATCTAATTCCTTTCTTCTCCTCTTTTCCCACCTTTCCAATTTATCTGTGGCATATAATTCGTAATTAACACTTCCATCTTGTCACACATTTATCTTGAAAGTGCCTTCCTTGGGCTACTTCCTCACAACTGTTTCTGAAAATCTCAGCAAACAATCATTATCCTTCTCCAACCAGAATGTTCATCTAAGCAAACCACAAAAGCTGGTCACGTTTCAGCAATTAACTTATTTCCAATTATTTCAATCCATTCTCACCACTATTTAGTACTAGTAACAATTTTCCAAATTAACTTTACTGAAAAGAAATCTATAGAAACATCAGCAAAGCCAAGCAACCTACATTTTCCAACTTTCCCCTTTTAAGTTGCGATGATACAAAGCGTTGATCGTTACCTTACAGCTGTTCGTAACCTCCCCCATTGCTTACAATTTCTTAAAGGAACACACACACCTACCCTTACAGCATGTGGCCTACAGCAAACAAACCTATCACATATATGAACTTCCTCATTCATTCAAAACCGGTTTTTACACACAAATCACATTTGTTCCATTCTTACTTCAATGAAATTATGCAATTTCCTACACAGATTAGTTTCAAAATTAACATTTATATAATTCTTATTGCTACTCTACTTTCTGCTATTCACTAAACTCCTCATGTACCTGACCAATCTGTATATGAGTTTCTTCTATAGATTGTGTGAAACAACTCAATATTTCTTTCATGTGCTGCTCCTTCCTTTTTTTTACAACTTTTTCGTACTCAAAACATTTGGCACTGTGATTTTCCTTAGATTTTTGCAATGTTTGAGTGATACTCTGAATATTCTGTACAGCATCCAAAGTGCCCAATCCTCATCAGAGCCCAGTCGTGGCCACCAGACTGAACTCCCCCTTATTGGTTCCTTTGGTTAATCAAAATAACAGAACTTAATTATAGTCTCCTTATCTTTACCCCCGGGGCTTCCTTCTCCCCAAGATTGCCACATTCGCCCCAATGGACTATCAGGCGGAATGTGCGGCTCTTCACCAGTGTGAGCCTTGTCCTGTTTCCCCGGACCCTCACTTTTCCCGTTCTGGTTACCCATTGTCTTATCATACTATTCCCGTCCGACAGACCCTCGGTCGCCTGGGCAATACTTAATAGTCAGTTTTCTTACCTGGGTCTTGTGCACAAGAATCACTCGACCGTCGCTTGTTTATTTTTCCGACACTCCCTCTTGTTTCCCGAGTCTCTTGTCCGGATATCACTCGCTGAAACCGCTGATGGCAAGCAAGGAGATCAGAGACTGCTGAAATCAGCAGGGTGCACCTTCCCTTCCTTCCGTGCCTCCGCCGAGCGGCCGGAGTGGCGATCCGGACGAGCCCCCACTTTGTGAGATATAGGTTGTGCTCACAATCACTACTCAGAGACTAAATCATGGAAACAAGAAATGCTTTATTTGCGAGTCTGCAGAGTCGGGTGCCTCTCCAAGTTGAGACACACCGAAGTCAGGAAAGTAAAGCCCCTTTATACACACAATTCTACATTTAACCTCCTGGCCCTCCCCAATCTAGTGTGCACTGAGGTGCACAGTCTATAGGTACGTCCCCCCAGTACCTCCCACATCATACATCGCATGTTCATGGTAATGAGCAGTTTCTTGACCAGGGGTGTGTTAGTAATATTAATTTATTTCATTAAGCATGCTCAGTTGTAAATAACCTGCCCCAGTTTGCTCACCTCCAACTGACCTGTCTCAGTTCTCTTGTATCTGAATTAAAAGCCAGCTCTACTGACAAAGGTCGCATCCATCACTAGACTCTACTGATAAGGGTCGCATCCATCACTCCCCTTCTACAATGCCATCACTCCTTACTCAAGGACAGTTCTGGTAATTTCATCCACAGCTGTGTCAGAATCCTCTCCCTGGCCTCTATCGGTTAGAATCCTCTCCTGAACCCTTACAATAGTGGGGTTTAATCACTTTATCCCTCACACATCCACACTAGACCCATCCACACTAGACCCATCCACACTAGTCCCATCCACACATGCCCCATCCACACTAAACCCATCCACACATCCCCATCCACACTAGACCCATCCACACTAGACCCATCCACACTACACCCATCCACACCAGACCCATCCACACTAGACCCGTCCACAAATGCCCCATCCACAAATGCCCCATCCACACTACACCCATCCACATATGCCCCATCCACACTACACCCATGCACACTAGTCCCATCCACACTAGACCCATCCACACTAGACCCATCCACACTAGACCCATCCACACTAGTCCCATCCACACTAGACCAATCTACATTAGACCCATCCACACTAGACCCATCTACACTAGACCCACCCACACCAGTCCCATCTATACTAGAACCACTTGCCTGCCTCTGGCCCATATCATACGAACAGCAGGCCAGGTTTACAAGGTTAATTCCCGGGATGCGAGACTGTCATATGGTGAGAGAATGGAACTGCTGGGCTTGTATACTCTGGAGTTTAGAAGGATGAGAGAGGATCTTATTGAAACATATAAGATTATTAAGGGTTTGGACAGGCTAGAGGCAGGAAACATTTTTTCTCACAGAGAGTTGTGAGTCTGTGGAATTCTCTGCCTCAGAGGGCGGTGGAGGCCGGTTCTCTGGATACTTTCAAGAGAGAGCTAGATACGGCTCTTAAAGATAGCAGAGTCGGGGGATATGGGGAGAAGGCAGGAACGGGGTACTGATTGGGGATGATCAGCCATGAACACATTGAATGGCGGCGCTGGCTCGTAGGGCCGAATGGCCTACTCCTGCATCTATTGTCTATTGTCTATTGTTCACCATTGCGAGATGAAAGAGACAGTACTAAGAACCTTTGAAACATTGTCGGTGCCAGGAACGTGGCGAATCTTTGCGTACTAACAGTCTGACCTGGTCAAATAACATCACATCAACGGTTAAGTACTTTCTGCGCCGGATGAGAAGAGCTCACCTCCCCCATCCCGTCCTCACCACTTTCTACAGGGGCACCATAGAGAGTATTTTGACCAGCTGTACCTCTGTCTGGTTTGGGGACTGCAAAGCCTCTGACTGGAAGTCCGTGCAGAGAGTGGTGACGACGGCTGAAAAAATCATCGGGACTGCTCTCCCCTCAATCGGGGATATTGCGAACAAACGTTGCGTGTCTAAGGCCAGCAGTATTATAAAGGACCCCACACATCTCCATCACGGACTGTTCACTCTGCTGCCCTCGGGCAAAAGATATCGTAGCATCAGGAGCAGAACTTCAAGGTTCTGCAACAGCTTCTTCCCACGAGCCATCAGACTCCTGAATGCCATGTAATGGGCTGCCACCATTGTCTATTTTATCCTTTTTATCCATTTTATCCTTCTGTTTATTATTGTGTGGCACGGGGAGCCAAATGCAACGGAATTTCATTTGGAATTGCATATATCGATGTATTTCTAAATGACAATAACGTTTGTTTGATTGATTGACTGATACTGCCTAGGTGAGGTCTGCTGTATGATATTACTGACTATGCAAAATCAAACTGCTCCCATGTACATGTGGCAAATCACTGAATTTGCATTGAATGTTTTCAGAGTTAATTGGTAATGAATTAAGGTAGATAGATAGAGAACAAAACAAAAGCTGTTCACTATACCTCGGTATACATGACAATAAACTAAACCTAACGAATCGCAGAATAAAGTGCACACTGTAACTGAGACGTGCTCAGTATTAGGCCTGTGGTTTAAGAGCAGGTGCGTATTACTTCCTTTGAGATCAAAGAGACAGTGTAGATATAATACAACATACATTGTACATACAAAATGACAGACTACTCGAAGATAGACACAAAATGCTGGAGTAACCCAGCGGGACAGGTAGCATCTCTGGAGAGAAGGAATGGGTGATGTTTCGGGTCGAGACCCTTCTTAAGTCTGAGATTCAGGGGAACGGGAAACGAGAGGTATAGACGGCGAAATCTCTCTACAACTCACCATCTTTTATCTCTTGTTTCTCTCTCCGCTGACTCTCAGTCCGAAGGAAGGGTCTCGACCCGAAACGTCACCCATTCCTTCTCTCCAGAGATGCTGCCTGTCCCGCTGAGTTACTCCAGCACGTTGTGTCTATCTTCGGTGTAAACCAGCACGTGCAGTTCCTTCCTACAGATGGCGTGACGACTCTAACTGCACTTGTGGCCCCTCAGTATGTGGAGAAGCTCTTCCTGCTGCTGTGGTTCAGCGAGATCAGCTGCCGTATCATTCCACGTAGTTTTGGCTTGTAATTCAGCCCCACTGCTAATAAGTAACCGTACCACATCACAATGCCCCTTCTCTGCAGCCAGGTGCAAGGGAGTCTTCTTCATGCAGTTTCGGGCGTCTACGTCTGCCCCGCACTGAATGAGGAGTTTCGCCACCGCCTCATCACCTTGACTAGCCGCACGGTGCAGTGGGGTCATCTGGAGCGCGTCCCTGCTATCGATGGCAGCGCCGAACTGCAACAAGAGGTCCACTGCAGCAACCCCGCTGCCCACAGCCCTGTGGAGGGGCGAGTGCTGGTTTACGTTCAACGCATTCACCGCGGCTTTCTGTTGGAGCAGCAGCTGCAAGATCTAAAGAAAGAAAACCTTCGCCATGTGTAACGCCTTTGAGGAAACAGATCAGTGACAATTCACGGGACAGGCAGCGTCTTCTGGGTAGAAGGAATGAGTGACATTTCGGGTCGAGACTCTTCTTCAGACTGGAACCTAACCAAAACGTCACTCATACCTTCTCTCCAGAGATGCTGCCTGTCCCGCTGAGTTACTCCAGCATTTTATGTCTATCTTCAGTGTAAACCAGCATCTGCAGTTCCTCCCTCCACACTGATAATGTTACAGCATTTCAACAATATGGATATGACAGGTTCACAGGGATATAACCATATAACCATATAACAATTACAACAGGCCCTCTCGGCCCTTCCAGTCCGTGCCGACCATTTGTTTTCCCCTAGTCCCATCTACCTGCACTCAGACCATACCCCTCCATTCCCTTCCCGTCCATATACCTATCCACTTTACTTTTAAATGTTAAAATCGATCCTGCCTCCACCACTTCTGCTGGAAGCTCATTCCACACAGCCACCACCCTCTGAGTAAAGAAGTTCCCCCTCACGTTACCCCTAAACTTCCGTCCCTTAATTCGCATGTCATGCCCTCTTGTTTGAATCTTCCCTACCCTCAATGGGAAAAGCTTATCCACGTCAACTCTGTCTATCCCTTTTATCATTTTAAAGACCTCAATCAAGTCCCCCCTTAACCTTCTGCGCTCCAAAGAATAAAGACCTAACTGGTATGGTCTTGTTGGTCTTGTATACAGCTTTTGTTGTGTTCTCTATCTATCTACCTTAATTCATTACCAATTAACTCTGAAAACATTCAATGCAAATTAGATATGGGCCAAGACTGGGCAGGTGGGTTTAAAGCTAAAGAGAGAGGGAAAAGATTTAATAGGAACCTGATGGGCAATCCTAAACGCTCAATCCTAAAGGTGTTAGTTAATACAGACTTGTATCCGGAGCGCAGGATTCTCTTGGAAGCCTTTGGTCTCCTAATTTGAGGAAAGACAGTCTTGCCACTGAAGGAGTGCAGCGTAGGTTCATCAGGTTAATTCCCGGGATGGCAGGACTGACATATGATGAATGAATGGATCGACTGGGCCTATATTCACTGGAATTTAGAAGGATGAGATGGGATCTTATAGAAACATATAACATTCTTAAGGGATTGGACAGGTAGATGCAGGAAAAATGTTCCTGATGTTGGGGGAGTTCCGAACCAAGGGTCAAAGTTTAAGGATAGGGGGTCGGCCATTTAGGACTGAGATGAGGAACATCAACTCCACCCAGAGAGTTGTGAATCTGTGGAATTCTCTGCCACAGAAGGCAGTGGAGGCCAATTCACTGGATGTTTTCACGTGAGAGTTAGATTTAGCGCTTGGGGCTAGTGGAATCATGGGATATGGGGAAAAACCAGGAACGGGCTACTGATTTTAGATGATCAGCCATGATTGAGACCCTTCTTTAATAGACAATAGACAATAGACAATAGGTGCAGGAGCAGGCCATTCGGCCCTTTGAGCCAGCACCGACACCCAGCTTTGTGTCATCTGCAAATTTGCTAATGTTACTTTGAATCCCTTCATCCAAATCATTGATGTATATTGTAAATAGCTGCGGTCCCAGCACCGAGCCTTGCGGTACCCCACTAGTCACTGCCTGCCATTCTGAAAGGGACCCGTTTATCCCTACTCTTTGTTTCCTGTCTGCCAACCAATTTTCTATTCTAACATGGATAGAATATTCTATTCTGGATAGATTCTGTTCATTAACCTCGTTCCTTTATCAAATCTGGTTCATTACATAACACTAAATCCAGAATTGCCGTCTCCCTGGTAGGCTCCAATACAAGCTGTTCTAATAATCCATCACGAAGGCGCTCTACAAAGTCCCTTTCTTGGGGTCCAGGGTCCAGTACCAACCTGATTTTCCCAGTCTACCTGCATGTTGAAATCTCCCATAACAACCACAGCATTACCTTTGCTACATGCCAATTTTAACTCCTGATTCAGCTTGCACCCTATGTCCAGGCTACTGTCTGGGGGTTCTAGACTACAGTTTGGTGTTGTTTCCAGGCGTTCCACCACCTGCCTCCTCACCTCTATCCTTCCACAGGCAGCAGCTTTGTGGAGAGCGGTTTCGTTACTTTCATCCTTGGCATTAACTTCAGCACCTTCCTTCAGCAGACATTCGGTAACCTGGGCGTGCCCGGCCTGCACCGCCAGTTGCAACGGCGTCATGCCATCATCCGTCCTTTCGTCCAGGGCGCTCCCTTGTGTGAGCAGCAGCTCGACGATATCCCTGTGCCCGTTGACGGCGGCCCAGTGTAAAGGGGTCCACTTGTTGTTGTCCTTGATGCCCGCGGACGCCCCGTACTTCAGGAGCCGCCGGGCAGCGCCAATGTGACCGTGGGCCGTGGCACAGTGCAGCGGGCTGGCTCCACACCGGGTCCTGGCCTCGAGGAGAGCTCCACGATGCAGAAGATAGTCCACCGCGTCGGCGTGGCCGTTCAGAGCAGCCCTGTGTACGGGCGTGTAATGGAACTCGCTGCGCTGGTTGATGGCGGCCCGTCTGTGGAGGAGGTGTTTGATCAGAGGGATATTGCCACAGAACGCTGCGTGTTGCAGTGGCGTCCAGCCAGTGTCACTCCCGCAGTTTTCATTCAAAACAAGAGGCCTGTGGCAATTAGACGAACGTCAACATCAGTGTATCATTCAGAGAGTCACACAGCATGGAAACAGGCCCTTTGGCCCAACTTGAAAGTTAAGGGCCTGTCCCACTTAGGCCATTTTTTTCGGCGACTGCCGGCCACTGTCACAGTCGTAGCAGGTCGCTGGAAATAACGGCGACTGGACCCCCCCACGACAATGTCTACAACAACCTACCACCACGTCGACCTCAAGCTACGGCAAGCTACCGACAACCGGCGGCCCATTAGGACCCAAGCTATGTCCCTGTCGGCGACAACTGAAGACAATTTAACACAATTCAGTCGCCGGTACCTGTCGCCGGTTGATGTAGGTTGACGTAGGTAGTCGCCAATGGAATTCACCGATGTCAGCACCGGTGACACCTGGCGACAACCCACGACAGCACCTTCGTCAGGAGAAGTCAAGCTACGCTCAGTGGCGTCATGCCCACTGTCGCCGATTTTTTTTTGAACATTTCAAATTCCAGCGGCGACCAGAAAAACGTTAACACTCTTTGGGCGACTGAGGAGACGACTCACGACCATACAGGCGACACCCTGGCCACCATGTGGCAACAGCCTAGTCGCCTGCAGTCGCCTAAAGAATCGCCTACGTGGGACAGGCCCTTTAGCTGCGAATAATGTTTGGGAACCTATCTTAATTCTGTTACTGTTTTCATTTCTCTTTACAGCACAGAATCAGACCCCTCGGCCCAACTTGCCCATGCCAACCAAGATGCCCCATCTATTCTAGTCCCACCTGCTCGCAATTGGCCCGTATCCCTCAAGACCTTTTTGTCCATGTGCCTGTCCAAATGCCTTCTAAATGTTGTTATAGCACCTGTCCCTATTACCTCCTCTGCTAGCTCGTTCCGTACACCCACCACCCTCTGCTCGACAAAGTTGCCCCGATTAAATCTTTCCTCTCTCAACTTAAACCTCTGTCCTCTGGTTCTTGATTCCTCTACGTGTACGAAGGAACTGCAGATGCTGATTTAAGATAGGCACAAAAAGCTGGAGTAACTCAGCGGGACAGGCAGGAATGGGTGACGTTTCGGGTTGAGCCCCTCCTTCAGACTGAAGAAGGGCCTCGACCCGAAACGTCGCCCATTCCTTCTCTCCAGAGATGCTGCCTGTCCCGCTGAGTTACTCCAGCTCTATCCTGTGTCTATCTTGAATCCTCCACTTTAGGTAAAAGTCTGTGCATTTACCCAATTCCCATACGCTCTAATCTGTGAAAATTAAACCAAGTTGCGCAAACCTAGGCGGTTCAGTGGCAATGAACTGCAATTCATATTTCCCTTGACTGGGACTGTAAGTTCACCCTTTGGTCATTCGTTGAGCTGAGTGCAATAAAGAGGAATGTTCAAGGCCCATGTGGTTTTAATTTAGAGTGAGCTGAGAATTCTTGATTAGAACGGGTGTCAGGGGTTATGGGGAGAAGGCAGGAAAAAGGGATTAGGAGGCAGAGATCAGCCATGATTGAATGGTGGAGTAGAGTCGATGGGCCGAATGGCCTAATTCTACTCCAATAACTTGTGAGAATTATGTTTGGGAATCTACATTAATTCAGTTTCTGTTCCTATTTATTTTTAGAGTCCCAGTTCATAAACAGGCCCTTCAGCCCAACTTGCCCACGCCCACCAAGACACTCCATCCTACACTAGTCCCACCTGCACGCATTTGGCCCATATCGCTCAAAACTATTCCTATCCATGTACCTGTCCAATGTCTTTTAAATGTTGTTCCAATACCTGCCTCAACTACCTCCAACCATTTGGCCCGTTCCATACACCCACCACCCTCTTTGTGGAAAAAGTTGCCCCTCAGGTTCCTAATAACTCTTTCCCCTCTCACCTTAAACCTATGTCCTCTCGTTCTCGATTTTTCTACTCTGGATAAAAGATTATGTATTCACCCTATCTGTGGAGTTCTCTGCTTCAGAGGGCGGTGGAGGCCGGTTCTCTGGATACATTCAAGAGAGAGCTAGATAGGGCTCTTAAAGATAGCGGAGTCAGGGTATATGGTTTTACACACCTTTATTTAATATTTTCTTTTAAAATCTGTGTAGAATTTGTGACCAATAGATCAACAATATATTTTTCGAAAAAGAAACACAGTGCTGGAGCAACTCAACGGGTCAGGCAGCATTTCTGGAGGACAGGGATAGATGACGTTTCAGGTCGGGATTCATCTTCAGTCTGATCTGTCTGATCAGACCCAAAACGTCACCTATCCATGTTCTCCAGGGATGCTGCCTAACTGAGTTACTCCAGCACTCGGTGTCTTTTTTATTTTAAACCAGCATCTGCAGTTCCTTGTGTCTCAATAATATTTTATAGACAATAGATAATAGATAATAGGTGCAGGAGTAGGCCATTCGGCCTTTCGAGCCAGCACTGCTGATCATCCCCAATCAGTACCCCGTTCCTGCCTTCTCCCCATATACCCTGACTCCACTATTTTTAAGAGCCCTATCTAACTCTCTCTTGAATGTATCCAGAGAACCGGCCTCCACCGCCCTCTGAAGCAGAGAACTCCACAGACTCACAACTCTCTGTGTGAAAAAGTGTTTCCTCATCTCTGTTCTAAATGGCTTACCCCTTATTCTTAAACTGTGGCCCCTGGTTCTGGACTCCCCCAACATCGGGAACATTTCCTACCTCTAGCGTGTCCAAACCCTTAATAATCTTATACGTTTCAATAAGATCCCCTCTCATCCTTCTAAACTCCAGAGTGTACAAGCCCAGCCGCTCCATTCTCTCAGCATTTGACAGTCCCACCATCCCGGGAATTAATCTTGTAAACCTACTCTGCACTCCCTCAATAGCAAGAATGTCCTTCCTCAAATTAGGGGACCAAAAGTGCACACAATACTCCAGGTGTGGTCTCACTAGGGCCTGGTACAACTGCAGAAGGGCCTCTTTGCTCCTAAACCCGACTCCTCATTATCAGTTTGACAACATACTTTGCTGGTTTTGGCGGCAGTTGGCTTTGAACTCCATCCGACCCTCTTCCCTGGCTTGCAACCGGCGATGGCTGTAGTCTGTTTTCGGGGGTGGGTCCCACGGAGGCACTTAGAGGGCCGCACGTTCCCTGCTGAGGTGGGTTCATGTCCTCGGTCTTGCTGTTCTTGTCGGGGGAGGAGATCGAATCGTGCAACTCCATCCATTTCCACGTCACCTCGGAGAGTTCAGACATGGCGGATTCTGCAAAAGAAATATTATCTGACAAATGCAGCGACTGATCACAATTGACAACAGGGATGAAAGCAATAGCTTAGTGGTAGAGAGTGGAAACAGGCCCATTGGCCCATCGACCTGCCGAGTCGGCGCCGACCAACGATCACCCATAAACCCGTTCTATGTTATCCCGGTTTTGCATTCATAGAAACATAGAAACATAGAAATTAGGTGCAGGAGTAGGCCATTCGGCCCTTCGAGCCTGCACCGCCATTCAATATGATCATGGCTGATCATCCAACTCAGTATCCTGTACCTGCCTTCTCTCCATACCCCCTGATCCCTTCAGCCACAAGGGCCACATCTAACTCCCTCTTAAATATAGCTAATGAACTGGCCTCAACTACCTTCTGTGGCAGAGAATTCCACAGATTCACCACTCTCTGTGTGAAAAACGATTTTCTCATCTCGGTCCTAAAAGACTTCCCCCTTATCCTTAAACTGTGACCCCTTGTCCTGGACTTCCCCTTCAACACACTTGGGCCAATTGAACGGAAGCCAATTAACCTACAATCCCGCATGTCTTTGGAATATGGAATAAAACCCGTCACAGTCATGGGGAGAGCACGCAAACTCCGTACAATACAGCACCCGTAGTCAGGATTGAACCCTGGTCTCTACCACTGTAATGGGCCTGTCCCACTTAGGCGCTGTTTCACCAGACTGCCGGTGACTGTCAAGTTATCGGCAGTCGCCTGAAAGACACACAAACACATCGCTTCCTTCACCAGTCCGTTATGCAGGCGGGGGACAGGGCAAGCGGGGGGGAGCGCTGTCTAAGAAATTCACACGGTGCAAAGCCAAGGTGAAACAGACACACGCCGCGATGAACAGGAATGTTGGCGCTGTAATAAAAAGGGCTAGGCACAGTGTACGGTCAGTCCTTTTAAAGAGGGGGGGGAGGGGGGGGGGCGAAGGAGTGGAGACAACTTTTAAGAGGCCAGAGATACACGGCTGTGAAGCTCGGCGGACATTTAACATTACCGGTCGGTTCCATGGTTCCGAAATCTACTGCTCACCTTTTTTTTACCCCAATGAGCCCAGCACAGGAATTGGCCCTTCGGCCCACATTGTCCATTCCGTGCATGATACCAAGTTAAACTAATCTCTGCCTGCATATGATCCATGTTCCTTAGTTCCCTGCATATCCAAGTGCCTATCTAAAAGGCTCTTAAACCCCACTATCCTCATCTGCATCAGTGTAGATTTCCACCATTTTTATTTAATATTTAATACAATTTTGTGGCTTAATGTCACAGGAGCAGTGTAACCTGCTAAATATTCTTTGGGCAGACATGCTTACGTTATAGGCTTTGCTCACAGTGTTCTTGAAGCTCACCATTATCAGTACATCAGATTGCAGTGTTTCAAGTCCGGGCACGGAATGTTCTTTTGAAATCTTAAAGACGTTCCCTCAAGGTCTGCCAACTTGGACTAAGAATATTGGGAGAGGCATTTCTTGAAAAGAGTGCATTAGTTTGCACCCAGATCAGATTGTGTGTCAAGCAGAGATCCTCCTGCAGAGTACGCAGGCTGCTATGTTGATCGCGAGTGTGATTATTAATTTTGCCACATAGGAGAAAAATTCTGAAAAAAAAGGTTTAAAATTCCCCTGGCTGCTGATTCACAATCCAAATATGTGTTCAAATTAAGTTTCAGATCCTAGATTCATAAATGATGGATTAAAAAAAAAAACACATTTGTTCTTCATATTCAGATATCCATTCAGTGCAGTGTGTTCAGTTCAACTGCTTGGACTACATGTTCTAATTAATCACAATGGAATGGAATGCATCTTATTTTTATGAATGCTCTTTGGATATGAATTGCCTTCTGTGGGAAAAAAAAATCTAATTTTGTCAGCCGTGTGGTCATTTTTGACTGTACGCAATAACTAAATGGGGAATTGAAAACCCTACAAAGATTATTATTAATGTTTAGTGTCTTCTGTGTAGCATTCGTAACTGTCACCGTATGTCATGTTTTTACTTGTGGGCGGAGCACCAAGGCAAATTCCTTGTATGTGAATACTTGGCCAATAAACTTACTTACTTACTTACTTATAGTTGAAGATTTAGGTAGATAATAATGAGTCTTCAGTCTAAATGGGGAGGATTAAAAGTTCATGTATGAAGCTTATCCATGAACAGACCTCTTTGCAGCAAATACCATCCTACATCTTGCTCAACACATATTTATAAATCTACCAATATTTACAGAGAGCCACAAGCAAACTAGAGGAACAGCACTTCATGTTCCGCTTGGGTACCTTAGCCCAATGGTATGAACATTGAATTCTCCAATTTTAGGTACATACAAAACCCTTCCCCTCTCTCTTCTTCACCCACATCCCCCACCCCCCCCCCCCCCCCCCCCCCCCCCCTTCTCCCCCCCCCCCCCCTCCCCCCCCCCCCCCCCACCCCCCCCCGCCCCCCCCCCCCCCCCCCCCCCCCACCCCCCCCCCCCCCCCCGCCCCCCCCCCCCCCCCCCCCCCCCCCCCCCCCCCCCCCCCCCCCCCCCCCCCCGAACCTGGACTTGCATCTATTTCTCCCTCGCCCTACTAAAATTAGAACACATGGTATTGGGGGTAGGGTGTTGACATGGATAGAAAATTGGTTGGCAGACCGGAAGCAAAAAGTAGGGGTGAACGGGTCCTTTTCAGAATGGCAGGCAGTGGCGAGTGGAGTGCCGCAAGGCTCGGTGTTGGGGCCGCAACTGTTCACCTTATATATTAATGATTCGGAAGAGGGAATTAGGAGCAACACTAGCAAGTTTGCGGATGGCACAAAGCTGGGTGGCAGTGTGAACTGTGAAGAGGATGTTAGGAGGTTGCGGTGTGACCTGGACAGGTTGAGTGAGTGGGCAGATGCGTGGCAGATGCAGTATAATATAGATAAATGTGAGGTTATCCACTTTGGCGGCAAAAACAAGGGGGTAGATTATTATCTCAATGGAGTTAGGTTAGGTAAGAGGGAGGTACAGCGTGACCTGGGTATCCTTGTACACCAGTCACTGAAAGTTGGCGTGCAGGTACAGCAGGCAGTGAAGAAAGCTAATGGAATGTTGGCCTTCATAACAAGAGGAGTTCAGTATAGGAGTAAAGAGGTTCTTCTGCAGTTATACAGGGCTCTGGTAAGACCATATCTGGAGTATTGCGTACAGTTTTGGTCTCCTAATTTGTGGAATGCATTCTTGTGATTGAGGCAGTGCAGTGTGGGTTCATGAGATTGATCCCTGGGATGGCGGGACTGTCATATGAGGAAAGATTGAAAAGACTAGGCTTGTATTCACTGGAGTTTAGAAGGATGAGGGGGTATCTTATAGAAACATATAAAGTTATAAAAGGACTGGACAAACTAGATGCAGAAAAAATGGTCCCAATGTTGGGCGAGTCCAGAACCAGGGGCCACAGTCTTAGAATAAAGGGGATGCCATTTAAGACTGAGGTGAGAAAATACTTTTTCACCCAGAGAGTTGTGAATTTGTGGAATTCCCCGCCACAGAGGGCAGTGGAGGCCAAATCACTGGACGGATTTAAGAGAGAATTGGGGAGAAGGCAGGCACGGGTTATTGATTGGGGACGATCAGCCATGGTCACAATGAATGGCGGTGCTGGCTCGAAAGGCCGAATGGCCTCCTGCATTTATTTTACTATGTTTCTATGTTTCTATTCCTTCCTCTAGCTTCACAATTCACAACTCTTCAATCCTTTTTGCTCAGCCCCTTTTGTCCTTTTCATCTCCGGCTTTTGTTCAATCAGCTGCCTTTCAAAACCTCACCTCTAGCGAAAACTATTACCTGCCATGCTCTGTGTAGGAAGGAGCTGCCTTAAAGTGAAGACAGACACAGTTACTCCAGCATCTTGTGTCTACCTGCCAGGCTTTGTCCTGTGTCTCCTCTCTTCCAGCTTTCTCCCCCCCCCCAACCCCTCACCACAGTCAGTCTGAAGAAGTCAAGTCACATTTATTAATCTAACGCATTTATAAAACAACTCTCGTTGGCCAAAGTGCTTTACATTTGTTATAAGAATAGTATAAACAAACAAACTACATACATGTATACATATAGCCCTCGCTCAGAGGACGTCAAGAAAGGCTTGGGAGTATAGATAAGTTTTTAGTCTTGACTGAAAGGAGTCGATGGAGGGGGCAGATCTAATGGGGAGGGGGATGCTGTTCCACAGTCTAGGAGCTGCGACCGCAAAGGCGCGGTCAGTCGCCCCTGAGCTTATGCCTAGACCGCGGGATGTTCAGCAGCACCAAGTCGGCCGATCTGAGGGACCTGGAGGTGGTGGTGTGGTGGGTGAGAAGACTTTTAATGTAGGTGGGGGCAGCCCATTGGGGGCTTTGTAGACAAAAGAGGAGGGTCTTGAAATTTATACGGAACCTGCACAGGGAGCCAGTGGAGAGAGGGCCAGGATCGGGGCGGACGTGGTCCCTTTTTCGGGTGCCCGTCAGGAGTCTCGCTGCGGCGTTTTGGACCAGTTGCAGGCGGGACAGGGAAGATTGGCTGATGCCAGTGTAAAGGGAGAGTTGCAGTAATCTAGCGGGAGGAGATAAATGTGTGGATGATTCTTTTCCAGAGGTCATCAAACTGGAGGAATTGTTTTATTTTTAGCTATCGTCCGAAGCTGGAAGAAGCTAGCTTTTACCACGGCATTGACTTGTTTGTCAAACTTCAATGCTGAATCAAATATCACGCCAAGATTTTTGACGTGAGGTTTGAGTAATGGGGTAAGGCTCCAAGGCTGCCTGCTATCATTTTGATTGAGTCCGAGGGGCCGAGAAGAATGACTTCAGACTTACTCTTGTTTAGTTGGAGGAAGTTCTGGGCCATCCAACACTTTATATCCTCGAGGCAGCAGATAAGGTTAAGCAGATTTGATTGGTTTTTGGGCTTCAGGGGGAGATAGAGTTGTGTATCGTCTGCGTAGTAATGGACGGAAATGCCGTGCCTTTCAATGACTTGGCCTAAGGGGAGCATATACAGGGAGAAGAGAATGGGGCCAAGGATGGAACCTTGTGGAACCCCGCAGCAGAGGAGAGCTGGGGAGGAGAAAGAGTTGCCTGTGTTAGTCGAGAAACTCCTACCTTTGAGGTAGGAGACGAACCAGCTCAGGACAGTGCCACCAATACCAACCCCGTATTGGAGGCGGTCAATTAGGATGGTGCGGTCGACAGTATCGAACGCTGCGCTGAGGTCGAGAAGGAGCAGGTCCCGACCCGAAACGTCAACTCTCCACGCTCTCCAGAGATGCTGCCTGACCCGCTGAGTTACTCCAGCACTTTGTGATGTTTTTTGTAAACCAGCACCTGCAGCTCCTTTGTTTCCACTTCTTAGAAATAATCGATGTAGTTTGTTGGTTATTTTAATGTTTCACATCCAAGTTAGTAACCATCAGCGTGCAGAATGAAGCAACATCATCTAGCATCGAAGAACCAACTAAGACGGGTCGACCGTGTCGTTCGGATGGAAGACGAGCGTCTACCAAAGCAAACCTTCTCCTCCCAGCTTAAAGAAGGCAAACGTGAAAGAGGCGGGCAAAAGAAGAGATTCAAAGGCGCCTTAAAATCCAGCTTGAAGAAATGTGAAATCGACATCGACAATTGTGAAACCAATGCCAAGGACAGGAAATCCTGGCCAACCATCATCCAAGAAGGAGCATCGACCTTCGAAGCCGAGAGATGCGCAGAATTAGAAGAAAAGAGAAGAAAATGGAAAGAGAGGCAGCAACAACCAAAGGCCGATCTGCCGTCTGGAATTACCCGTCCTGAATGTCAAAGAACTTTCAAAGCCAGGATTGGACTCATAAACCACCTGAGAGTCCATAAAAACAACGGAACGGAGACCATCACCCTCGACCTTGAGGGACAGCCACAACGACAAGTATTGTCTTTTTGCCTCCAATTCTTTTCTAGTTTTATTATGATTGAGAAGCAAAGAAAAAGTCTCGCCAGTGTTGATATTAATCAATATTTATCCTTGATCAAGTTGGCTGAATTAAAATAATCAAATTATAATAATATATTTTTGTTAGAAAGACAGGTACTTACCAAATTGTTATACTTTCTGAAGCGTTAGGCACTGCAGTGTTTTTCTAACTTCCTGTTTCGACACTTCCTCATGAAATGTTAGGGCGATAAACCTCAAATGAATATTTGCAACAAGAGCTCTGCCTGAATCTATACACGATGATAAGTTAATGAACAGAGTGGGTAGTGGGGCTTAAAAACCTGAATGGGTGTCGGGGGCTACGGGGAGAAGGCAGGAGAATGGGGTTGGGAGAGATAGATCAGCCATGAGTGAATGGCAGAGAAGACTTGATGGGTCAAATGGCCTAATTCAGCTCCTATTTACTTATGAAAACTCCAGTGGTCGGACTGCAGCCGTGGGAAGATAAGCAAAGCTTCATGTTCGACCCCTTGTAAGGACTGATCTGGGGCTGTTTCTCCTCCCACAGATGCCGCGTGACATGCTGTGCATTTCCCGTGTTTTCTGCTTTTATTTCACCATTTCTGCCATCTGGTGTTTTTTGTACCTTGCCTCTGGTCCAGGCAAACAACAAGGCAAACCTTAGACACAAGGAACAAAGCAAAACACACAAAGTGCTGGAGAGTGTAGGAAGGGACTGCAGATGCTGGTTATATGCCCGAAGATAGACACAAAAAGCTGGAGTAACTCAGCGGGACAGGCAGCATCTCTGGAGAGAAGGAATGGGTGACGTTTCGGGTCGAGACCCTTCTTCAGTCGGAACCCGAGTCGTGACCCATTTCCTTCCCTCCAGAGATGCTGCCTGTGCCGCTGTGTTACTCCAGTGCTTTGCGTCTATCAAAGTGCTGGCGTAGCTCAGCGGGCCAGACAGCATGTCAGGAGGACATGGATAGGTGGCGTTTCAGGCCTGGACCCTTCTTCAGAAAAGGTCAACCATTTTATGCCAGAGATGCTTTTATTGAACACGGATCTGACTGGTTAGCACGCGACAAAACCTTTTCACTGTACCCCGGTACACGTGGCAATAAACTAAACGCAAGTGAAAAAAAGTAGCAACGTAAGCGACTGTGAGGGGCAGCTGACTGTGGTTTCCCAATTTATAGGTCTCGTACTGTGTGGGCTGTGTAGAAAAGTGGTTGTCAATGTTATCACAGGAATACCCTCTGGTTGCTATAAAGTCAGGAGGATTTTGAAAAGTCAACAACCATATTTCAGATATGATTTGTGTTGTTGGATAACTGGGTGGTCATTCTATACATGGCACTAACCCCAATTATGAAGTGTCTTTCTTTCCACAAAGAGGTGTTTGTTTTTACACTAGTGAACCATCCTAGCACAACTAGTTTGGTTTTGCTGGCAGGTGGGACTAGTGCAGCCGGGACATGTAGGCCGCTGTGGGCAAATTGGGCCGAGGGGCTTGTTTCCACACTGCATCACTCTGTGACTCGATGACTGGAGAGCAGTCCTGAACTACTACCTACCTCACTGGAGGCTATACATGATCAATGAATCAGGCCTCAGGCAACGGAATCATCCTACCACAACTGGAGATAGTTGAACTACTATCTACCTACTTGGTGACCCTCAATTCTTTTTGCTCAGACGTTACTGACTTTACCTTGCACTGAACATTATTCAGGTTATTCCCTTTGTGTGTCTGTACACTGTGACTGACTCGATTGGAATCATGTATTGTCTTTTCGCTGACTGGTTAGCGCGCGACAAAAGCTTTTCACCGTTCGTCGGTACACAATAGACAATAGACAATAGGTGCAGGAGGAGGCCATTTGGCCCTTCGAGCCAGCACCGCCATTCACTGTGATCATGGCTGATCATCCCCAATCAGTACCCCGTTCCTGCCTTCTCCCCACATCCCCTAATTTTGCTATCCCCAAGAGCTCTATCTAACTCTCTCTTGAAAGTATCCAGAGAACCGGCCTCCACTGCCCTCTGAGGCAGAGAATTCCACAGACTCACAACTCTCTCTGTGTGAAAAAGCTTTTCCTCATCTCCGTTCTAAATGGCTTACCCTTTATTCTTAAACTGTGACCCCTGGTTCTGGGCTCCCCGAACATTGGGAACATGTTTCCTGCCTCTACCGTGTCCAAACCCTTAATAATCTTATATGTTTCAATAAGATCCCCTCTCATCCTTCTAAATTTCAGAGTGTACAAGCCCAGCTGCTCTAATCTATCAACATATGAACAAAATAAACTATGTCAATAAACTAAACTAAACTAAACTAAAATATTGGGGTTGAACTCCTTGAATTGTTGTTTATCATATATTATCTATGTGTATCGTGTTTACAGGCTTGTTATGCTGATATTCTGTTTTTTAGTTTAGAGATACTGTTCAGCCCACTGAGTGTGTGCCAACCAGCGATCCCCACACACTGGTACTATCCTGCACACTAGGGAGAATTTGCAATCTTCACCGAACCAAGTAACCTACATGTCTTTATGCGTTTGGATATGGGAGGAAACCGGAGCACCCGGGGGAAACCCACGCAGACACTGGGAGAACGTACAAACTCCGTCCAGACAGCACCCAAAGTCAGGATTGAACCGGGTTTCTGGCGCTGTAAGGCAACAGCTCTACTTGAAGGTACATACGATGATTAAATACTCTTGATATTCATCAATTGAATGAAATTACATTGAAGAAACAAAGAACTGCAGATGCAGGTCAACGCACAAAAGGACATGGTCTGAAGATGGGTCCCGACCTGAAACGTCTCCGATCCATGTTCTCCAGAGATACTGCCTGACCCGCTGAGTTACTCCAGCTCTTTGAGCCCTTTTGAAAATTATTTTGAACTTTGTGCAGCATAGTCTTCTAGTTTTTCCGTTATTTGCATTTGCTGTTCCAGTGTAGAACTTGGCATTTGATTGTGTTCAGAATGTTTAGTAGTAATTGGGGGGGGTTCATGCTGGTTGGTGGGGGCGCTGCGAGCCGGCTGCCCTGCCAGCAGCGTGTTTGTTTTTTCTATGTGTCCCAATGTGTGTGGGGGGATAAGGGGGAAACCGCTTCGGTCACCCCCTCCGTGGAGAGACGACTTTTCCCATGTCGCCTCCCTCGCGGCCTAGCACAAAGGATCGGTACGGCCTTTCCCGGAGATGGGCCCGGGGCTTCAGCAGTTGGCGCAGAGTGGACTATTTCGTCGCGGAGCGGGCGAGCCCTCGCCGGGGGTCGCCAGGGGGGAGCGCTCCGTTCGTTGGCCCACAGCAGCCTGAAGCCGCGGTCTGCGGAGCTGCAGCTGGCGTGGCGTCCGCAGCCTGGGATCCCTCTTTGGGGACCCCGGAGGAGTGGAACTCCGGCCACCGACCCGTGGCCTATTTCTAACCGAGGGCGCGGGGTGAACTTACCATCCGGAGCGGGATCCCTCACCGAGGAGAGGAGCTCCGACCGCCGGCCCTGCGGTCTGCGGTGCTTCTGGCTGCGGCGTGGCGGGGACCTGAGATCTTCGACCGCCGGCCTGCGGCCTACACCAACCTGAAGCCGCGGTCTCCGGTAGGGAAGCACCGATTCAGGACTTACCTTGTCTGCACATCTGGCCGCTCGCAGCGGCGACTGCGAAGGGTTGTGGTCCTGACCACGGGGGAAAATGGAGGACGACTGACCAAACTTTGTGCCCACCATCACGGTGATGAATGCTGCGGTGGATGTTTGTGTTAAATTTTTATTGTGTATTGTGTGTTTTTTTATTGTACCGCTGCTGGCAAATTAATTGCACTGCACTTTACGTGCACGTGACGAATAAATCTGACGAACGTGGCCTCTCACTCTCTACAACAGGGCCCTTGCCATCTCTTATCTTCACCCATATCATTGAATGTTAAGCCAATGGTTTGAAACAAATGAAAAAAAAACAGGCATACAACTGAAAAATAATTAAAATATTTGACCTATATTGTGTATCGGAAGGTTAAAAAGCAAAGACCTCAGAAATCTTTAAAGTTTAGAGATGCGCGCGAACCAGTGATCCCCAACGTCAATTACACACTACTCCTACGCACACTTAAGGACAATTTACATTCAATACCAAGCCAATAAAACCCGTATAAACCTGCACGTCTTTTGGAGTATGGGAGGAAACCGGAGATCGCGAGAGAAAACCCCTCCGCAGGTACCACGAGGAGAACGTGCAAAACTCCGTACAGACCAGCGCCCGTTAGTCAGTATCCGAAGCAAGTGTTGTCTGGGGCGCTGTGAGACAGCAGCTCTACCCCTGTGCCACACCCTGCCACACCGGCTCTTTAGGACTGTTCAATTTTTTGTTGAAAAGTAGATATAAAAGAACTGCAGAACGCTGCTTTAGACAGAATGGATAATTTTTGTTGCCGATTCCAGTTGTGTGTAAACGTGAGTAAGCCCAGCGATGGGGCCAGCATACCCCCCCCACCTATAACATACGAGTTGCTGTTACTGTTGCTATTCTTGATCGGCCCTAAGGCCCCAATGATTTATGATAGAACCACAGGAATGGGTGCCCTCTGAATCGGAACTGGTGGGAGATATCCTTGGGCAAACAGTGACTATGTTGGCAAGATATTTGAAGGTTTATTTAAGTGGGGACAACTGACGCCTGATGCTGTGAAAACCTGCAATGAAAGCAGAATTATTAGACACAAAACAAAAATCTGGAGTAACTCAGTGGCGACATGCAGCATCTCTGGAGAAAGGAGTGGAATGAACCTCTTGGGTCGAGACCTCCCTCGACCTGAAACGCCCACCCAGCGATGTCATCTAACCCGGAGTTATTGCCCTGTGTCCCGCTGAGAGTTATTTGCCAGATTTTACCGTCTGTCGTCGGGTGTATAACCACATCTGCCAGTTTCGCTTCCTTGCACTAAGAAACTGCGAATACGCCTGGGAAAACCTAGTGTGGACAAGCAGCAAGCAAGTTGGAAGGGAAAGGAGGATTCAGGAGGATGTTGCTGGGTCTGATGATGGGTTTGAGAATTAGAAGGATGAGGCGCATTCAAGCCTGGGTCTATCTTACCCTCCACCTTCTGTTGCCGGCAGTAACTATGACAATTAAAACACCCTCGGAAGGGCCTTTCCCACTTACGCCACTTTTTCGGCGACTTGCCGGCACCCGTTATGGGTCGGTTGCCGGGTCCGCCCGAAAATCATCAATAATGTTGAGAAAATCCAGCGGTGAAGGGTAGGAGAGAGGAGGGGGGAAGGCGACCAGAAATGGACGCCTACAACTCTTATGGGCACGAACTGAGGAGACGATCACGACCAATACAGGCGACACCTGGTGCGGGGTGAAGCCCGTATGGTCGTGAAGTAGTCCGCCCAAAGGTTCGGTACCTTGTTCTGGTCGCCGCTGGATTTTTACAATACCGTTTGAATATAAATTCGTGCTTGAATACGACGGTGCCGGCGAGTCTAGGCGGTGTAAAAATTCACGTACCTAGTGGGACAGACATATTTGGCAGAGGACGTTGGTGCATTTGGATCAGAGGTTTAATGGCCTTGAAAATGTACTTTTTTAGTTTTAGGTTTGAGAGAGTGTTACAGCGCGGAAACAGGCCCTTCGGCCCTCCAATTCCGCGCACGACCAGCGAATCGTCGCACAACTAACACTAACTAAAGGGGAACTAGGGACAATTTTATACATATATATCAAGCCCATTAACCTGACAAACCTGTAACGCGATTGAGGTGTGGTTGGGAGGAAAACACACGGAGAAAACCCTCGCAGGTCTCGGGGGAAGGAGAAGGAACAAGCTCGAACAGACAGCACCCTTAGCGGGATCGAAACCCATGAGGTCTCTTAGCGCTGCAAGCGCTGTAAGCAAGCAACACTAACACGCTGCGCCACTGTGCCTTAACTGTTGGCCTTTATCGGTTGAGAGACCCCCACACTTATCAACCGTGTGAGCTCGTCCAATCCCTATCCCTTCTCCTGAATGTTTAAGAAGGAACTGCAGATGCTGAAAAATCGAAGGTAAACAAAAGGTAGGCTTGGAGAAAAACTCAACAGGTGCAGCATCATCTATGGAGCGAACCCCCCCCCCCGACCCCCGCAATACCCCCTCCTCCGGGCAATCGTTTCGGGCCCCGCAGAAGGGTTTTTGGCCCGAAACGTTGCCTATTTCCTTCGCCCCCCCCTTACTCCTTGTATTGTCCCATGGACTATGTTGGAGCATTTTACTGAGAGAAAAATAATTATTTCCAACAGTAATTTTCTGAAGTTACATTTTAATGCCGTGTCCACAAAAGCTGCAGTGCGGTAACAACCATCTGCGAAAACATCTCTTTAATATGCTTTCTATAATTTATCTCTTTATGCCTCTACCTGGTACATGTGAGCTCTGCAACGGGGGGCGTTGTAACAATATTTTCACTCAGTGTAAGCTTGGAGACCTATTTATTTTTCGCCCTTATAGTCCTCGAATCTGTGTGTGCAAGAGCAACTGGAATAAAGTGCGAGCCACCACAATGTCTACTCCAATTTAGGTCATTATTCACAGTGCGGGCCCTATTTAGCTTCGCATAGCGACACAAGCCTAGAAACAGGGCCCTTTGGCCCAACCAAGTGCCCAAGTCTACACAATCATCACGGCACAGTTTCCATCCAACCAACGGAGCGTGCAGTATACAGACGCCAAAAACCTGCAACCCGGTGGGGGGAGTCCGGAGCAACCCGGAGAAAAACCACGCGGTCACAGGGAGAGTGTTTGCAAACATCCGTTACAAAGGCAGCGCCCGGGTCCTCACCAGCGCTTGAGTCATCACACTTACACTGTGGCCACTTGTCATGTCACATAATACTCCTTGTCACCTTGTCTGATCAGTTCAAGTAACAGTGGCCACCCTACACAGCGCCCCAGAGATCGGTTCGATCCTGACCTCGGACTGCTGTCTGTGTGGAGTTTCCAGTTCTTCCAGGACCACGTGAAGCGTTTTCTCCGGCCTCCGGTTTTCCTCTCACTCTTGCAACATGTGGCGGGTTTGTAGGGTTTACTTGACTCTGTAATTGCCCCGAGAGTGTATGGTAAATGAGCTGTATTAGACCCAGACGTGTAGGGTTGGTATCAATCTGCATCTTGCGAACGGCGTGTACAGCCTAAAGTATGTATCAAAGTAGGACACAGGCCCAGTGTCAGCCATCAGTTATGGGCTCAGTGGCTTTGATGCCACAGGGAAAAAAGCCTCACAGTGTTTCGGCATCATTCACGATGTTGGAATGGTCCTGGTCTGGATGTCTCAGTCGCAAGGCAAGGGCTCACTGTCACCCACACTTATGCAGAGATGGCTTGTTCTTGCATGGAGGGTGTGGATTACTGTGTCAGGTGTGAGAGCCATTGCTTGCGTATGGGAGGTTTGGCACTGTGGGGTCTGTGATGACTCTCCGATGTTGGTGTTGGGTCACTTTCCAGCACTTCACCACGCCAGTCTAGGATTCAAAGTCTTCCCAGAGATTTTAACGCGATGACCAGAGGTTTACGGTGACGTCAGCGCACGTTGGCAGTTGTTTCAAATGGTACTGGGAAAACTCAACGTTGTTGAAGGCCTCGTTTCCGTTGCTGGATCTTTCAATCATCCTTAGTTGTCTCCGTACGACCATCTGTCGTGAGACCGCTGCTAATGTGTCATCGGCATCTTTGCAAACCAGTGCTGTTTAGCTATTCACAGCCAGACATGGATCAGTGTATCTCCAAAACAAAATCTGTGATTTGGTCTCTTGGGGAAATTTGAGAATGTCATCACACTTGCTTTCTTTCTCTCCATGTAAACATTGTCTTCTTGTGGGACGTTTGAAAAACTGGGTCTAGACAGGATTTGAAACATAGAAAAAATAGAGCAGGAGCCTTTCGAGCAACCATCGCCAATCATATGATCATGGCTGATCATCAAATATGCAGGTACCGTTATTACGGCTTCTCTCCCCATATCCCTATGTTTCCCTCTAAGGACTAATCTACTCTCTCTTGGAAAACAATCCAGTGACTTGGGCCCTCCACTGCCTTCAGTGGCAGAGAGAATTCCACCAAGAGTTCAACAACTCTCTGGGTTGAAAACAAGTTTTTTCCTCACCAGTTCCTAAATGGCCAACCCCTTATTCTTTAACTGTTACCCTTTGTTCTGGACACTCCCCCAACACGGGTACATTTTTTCCTCATCTAGCCTGTCCCATCCTCTAAGAATTTTATTGTTTTCTATAGAGATCCCCTCTCATCCTAAAATTCCACGCGAAAATACAAGCCCATTCAACCCATTCTACATCATATTCATCTGGGGGGCCCATCCCAGGGGCCCGGGAATTTAACCTGGTGTGAACCCTACAACTGCACTCACTCAATACAATAATTCCTTCCTCAAATTAGGAGACCAAAATTGGACAACATATACTCCTTTGCGTCTCACCATTCCCTGTACAACTTGCAGTAGGACTCTTGCCCTAAACACAAAATTCTCCTCGCAATGAAAGGCCACCTGCCATCAGCTTCTTCACTGCCTGCCTGTACCGAATGCGTACTTTAATCTGACTGTATGGTACAAAGACAACCAGGTCTCGTTTCACCTCTCCTTCTCCTATCTGACACCATTCTAGAAATAATCGCCTTTCTTGTTCTTGCCACCAAAATGGATATAACCTTACATTATCCACCATATACTGCATCTGCATGTATTGCCCCCTCACCCAACCTATTAAAAGTACCCAGCGCATCAGCATTAGCATCCCTTCCAGCTCACACTGTCCACCCCCTCAGCTTGGTGTCATCTGCCAAACTTAGAGATGTCACATTAAAATCCCTCTCATCTAAAATCGTAATATTATATGTAAACATCTGTTGTCCCAGCACTGAGGCCTTGCGGCACCCCACTAGTTACTGCCTGCCATTCTGGAAAATAAGAACCCCGTAAAATTCCCTACATTTTGCAGTCCTGTCTCCAACCAGTTCTATTATTCCATGACAATACCCCTACCCCCAATACCTGCGTTCTAATTTTGCACACTAATCTTTGTGTGTGACTTTATCAAAGGCTTTAAAGTTGAAGTCCAGACTCCTCTCTCTCTCTATCTCTTCTTCTACTTCTATCTATTCTTCTTCTCTCTCTTTTCTTCTTTCTCTCTCTGCTCTCTCATTCTTCACTCTTATCTACACTCCCTTCTTCTATCTATCTCATTCACATTTCTCTTCTTCTTTCTTTCTTCACTCTTCACAACATCTCATCTTCCTCTCTCTATTTTATACTTCTTACTCACTTTCTTCTTTCTCTCTTCTTCTCCTTATCTTTCTTTCTTCTTTCTCATCCATCCTCTCTTCTCTCTCTCTTTTGCTTCTTTTCTTCTCTCTCTCTCTTCTTCTCTCCACTGCTCTTGGCTTCTGGCTCTCCCTTATATACTACTTGGTTACATCCTCGAAAATTCCAAAAGATAGTTCAAGCATGAATTTCCCCTTTCATAAATCCATGCTGACTCGGACGAGCCTGTCAACTGCTTTCCCAATGCGGCTGCTAATAAACTCCTTTAATAATCGAAACTCCAGCATCTCCCCTTACTACCTATGTGAGTGCTAACCTGTCTATTAATTCCCGTGTTTTCTCTCTCCCATCCTTTCTTAAAAGTGGGGGTGACATTGGTCTAACCCTCCAGTCCCACAGGAACTGATACAGAGTGGAGAGAACATTGAGAAAATGGACACCAATGCATACACGTTTTCAGGGCCACCCTTATACACTGAACAACTCAGGCCCTGGGGGTATGTATCTCTTCCAGTCCCACAAGTTTTCCTAACACCATTTCCTGACCAATGTTGATTCCCATCCGTTCCATTCTCTTCCCACCAATCGCTCCATTCCCCTAGTATTCTGGGAGCTTGTTTTGGTGTGTCTTCCTTAGTGAAGGAAAGAACCAAATGTACTCATTTAACTGTTCTTCTTCTTGCCATTTCCTTGTTTCCCAATTATAATTTCACCTGTCCCCCTGAATGTAAGGAAAACCTACATTTGTTAGGTAGGTTAGTAGTAGAGTGAGTGCTCTGACTCTCTGCCACAGAGGGTAGTGAGGTCCAGTTTCATGGCTATATTAAATAGTGAGTTTGATGTGGCCCTTGTGGCAAGGTGATCCAGGGGAGGGTATGGAGGAGAACGGCCAGCACGGATACTGAGTTGGATGATCAGCCATGATCATTATTCTGAATGGCGTGTGCAGGCTTCGAAGGGCTGGATTGGCCTAACTCCTGCACTAATTTCTATGTCTATGTCTTCACAAATCTTTTCCTTTTTACAATACCCTATAGAAAACCTTTTACAGTCAGTTTATTATTTCCCCGCAAGCTCCTTTCTTGCTCTATAGTTCTCCGTCTTATGAAACCCCTTTGGTCCCTCCTCTGTTGAAATTTCTGAATTTCTCCCAGTCCTCTGCATTTGCCGCTTCTTCTGGCCAATCTTGGCCAATCTTAATGCCTCTTCCTTGGATTTTAACATATCCTAGACTTCCTCGTCAGCCACGGTTGAGCCGCCTTTCCACAGTTTTATTTTTCGGCCAACAGGGATGAAAATATCAGGAATTCACCAGAGGTCTTTTAATAATCTTTCACCTTTTGCCAGCACCACTGTCAACCCTTTAAGTATATTTTTGCCCAGCCTATCGAAGCAATTCCACATATTCATACCTTCAAAGTCTCCTTTATTCAAGTTCAGGACCCTAGTCTGGATAACCGTGTCACTCTCCATTCCTACTGATTTCCCACCATGTTATGGCCACGTTGCCCAAGGTTATTGGCACATCAAGATCGCTAACTAATCTCTCCTCATTACACAATACCCAGTCTAGAATGGCATGCCCTCTGGACTACATATTGTTTAAAAACCAACCCACATATCATTCCAAGAATCCAATTACCAATTTGGTTGACTTCTAAATGTAGATTAAAGTCACCCAAATAACTGCTGTACATTTGCAACAAAAACGCATACCCTAATTTCCTGTTTATGCTATCCCAACTTCCTAACTGCGTTAGGTCGGTCTTTACAACGCCAACAAGCGTTTTCTGCCCTTGGCTATTCCGTACTTCTACCCTTACCGATATCTATGAGTCTCTCCTTGCAATTGGATCAAATCTCCTCTTTAACCATCTAAGCCTACCCAACGGTGCTCATCCCTCACTGTCTTCCTTCTGGAATACCGAATCCCTGGCAATGTTTAACTCCAGCCTTGGTCACCCTGAGGCCATGTCCTCTGGTAATTCCAACTGTATCCATATCCTTAAACTTACTAACTGCACAGTCAGATCATCACCTTATTACGAAATGCTCTTGCATTAAGGCACAAAGTTTGCAGGTTAGTTTTTCTTATCTCCATTACTTCTCTTTTGCTTCTGACCTCCTTTTATGCATGGTCCCTCCCCCTGCCCTGGTTAATTTAAAACGTGACCTTTTCCAACGCTTCTCTTTCCCGTTTGGCTGCCCGCATCCCCGTCCACGTTGTTGACTCCACTGTTTTAGTTCAAACCACCCATGTAGCTACAGGCAAACCTGCCTGCCAAAATTGTCCACCCCACACCAATACGTGCAACCCGTCCCTTTTGTACAGGTCATCCCTGCCCCCAGTAGAGATCTAGAAATCTAAATCCCTTGCCCCCTCGCACCACTCCTCAGCACACATTCAGATCCCCTTGACTCCCTGTTCCTCCATCAGTTAGACGTTCTGGAAGCAACCCAGATTATAACCGCAGAAAGCCCTTCTTTTCAGCCTCCTGACTAGTTCTCTATACTCACGTTGCACCTCCTGCTCTTCTTACCACGTCGTTTGTGCTACGTGCACACAACTACTTCCAGCTGCTCACACCTTCCTCTCGAGGATTGTTTCTGAAATCTTCCTGAGGACGTCGTGGACCCTTGCATCAAGGAGCACCACACCATCCACGATTCCACAGAACTAGTTTTTCCTCATCTCAGTCCTAAATGGCCAACCCCTTATTCTTTAACTATTACCCCTTTGTTCTGGACACCCCCGACCACCACTATGAAGCAGAAGATAGACACACAATGCTGGAGTAACTCAGCGGGACAGGCAGCATCTCTGGAGAGAAGGAATGGGTGACGTTTCAGGTCGAGACCCTTTTTCATGTCTCGACCAGAAATGCTGCCTGTCCCTCTGAGTTATTCCAGCATTTTGTGTCTATCTTCTGCTTCATAGTGGTGGTGGCTCCATTGTCCGAGGTGCGGACAGGAGAAATGCTGCCTGTCCCTCTGAGTTATTCCAGCATTTTGTCTATCTTCGATGTAAACCAGCATCTAGTAGACAAGTATCGATCCCATTGACCCGGTAAAGTTTAGCTTGCACTGTTGTAGGTAACTAACACTAACTTATGTTGTTTTGTAGGTGACTAACCTGCAACACCCCCCCCTCTCCCCCCTCCCTTTCTCCCTTCTGCCTCAGAAGGCAGTGGAGGTCAATTCACTTGGTGTTTTCAAGAGAGAGTTGGATTTAGCTCTTGGCAGCGATGTTACAAAACGTATCTGGAGCGGCGCTCCAGTTCTGCCACTGGCCGTGTGCGCGACTTTGGCGCCTTTGGGGGGGGGGGGTGGCGGGATTAAAATCCAGTTTTCTTCTGCCTGTCGGAGGCGGACTTCCTCGGGCTGCCAGCTGCTGCAGAACAATCGATCAGACTTGCGTTCCCGATTTTTTTATTTATTTAATCGCGAGACAATTTAATAATTACATTAAACTAAAAAGCGACTTCTAACGCCCTCAACGCCTACAACGTGACGGATCGCATGAACGGGACAAAACAAAATGTAAGTCGTTTATTTTACATATAAACTTGTTTCTTGGGATGGCTTTAATCAAATTTTACGATACAAAAATATGATTTGGGCCCAATACGAACCGGCAGTGTTTTTTCTGCCGATATGGGGTTCAAATTCACCGCAAATGCAACGTTCCAATCCATCACGTTCCAGATGATTTAAATGCTCTTTTGTTTTGGACAATCATGTCATAAGAGCATCTAAATTGTCTATATTTTGTGTTATTGTTTATCCATAGTCAATATTTTTATACTAAATATCAGTTTTAGTCCCATGTATTGTGCAAAAAAAAAAACTTTTAAAAATTATATTGAGTGGATGTTTCTAGATTAATTTATGGGAATTAAACATTAAATTCCTTCCATCTGGCATATAAATTCATGACAGTGAGATTTAAAAATCATGTTATAGTGTTAATTCTTGTGTGAATGGGATTAATTTGTTATTTGGATACTTAGGCTATTTTAAAAATATATCCTTTTCTTAAGAAATGGAATCCACAGGACATTGTTAATGGGAGAGTAGTGGGCAGAAAGGCATGTCATGCGTGGTTTGAAGAGCAAAAACTCATAGTCTACAATGCCAAAATTGAAAAGTTGAGGAAAAACAAGGCGTACAGAGTTGCTTATTGGTTACAATCTGAGGAGTATGATGATGCTACTGATTATGATACGCCAATGTACCAACTAGCAACTGATCTTCTCCATAAAGACTTGGCCTATTGCTAGAAATTATATATTTTTTACCTATCTGTTATGGACTTACAGCATATAATACAATAATATTAAAGTTCTGATCTTGAGAATATCACATTTTTGAATTTTCAAGGCAGTCGGGTGTTTATTACTATTTCCGTCACAACAGTCAATTTTGTAATTAACTACAATTAGGTAACTAACTAATTATATGCTTTAATTTCAGGTCATCCAAGTAAGATGTTTTAGAATGCTTCAATCTATAATAACTGAAAATTTCATTCAGTTCTCTTGATTATTAAGAAAGTTATGGGCTTTTGACTGTCCTTGATCACAGCTTTTGTGTTGTCAATGGAAAAGCAATCCGGAACAAGATGCTAATTTCCGAGTATGAAAATGGCCATAACCTTTTTAATACTGAAGATATGAAAATGAATTAGGTGTCAAATTAAACTTATTTTTATGCTTTATCTGATGGGATAAATTGCAGACTTGATTTTTCAAATCTCAAAATTTTGTAACATTGCTACTCTTGGGGCTAAAGGAATCAAGGGATATGGGGAGAAAGCAGAACTGATTGTGGATGATCAGCCGTGATCATATTGAATGGCGGTGCTGGCTCGAAGGGCTGAATGGCCTCTATGTTTCTTTCCCCACCCCCATCTCTTCCTCCCCTTCCACCGATATTCCATCCTCTGGCTTCACAATTCACACCTCTTTTGTCCTCATCACGCACTTCTTTGCTCTTTTCATCTCTGGCCTTGTCCACGCTCTCCAGAGATGCTGCCTGACCCGCTGAGTTACTCCAGCACTTTACATAAAGGTTGTATGCACACAGGAGAACACTTTATTTATGCTGCGCATCAGAGTGACTAAAATTGGAAACAGTTGTATCAAAGTTCATTTCTTCACATCAAATACATGTGGCGGTTTCAATAACTGTGCAAATCACAAAGGTTCATTTATACTTGTTCATTTTATTTGAAGCTCGGCCAAGCGCTGTGTTGACTGCACCCCAAGGCGCATAAAGGAGACGCACAAATGGGAAAGAATTATTTGTCTCTCGTGATTCTCCTTTGTCTTTACTTGGTTGTTTTCACAGATGCGATGCTGACAGTTGGCCCGCGATTAGTTTTATCCTTTGTATGGTGGGAGTTACAGAAACTGAGCTGTTTAGAGATGAAGGAAATGTTTGGTGCTGCCACAAGGACATTTGCTTTCTCACAGTGGAGGTCAACTTCAATAACGTGCGGTTTCTTCACGCCTCCAGTCCTCGCCACTTTAGTCTGAAGAAAGGTCTCGACGTGAAACGTCACCTATTCCTTCGCTCCATAGATGCTGCCTCAGCCTCACCCGCTTAGGTTCTCCAGCATATTTGTCTACCTTCACTTTAGATTTTAGAGATACAGTGCGGAATCTAAGCCCTTCGGCCCACCGAGCCCGCGCCGAGCAGCGATCCCCCGCACATTAACACTATCTGACACACATCAGGGACAATTTACACTTATACCACATATACAAACCCAAGCAAATCAACCTACAAACCTGCACGTCTTTGGAGTGTGGGAGGAAGCCGAAGATCTCGGAGAAAACCCACGCAGGTCCCGGGGAGGACGTAACAAACTCCGTACAGACAGCACCCGCAGTCAGGATTGAACCCGGGTCTCTGGCGCTGTGAGGCAGAAACTCTACCGCGTGCCGCACCTGGTCCTGGTGGCTTGTGGGGCAGAAGCACCGGGATATTAAAATGTTATTGCTCAGAGTCATTGAGTCATACACCGTGGAAACAGGCCCCTCGGCCCAACTTGCCCACACCAACCAACATGTCCCATCTGCACTAGTCCCACCTGCCCGCGTCCCGCCCATATCCCGCTAAACCTACCCTATCCATGTACCTGTCTAAATGTTTCTTAAATGTTGCGGGGGATCGCTGGTTGGCGCGGGCTCCCAACTACCTCCTCTGGTGCAACTACCTCCTCTGGCAGTGCGTTCCATACATCCACCACCCTTTTGTGAAAAAAAAAAGTTACCCTTCATCTTAAACGTATCTCCTCTGGTTCTTGATGACCCTACTCTGGGCAAAAGACTCTGTGGGTTTACCCTATCTATTGCTCTCATGATCTTGTACACCTTGTAGGAAGAGAGCCCTGGCCTGCTCAATCTCTCCCTAGACCTCAGTACTTCGAGTCCTGGCAACATCCTGGTAAACCTTCTCAGAACCCTTTCAAGCTTGACAACATCTCTCAATACAGCTGTGAAAGTTGATTTATTCTTGCCAGTGCTTTTTCTTGTGACGGTACAGAGCCGTCCAGTGTACTGACGCCTCTTAAATAGTTAAATATCATTGTTCCGTCACACAACAAGAAGGAGTGGGTTAACATATGATGAGCGTTTGACGGCACTGGGCCTCTACTCGCTGGAGTTTAGAAAGATGAGGAGGGACTTCATTGAAACGTACCAAAAGGTGAGAGGCCTGAATAAAGTGGATGTGGAGAGGATGTTTCCACTAGTGGGAGAGTCTAGGACCAGAGATCATTGCCTCAGAATTAAAGGATGTTCCTTTAGGAAGGAGATGAGAGGAAGTTCTTTAGTCAGAGGGTGATGAATCTGTGGAATTCTTTGCCACAGACGGCTGTCAATGGATATTTTTAAGGCAGAGATAGAAATATTCTTGATTAGTACGGGTGTCGGGGGTTATGAGGAGAAGGCAGGAGAATGGGGTTAGGAGGGAGGGAGAGATGTGGTGTGGTGGCGTCTAACGGAAGCGGCTCGACTACAGTCTGTCCGTCTTTTTTTTATTTTTGTCTCGTTAAATGTATGTCTTGACCCTATTTTTAAATTATTTTTCTTTAGCTGTGTATATGTGGGGGGTGGGGAAACCATTAATCTCTTCCCTGTACGGGGGACCCGAATTTTTTCCCTGTCGGGTCTCCGGTGTCGTTGGGCCTATCATCGTGGAGCTGGCGCAGCCTCCGGCCGGGACCAACCTGAGGACTCCAGTAGCGGAGCCTGTGGACCTGACATCGTGGAGCTGGCCGTCTTCGGAACGGGAGGAGCTGTGGTGGCACGTGGTTGCGACCTGACCTCGGAGCATCGGAGGCTCCGGCCGAAGGCCCGGTGCACAGGAACATCGGGAGCTCGCAGGTCCCTGGTGGGAGACCGCTTTTCAGAGCTCCCGCAATGGCAACTTCTCCCGCTGGAATCGGGGGGTTTAAATGACTAGGAGTGGGACCTAGCATCGCCCCGCGTGGCTTAAATGGCCACAGGACTTACCATCGCCCGCCGGGGGCTTTAATATCGGAGCCCCAGTTTGCCTCGACACTGCATTTGGACTGCTGGACTGCGGGAGAAGCACAAAGGGAAGAGATAAGACTTTGCCTTCCATCACAGTGAGGAGGTGTTGGAGACTCACTGTGATGGATGTTTATGTAAACTGTGTTAAGTGTGGGTCTTGAATTTTTTTTTGTAATGTGAGACTGTAGAAAATGCAATTTCGTTCAAAGCAAGCTGTTTGAACGACAATAAAAGGCATTCTATTCTATTCTATTCTATTCTATTCTAGATCAGCCATGATTGAATGGCAGAGTAGAGTTGATGGGCCAAATGGACTAAAGCCCCTGTCCCACTTTCACGACCTAATTGGCAAACGCTGCCGAGTTTGCCCTTGACTCATACTCGCAGCATGGTCACCACGAAGTCGTAGGAAGTCTTTGTAACTCTTCCTCATGCTTGTGAGTGGTCTCCGCGTACTCGTGGCCTCAAGTAGGTCGCGGCGTTTTTTCCAGCCTGATAAAAAATGTCCGTGAGTTAAAAAAAAGGTCGGCATGGATAAAATGGATACTTTTTGCTGGTAGGTAGGTTGTAGTAGGTCGTGATGGTAGGCGTAGGCAGTCGCAGGTCACTAACTGGCCCGAGAAAAAATGCAAACATGACATCATTTTATCATGTGATCATTTTCCACTCGTAGCTAGTCGTAGCTGGTCTTAGGTGGGGAAGACTGCGGTCAAGGGGGGTCGTAGGAGGTCGTAGACAGAGTCTCTAACCTGATCCACTGCATCTGTTGTTCCTGATGTGGCCTCCTTTACATCAGTCAATAGAACAAAAAATCTCTGCTTCCTGGAAACATGCCAGAAAAACTACTAAACAAACTTGAATCGATATAACTTTAAACTGTTTTTAAAAAGCTGCTAAAAGGTTTGCATTTGCATAACATTGAAAAATTGAAAAATATCCTGAATGGTCTGGATATCTATATATAATAACAAACGCAACAACAAGTACTAAAGCATGAACATAAACTTGGAAGGGATATAACATTTTATAATATTTAATTTAGAATATAAAAGGGATATAATCATTTTCTGAACATGTATGAAAATTGGTGCAGGGGCATATGGTTCCATTAAAGGAAGACACAAGATCATAACAGGAATTATTTTAACTGACAATAAGTAAGTGACAGATGTAGTAGGGCAATAATTATATTTTTTCATTGAATAGAAACATAGACAATAGGTGCAGGAGTAGGCCATTCGGCCCTTCGAGCCTGCACCGCCATTCAATATGATCATGGCTGATCATCCAACTCAGTATCCTGTACCTGCCTTCTCTCCATACCCCCTGATCCCTTCAGCCACTAGAGCCACATCCAACTCCCTCTTGAATATAGCCAATGAACTGGCCTCAACGACCTTCTGTGGCAGAGAATTCCACAGACTCACCACTCTCTGTGCAAAGAATGTTTTCCTCATCTCGGTCCTAAAGGAATTCCCCCTTATCCTTAGACTGTGACCCCTTGTTCTGAATGTACATTTAAAAATGGCACTGGAGTAAATAATGAAACTTCAGATGGCTTTCCAATCGGAACAGCTTCTTCTGTCGACACTTTCCTCAATATAATACCAGCTTAATGGGTTTCTCGGCCTTACTGAAACTCAATGGTCCTAAACATTTGCTCGGCCATGACAAATAGAATGGATTAGTTATGTTCTAGGAGCAGCATTAAGACATTTGGCCCATCGAGACCACTCTGCCATTCAATCATGGCTGATCTATCCTTCCCTCTCAACCCCATTCTCCTGCCTTCTCTCCATAACCAATCAAGAATCTGTCAATCTCCGCCTTAAAAAATGCCCAATGACCTGGCCTCCACCGCCGTCTGTGGCGATGAATTCCACAGATTCACCACTCTCTAAAAGTCCTCCTCATCTCCTTTCTACAGGTACATCCTTTTATTCTGAGACTGTCCCCCCTGATTCTAGACTCCTGGCCACCCCCACTTCTCCCCTCTCCCATCGGGCAAAAGGTATAGAGGTGTGAAAAAGCACACCTCCAGATTCAGAGACAGTTTCTTCCCAGCTGTCATCAGGCAACTGAACCATCCTACCAAAATCTAGACACCAGTGCTGAATTACTATGCACCTAATTGGAGACCCTCTGACTATCTTTGATCAGACTTTACTGGACTTTATCTTGCACTTGAAGAGGTTTGAGTGTTGTATAAACACTCAGTTTTTTTATATTAGTACGAAAGGACAAGGTGTGTTATGGTGTTGACTAGTTGACAAGTGAAGATTAGCACCGCCGACTGCTGCACCCCGTCAACCGACCACCCAGATCGCCATTGATTGGTCGGCCCAGATCACGTAAGAGATCGAGCTCGACGATCAACGGTTCGAGACCAAAGTGGCTCGGCCACAAGATGGCGCCACACACTAAACGTCATTCACATTATTCCCTCCATCATGTATCTGTACACTGTCAAGGGCTCGATTGTAATCGTTTATTGTCTTCCCGCTGACTGGGTAGAACGCAACAAAAACTTTTCGCTCTACCTCGGTACACATGACAATAAACTAAACTCAGCTAAAACTCAACTCGATCAAGTGCACGGTATAATTTACGACCCACAAAACTCTGACTGTCGGAGAAAGAAAGCATTAACGAAGAAACTGCAGATGCTGGAGAATCGAGGGTTACACAAAAAACTGGAGAAACTCAGCGGGTGCATCAGCATCTAAGGAGCGAAGGAGATAGGCGACGTTTCGGGTCGAGACCCTTCTTCAGACTGGTCAGGGATCAGGGGAAACGAGAGGTATAGACGGTGATGTGGAGAGATAAAGAACAATGAATGAAAGATATGCAAAAAAGTATCGATGATAAAGGGAACAAGCCATTGTAAGCTGTTTGTGGTGTGAAAATGAGAAGCTGGTGCGACTAGGGTGGGGAGGGAGATAGAGACAGAGGGAATGCCAGGGCCCGAGGGCTGAGGGAGAGGTGGGAAGGGGAGGAGACAGCAAGGGTTAACAGAATTGAGAAAATTCAATGTTCAAGCCCAAAGGATGCAGACTCCCCAAGCGGAATATGAGGTGCTGTTCTCCAACTTGCGGTGTTGCTCACTCTGGCCGTGGAGGAGGCCCAGGACCGAGAGGTCGGAGGCTTGGCGATCGTTTCGCCAAACACCTCCGCTCGGTCCGCAAAAACCAACCCGACCTCCCGGTGGCTCAGCACTTCAACTCCCTCCCATTCCGTATCCGACCTTCTGGTTGTCTGGAACGAGCTGGCAAGGATGGTATTGGAGGCAGATATGATGGATTGTTTAAGAGGCTTCAGGTAGGCACAAAATGCTGGAATAACTCAGCGGGACAGGCAGAGAGAAGGAATTGGCACATGGATATGGAGGGGTCAAGTTCGGGCAGAAGTGATTAGTTTAACTTGGAATGTTGTTCAGCATGGCCATTGTGGGCTGAAGGACCCGTTCCAATGCTGTGCCATCAACTCCATCCATGTTCAGATGATGCACTGTTTATGTACCTGAGGGAACAGATGGGGCTAAGGGTGGTGCAGCAGTAGAGCTGCTGCCTCACAGCTCCAGAGACCCAGGTTCGATCCTGACTATGGGCACTGGCTGTACAGAAGTTTGTACCTCCTCCCCGTGATCGCGTGGGTTTTCTCCGGGTGCTCCGGTTTCCTCCCACAATCCAAAGATGTGCGGGTTTGTAGGTTAATTGCCTTCTGTAAGTTGTAAATTGTCCCTAGTGTGTGGGATCGAGCTACTGTATGGGGTGATCGCTGGTCGGCGCAGACTTGGTAGGCCGAAGGGCCTGTTCGCGCACTCTAAAGTCCAAAATCTCATGTGTTAGATGACACATCCAGTCCCCTGAGTGTGATTTTGAAACTCTCATTTTTGAGACAGGCTGGAGCTTGAAGCTTAGTGCAAGATGCTCCGTCTGCAATATGTCTTGATTTATTCCGTAAATATTGAAGAATTTCATGCCACTCATTCTTTAAAGATTAGAGGTTGTAGTATGTTACTCAACAGCCAGGATTATATTACTGCGTTACCCTGATATTAAACACATGGTTCAAATTTGTAAATTGGAATATGTAGGAACAATTTATATAGATGTCCTAATAATGAAAAACAAACTATTTTGTATCATATTTCCTTTTGAAATGAGATGTGTAAGAATTAAACTGAAAAAAATGACATAATTGGGTTAAGGTTGATACAACAGTCCCTGCTGGATAAAAGAAGAACTGTTTTATTAACATCATTGTCTTACCCAATATTTCCAAAGGCACAGACAAAAGACTTGCCAAACACCCGTAAGGGCCTGTCCCACTTTCAAGACCTAATTCACGACCTTTTATACTCGTGGCCATTTTTCATCAGGCTAATTCATGACCTCCTACGACCTCCTACGACCTTGTGACGACCTCGTGACGACCATGATGCGAGTATGTCAAGGGCAAACTTGGCAGGGGTCGTGAATTAGGTTGAGAAAGTGAGACAGACCCTTTAATCGCCTGTAGTTCCCTTTATTTAGTCGAGACTGGGAGCAGAGGTGGCGAGAGCAGGCATTGGGGGTGGTTCTGGGACTCCGTTGAGCCGTCCCAAGGTGTCGTGGGCCTGACTCAATGAAACAGGTTTGGAGGGGTATAGACCAAGTACAGGCAAGTGGGACTACTAGCTGGGACATTGCTGGCCGGTGTGGGCGAGGTGGGCCAAAGGGCCTGTTTCCATACTGTATCACTCTATGACTCTATGACCAGTGAAGGGAGGTGCCTACTTGATAACCCCGATGATACACTTGCATCTACACAATCCGTTTTTATGTGCTTGCTAACATGTGGGTAGCTTATGATAGAATATGGAGTTAGTTATTGTCCTGAGCAGAAGTGTGTATCGGTAGTTTAGATACTACTCTAGCTTTGGGCTTGGGTTGCTCGGTTGAGTGCTGATCCTGGTGTACTTTGCACGAGTACTTTGTGTTTTAATTGTAGTGCTTGGCACTGTCTCCTGCAGAAGGCTGAACCTCAGGGGAAATATATTTTGTTTTTAGAGTTATTTAGAACCAGACTGGTCTTCTGACCCGTTCCCATTGTGAGACCAGGCTTCAGTTCCTATTGTATATCCTGCATTGCTTCACTTCTCTTTTTGGATAATTTCTGCGGACGGGACAAGAAAGTAAAAGTAAACATAACAATTGGAAGTTGGCCGTGAGTCGGCCTGAGGAGAGCTTAACCTGGCAGCTTCTATCCTTGCGTTGTGAAAGATGCACTCGTGTGTTGCAAGGAACTGCAGATGCCGGCTTAAACTGAAGATAGACACAAAAAAGCTGGAGTAACTCAGCGGGCCAGGCAGCATCGCTGGAGAGAAGGAATGTTTTGTTTAGTTTAGTTTAGAGATATTGCATGGAAACAGGCCCTTTGGCTCACTGAGCAGCACTGACCAGTGATCCCTGCACATTAAACGCTACCCTACACACACTAGGGACAATTTACACTTATAACAAGCCAATTAACCTACAAACCTGTACGTCTTTGGAGAGTGGGAGGAAACTGAAGATCTCGGAGAAAACCCACGCGGTCACAGGTGGAACGTACAAACTCCGTACAGACAGCACCCATAGTCGGGATCGAACCCGGGTCACTGGCGCCGCTAGCAATGTGAAGCAGCAACTCTACCACTGCGCCACTGTGCCAGCCAAAATGGGTGATGGTTCGGGTCAAGAACCTTCTTCAGACCTACTAGTGCCAGACAAAGTGACAAGGATCCATTCACATTTCACCCATGTTGAACCTTCTCTTCTTTCATGTCCAGCTTCCATGTTTCAAATGTTGACATTGCTGTCATCATCCGTCCTGAAAAGGACGCAAGCTTCCGGCAACAATCAGTGGGAGCCGTCACGTGTTGCAATAGATGATGGAGGTAGCAGAATTAGCTCGGGATACTTCTGTTTATATTGACCAAATTGAAAACACTACAAAATGGAGGATCCCTGCATTTGTAAGATTTGCTTAACCTCGTGCCGGCCAGTATGAGCCCTAGATTGATATGCAGGATGGGGAAAGATCCAGATGTCCTCTCTATTGATAATATGTATGAGCACCTTCCTCAGGTGTTATAAATGCATTGCTTTCATTGGATTGCTGCAGAGGGATTGTAAATAGTGTCAATAATGTTGCAGGACAGTTATCCTGTTGTTTGAGTATTGGCTGAAGTGTGAAGCCTTGTTTGAATTGTTTACATTACCCGGGAGAATGTTGCGTTATTTGATTAATTGATTTCCTTCTGGAAGCTTCTGGAGAAACATTGTTTGTGACTCTTTGTAATTGGGTTGGAGGACTGTCAATAATACTTTAATGTAATCGATATGTGTAATTGGCTTTTAAGGGGAACCACCCCTATGTAGTTCTTTCTGCGTGTAGCGCAGAGATTGACCTCGAGAAGTCGAGATAGTGATGGACTTCAGGAAGAGAAGCGGTGCACATACCCCAGTCTGCATTAACGGTGCAGAAGTAGAGATGGTTGAAAACTTCAAATTCCTAGGAGTCAATATCACCAACAACTTCTCCTGGACCGCCCACATTGAAGCAACGACCAAGAAGGCACACCAACGCCTCGACTTTCTTTGAAGGCCTAGGAAGTTCGGCATGTCCTCTACAACTCTCCATGGTCAGGTAGTCAGCGACTAAACCGTCTCCCCCACCTGGTTTGCCGGGTGAGGAGGGGGCTGTGGACCCCCAGCAGGACCAAAAACAAGACCTGTCAAAGGGCGGGTGAGCTTCCAGCGAGCCAACGGCCATCCACACCTCAGTAGAAGTTGCGGTCACTGTCGTACACGGCATTGTAAGGCACTGTGCCCGTTGATGTTTTCAACGATGATGATGATGATGATGATGATCACAGCTTGGTTTGGGAACAGCTCCATCCAGGACCGCAAGAAATTGCAGCGAATTGTGGATGCAACCCGCAAAGCATCCTCCCTTCTATTGACTCTATTTACACCTCACGCTGCCTCGGCAAGGCCAGCAGCATCATCAAGGACGAGTCGCACCCTGGCCACTCCCTCTTTTCCCTTCTCCCATCAGGGGAAAGCTGTGGAAGTGTGAAAACGCACACCTCCAGATTCAGTGACAATTTATTTCCAGCTGTTATCAGACAACTGAATCGTCCTACCACAACCAGAGAGCAGTGCTGAACTGCCAACTGACACAGACATTGTGGGCCGAAGGGCCTGTTTTTATGCTGGACTGTTCTATGTAACACTCAGGAGCATTATTCATACCAATAAATCATTGAAGTTGGACTTGATGACCTTAAGTATGGAGTGATCGACATGGAGACGATACCTGGGTACAGGAAACATCCTTTGAACCGTCCGAGTGGACAGGGATACCGAGAGTTAAGACAATAGACAATAGGTGCAGGAGTAGGCCATTTGGCCCTTCGAGCCAGCACCGCCATTCAATGTGATCATGGCTGATCATCCCCAATCAGTACCCCATTCCTGCCTTCTCCCCATATCCCCTATGCTATTTTTAAGAGCCCTATCTAGTTCAATAGTCTGAAACAGAACAATGAAATCCTTATTTGCAGCAGCCCGACAGATATGAAAACATAGTACACTGTGAAGACCATAATAAGCAACAAAATAAGTTCAGTGTGAGCTGGGGAACACATCTAAACCAGTGATCTAAGACAGGGTGAAATCTCTCTTCATTTCACACAGTACTTGCCTAGTTGGACACATTATATTTCATTTGCTCTTGGCAAAGTGTAAAGGCAACACCATTCAGCCGACCCATTCTCATGCGAGGAGCAGACCTTTAATCCCAGCTGGTCACCGAGGGAGGTCGAAGGCATTATAGATAAAAATGATAATATTTTAATTTGAAACTTTGTTTGTAAAATGCCAAATATAGGCATTTTCTGATTGTTTTAATGTTTTGTACTTGTTGATTTAAATAAAAGCATTTGTTAAAAAAAAAAAAAAGGGTACACAAAAAGCTGGAGAAACTCAGCGGGTGCAGCCCACTGCACCCGCTGAGTTTCTCCAGCTTTTTGTGTACCCTCGATTCTCCAGCATCTGCAGTTCCTTCTTTAAGACCTTTAATCCCATTTGGTGCTTTTTTTTTTAATTGACTGACTGACGTATCAGGTCACTGGAAAATATGCGGCGTGATGACGTATGATGCGCGGTGTGATGACGTATGACGCGGCGTGATGACGTATGACGCGGTGTGATGACGTATGACGCGGTGTGATGACGTATGATGAGCGGTGTGATGACGTATGACGCGGTGTGATGACGTATGATGAGCGGTGTTTTTTCAAGTGTCGCAACATTTTTTTCCGTCGCCGCTGGAGTTTGAAACGTTCAAATTCTTTTGGCGACACTGATATGACGCTGGCAAAATCACCGAGTGGGACAGGCCCTTTAGTTTTAATTCCGTTGATTATTGTCACGTGTACCGAGGTACAGTGAAGAGCTCTTGTTGCGTGCTGTCCACTCGGCATAAAGACAATACATGATTACAACCGAGCCATTCACAGTGTACAGACACATGATAAGGGGATAACGTTTAGTGCAAGGTAAAGTCCATGGGTTACCAAGGAGGTAGATAGTGGTTTAGTTTAATCTAGTTTGGAGAAACAGCGTGGGTCGAAGGGCCTGTTTCCGTGCTGTATCCTACACCCACTAGGGACTATTTTTTACATTTTCCAAGCCAATTTACCTCCAAACCCGTACGTCTTTGGAGTGGGGGAGGAAACCGAAGATCTCGGAGAAAGCCCACGCAGGTCACGGGGAGAGCGTGCAAACTCCGTACAGACAGCGCCCGCAGTCAGGATCGAACCCGGGTCTCTGGCGCTGCATTCGCTGTAAGGCGGCAACTCTACCGCTGCGCCACCGTGACCGCTATGACTACCGCGAGTCGTTAAACTAATCTCCTCCGCCTGCACGTGATCCATATCCTCCATTCTCTGCATATCCATGCGTTCACCAAAATCCTCTTAAATGCTACTATTGTATCTGCCTCTGCCTCCCCCACCACCCCTGGCAGCACGTTCCAGGCACTCGCCAATTTGATGAAAAACTTGCCCTCTGCATCCCCTTTAAACTTTGTCCCTCTCATTTGAAAGTTACTCCCTCGTGTTTTTGACATTCCTTCACTTGGAAGGGAAGAAGGCACTGGCTGTCTACCCTGTCTATGCCTCTCATCATTTTATATCCTTCTATCAGGCCTTCCCTCATGTTCTGAGGCTGTTATATCTCACTGTTATAAATTGGATTTGAAATGGTGGCAGGATAATCTTATTTTGCAATTGTGGGGAGGTTTGAAACTGGAGCACTTGTGTTTGGATTTAGATTTTTGCTTCTGACCTCAAGAGAGAGTCTAGTCCCAGCCTGACAGCATTTGAAACCATAAACGTTCCGTTGGGTAATCTGTCAAGCACACCCCAAAACACTGCCATTTTTATTAAGGCATTAAAAATAAAAAAAAAGAATACACGGCCCAGATGGTAAATAGCAGCCCAGCGAAGATGTACATCTTTGAATTGGGTCCCCTTTGAATTGGGTCTGAAGAAGGTTTTGGCCCGAAGCATTGCCTATCTCCTTCGCTCCATAGATGCTGCTGCACCCGCTGAGTTTCTCCAGCGTTTTACGTACATCTTTGTGAGTTGCGTCCCCTTTGTGTTTAACAATCTAAATCCATTGCCATACAGATTAAAAGCACATTTCGTAGTTGGAATGAAATGAAATGTGCGTTGGTGAGACATGTTTAATGTTGACCTACATAAAGAACAATCAGGTCTTTGTAAGAGTAACTTTGGGGCCGTTCCTTTCTCATTATCCTAACATTGTTGGCAGCACCAACAGGAGTAGTGTCATTAAAGCATGACTGTGAAACTTGTAACATGAAACACATCTCTTCACACGAGGAAACGTTTTCTTTACAAGATACTGAAGCCTCTGCTTCATTTGTTCTCTTCTCCTTCACAGCCCCCAATTCCTTTCGAACTAACCCACCCGACAATCGCAAACACAGTCCAAATCCCACCAGTACTGGCTGTCAAAGTGTACAACGGGGTATAGATCAGTTATAGAAGCGGGTGGAGAAATGGCAGATGCAGTTTAATCCGGGCAAGTGTGAGGTGTTGCACTTTGTGAGGTCGGATGTAAGGGGGAGGAGATGCAATTAATGGTAAGAGCCTCAGCAGCATTGACACACACAGGGATCTTGGGGTCCAAGTCATAACAAGAGGAGTCGAGTATAGGAGCAAAGAGGCCCTTCTGCAGTTGTACAGGGCCCTAGTGAGACCACACCTGGAATATTGTGTGCAGTTTTGGTCCCCTAATTTGAGGGAGGACATTCTTGCTATTGAGGGAGTGCAGCGTAGGTTCACAAGGTTAATTCCCGGGATGGCGGGACTGTCATATGCTGAGAGAATGGAGCGGCTGGGCTTGTATAGTCTGGAATTTAGAAGGATGAGAGGGGATCTTATTGAAACATATAAGATTATTAAGGGTTTGGACACGCTAGAGGCAGGAAACATGTTCCCGATGTTGGGGGAGTCCAGAACCAGGGGCCACAGTTTAAGAATAAGGGGTAAACCATTTAGAACGGAGATGAGGAAACACTTTTTCACACACAGAGTTGTGAGTCTGTGGAATTCTCTGCCTCGGAGGGCAGTGGAGGCTGGTTCTCTGGATACTCTCAAGAGAGAGCTAGATAGGGCTCTTAAAGATAGCGGAGTCGGGGAATATGGGGAAAAGGCAGGAACGGGGTACTGATTGTGGATGATCAGCCATGATCACATTGAATGGTGATACTGGCTCGAAGGACCGAATGGCCTACTCCTGCACCTATTGTCTATTGTCTATAAGCCCATAACTCCCTGAAAGTGGCAACTCAGTGGTAAAGAAGGCACATGGTCTGCCTGCCTTCATTGGTCAGGCCATTGAGTATAAGAGTCTGGAAGTCATGATGCATCTGGTTAGGCTGCATTTAGAGCATTGCGTGCAGTTCTGGTTTCCCCGTTGCAGGAAGGATGGGTGGATGAATGAGTGATACTTTTGGGATGTGGGGTCTTTGGAGAGGGTCTGTGGAACGAGTTGTGCTTAGAATGCAAGAAGCAGAGATACTGTGTGGGAAATGGAAATAGTGTCGTCTCTATTATAGGCTGCACTATCTGGCTGCAAAATGAAGGAGCACTATTGTGACATTGCATTAAGCGAGACACACCTGCATAAATACAGTGTGGGTAAGAGTCTAGATGGCATGATAAGTGAGTCTGTGGAAGGCACCAACATTGTCAGTGAAGAAGGAGGTCTTGGATTACAATGGGACTCAGATCAAGTGAGAAAAGACTGGTCGATGGAATTCAACTCTGACAAATGTGAAATGGTGCACTTTGGGGATTTAAACCAGGGCAGAAAATGGAGAATATAAACGACACTGGCATCAAACTGAACACAGCGGGCCAGAGAAAGCGAAACGAGCAATCCTTTTGTAACTTTTAATCAAACGTTGCTAATGACGTGGATTGCAGAAATATAGATTCAATATGTACACTTTAGACTTTAGAGATACAAAGCGGAAATAGGCCCTTCGGCCCACCAAGTCCGCGCCGACCGGCGATCCCCGGTCGCTAATGTTATCCTACACAGCACGGATAGATTTTAGCGAGGCCAATTAACCTACAAACCTGCACATCTTTGGAATGCGGGAGGAAACCGGAGCACCCGGAAGAAACCCACGCGGTCACAGGGAGAACGTGCAAACTCTGTACGGACAAGCACCCGTAGTCAGGATCGAACCCGGGTCTCTGGCGCTGCGAGGCAGCAACTCTACCGCTGCGCCACCGTGACGCCCATTACTCCTGGACACTAGTACTTGTGGATTCTCAGTTGACTTCAACGAGTTTAATTTATTATCATTGTAAGTGTATCAAGGTACAATGAAACACTTTTGGGGGCCGCCCAGACAGTGAAAAGAAGTTCCGCGGGTACGGGTTGGAATCTTTTTATGAGGTTGTCGTTGTGGATGGGAAGGGTTACAGAGCCTCTGTGATACCAGCGCTACTCCTACAGAACAGAGCAGACAACCGATTGTAAGCTTTCATCCTAATTTTGGCTGTCGGAATCCACTAAGGATGCCTGATTTATTTCTTGCTTTAAGCTGGGTGTTTAGATAAAGTTCTGGCCTCCTGCCAGGCCAGGGAAAATAAAACAGGAACTCATTTTAGCTGGTCCCAACAGCATTCATTACAACAGTGAAGAATGCACGCAAACCATAATAATCATAAATAAGGTACAACGACTCAAAACAATTTGGTTGATCTTAAACTACCGTGCCCAGTGATTCATCCCGTCTTGTGAGAAGTAAACATGCTCCACAGCCTAGTTGGTGGGGCTTGTTATGTGATAGGAGCAGAATTCGGCCATTCGGCCTATCAAATCATTGAAAGGCACGGCATTTCCTTCCATTGCTACGCAGACGATACACAACTCTATCTCCCCCTGAAGCCCAAAAACCAATCAAATCTGCTTAACCTTATCCACTGCCTCGAGGATATAAAGTGCTGGATGGCCCAGAACCTCCTCCAACTAAACGAGAGTAAGTCTGAGGTCATCCTTCTTGGCCCCCGGGACTCAATCAAAACGATAGCAGGCAGCCTTGGAAGCCTTACCCGTTTACCTAAACCTCACGTCAAAAACCTTGGCGAGATATTTGACTCAGCACTGAAGTTTGACAAACAGGTCACTGCCGTGGTAAAAGCTAGCTTCTTCCAGCTTCGGACGATCGCTAAAATAAAACAATTTTTATTATGCTGATTGCTCTGCTGGCCTTGCCGTGCTCCAGTTTGACGACCTCGGAAAGATCATCCACACATTTATCTCCTCCCGCCTCGACTACTGCGACTCCCTTTACACTGGCATCAGCCAATCTTCCCTGTCCCGCCTGCAACTGGTCCAAAACGCCGCAGCGAGACTCCTGACGGGCACCCGAAAAAGGGACCACACCACCCCGATCCTGGCATCTCTCACTGGCCTTTTTTGACGTCCTCTGAGGGAGGGCTATATGTATGTATTTATGTATGTACCTAATCTATGAACCACTGTTGTATAACGGTAGTACCTCCACTAATGTAAAGCACGTTGGACAAGAGAGTTGTTTTTTAAATGTGCTATAGAAATAAAAGTGACTTGACTTGACTTTGTAGTCGACTCCACCATTGACTCGTGGCTGATAGATGCATTCTTCTATCGCACCAGCCGACCTCCCTTCCATTGACTCCGTCTACACCTCACGCTGCCTCGGCAAGGCCAGCCGCATCATCAAGGACCAGTCGCACCCCGGCCACTCCCTCTTCTCCCCTCTCCCATCAGGCAAAAGGTATAGGTGTGAAAACGCACACCTCCAGATTCAGGGACAGATTCTTCCCAGCTGTTATCAGGCAACTGAACCATCCTACCAGAACCAGAGAGCAGCGCTGAACTACTATCTACCTCATCGGTGATGCTCGGACTGTTCTAGATCGGACTTTACTGGCTTTACCTTGCACTAAGCATTATTCACGTTATTCCCTTAGTCCTGTATCTGTTCACTGTAAACGGCTGGATTGTAATCATGTATTGTCTCTCCGCTGACTGGTTAGCACGCAACGAAAGCTTTTCACCGTACCTCGGTACACTAATCTAAACTCAAACTTATTTTGGATGTGGAGGACAGAGGTGCTGATGTGACTGTATAGCATGTGGACAAAAATGCTGGAGAAACTCAGCGGGTGCGGCAGCATCTATGGAGCAATGGTTCGGGTCGAGACCCTTCTTCATCGTGATGTGGGGGGGGGGGGGGGGGCGGGAAGAGGAAAGGAAGAGGCGGAGACAGTGAGCTGAGGGGGAGCTGGGAAATTAGAGAAGTCAATGTTCATACCGCTGGGGTGAAAACTACCCAAGCAAAATATATACTGCTCCTATCGCATGGTTAGCATTGCTGGGCACGGCAGCCCATCCTAGGAAAGGTTAACTCAGCGGGACAGGCAGCATCTCTGAAGAGAAGAGAAAGAGTTTTGGGTCGAGACCCTTCTTCAATCTGAAGAAAGGTCTCGTTCTGAAACATCACCTATTCGTTTTTTCCCAGAAATGCTGCCTGTCTCGTTGAATCACTCCATCATTCTGTGTCTATCTTTGGTGTAAATCAGCATCGGCAGTTCCTTCCGACACGAAGAAAGTTTAATCAGGTGTCCATTTCAATCGACGGGAGCATGGTGGGATCTGGTCCAGAAAATCCATGGACTTCGTCCTTAACATGAGACACGTTCCTTCCAGAAACTCCATTCATGTAAATAACGCAATGAAAAATAGATAGTCATGATGGGAATGAGGGATTTTGTTTTTTATTGTAAGGAACAAAAATTTCCAGTTCTGCATAAGTGCAAAATATCTACACATCCATGAGTGGAACATACAGCCAATTGCTACAATTCAAGAGAAATCAGAAATACAAAACGATATAATCAGAGTTGGGTTTTTTTTAAATCACGTGCTGTAATCATTCATCTAGGTGCTTGTTCCAGTTCATACAGTAGAAACATAGACAATAGGTGCAGGAGTAGGCCATTCGGCCCTTCGAACCAGCACCGCCACTCAATATGATAATGGCTGATCATCCCCAATCAGTACCCCGTTCCTGCCTTCTCCCCATATCCCTTGATGCTGTTAGCCCTAAGAACTATATCTAATCCCTCTCTTGAAAACATCTAGTGAATTGGCCTCCACTGCCTTCTGTGGCAGAGAATTCCACAGATTCACAATTCTCTGGGTGAAAAGGTCCCATCTCAGAGAAATCATCTCAGTCCGAAATGGGGGCGGGAGATTGCAACCTTCACGTGGTCCGCCCTTTTTCGACGAATGCAATCAACCCGGCGTGCACAATTAAATCAGATCAAATAGAACAAGTTGTCCTACAACTTTAGGCTTTGCACGCCATACGCAAGAAGAGGTCCTAAATGGCTTACCCCTTATTCTTAAACTGTGGCCCCTGGTTCTGGATGTTTTCCTGTATCTATCCTGTCCAATGCCTTTTATATGCTTCTAAAGTACTGTTGATTTGACATTTTTGATGTCATTTTACCAGATGATAATATTTAACCTGTTCAGTGCGACTGATGAGTATACTCAGGTCATGGCCAATAGTGAAAACCTGGCAGTTGAACAGGTGAATGCCACCCCACCTGCAGTTACTCGCTCCCACCACAATTACTCTCTCTCGTTTCAAGGTTAAGACACCCTGGCGAATAATCTTGATTAGTTATGAAATAACTGTAAGACATCCCTCTCGTGAGAGGAGTAGATCGGATAGACGCCCCGAGCCTCCTGCCCAGAGGTGGGGAATTGAGAATGAGAGGACATGGGTTTAAGGTGGGGGAGGGGGAAAAGATTTAATAAGAATCTGAGGGGTAATTTTTTTACACAAAGGGCGGCGGATATATGGAACGAGCTGCCAAAGACACATACTATTTCAATGTTTAAGAAACAGGTAGATAGATACATGAACAGGACAGGTTTAGAGGTAGATGGGACAAGCATAGATGGGACACATTGGCCGACGTGGGCAGGTTGGGCTGAAGGGCCTGTTTCCACTCTAGGACAAATTGTTCTATAGATCTGCGGGATATACATAAGGCCTCAAAGTGCTGGAGTAACTCAGCGGGTCAGGCGGGATCTCTGGAGAACATGGATAGGACAGTCTGATGAAATGAAGAAGGGACCAGACACAAAACATCACCTATTCCAGGGGTGCTGCCGGTCCTGATCCCGCTGAGTTATTCCGGCACTTTGTGTCGATCTAATAGATAGATGATATTTTGGATCGGAAACCCTCTTTCCAGACTGAAGGGCCCCAACTTGCAATATCACCTGTCCACGTTCTTGATTAGTACGGGTGTGAGGGGTTACGGGGAGAAGGCAGGAGAATGGGGTTGAGAGGGAAAGATAGATCAGCAATGATTGAATGGCGGAGTAGACTTGATGGGCCGAATGGTTCCACAACTTTGGAACTTATGAACTTCTCCAGAGATGCTGCCTGACCCATTGAGTTACTCCAGCATGTTGTACCCTTTTGAATAAACCAGCATCTCCAGTTCCTTATTTCTACAGTGTACTATAGCGATTCATCCAGATGGTTATTTTCAAGTGATAGGAGCAGAGCTAGGCCATTCGGCCCATCAAGTCTACTCCGCCATTCAATCATGGCTGATCGATCTTTCTCTCTTAACCCCATTCTCCTGCCTTGTCCCCATAACCCCTGACGCCCGTACTAATGAAGAATCTATCTATCTCTGCCTTAAAAATATCCATTGACTTGGCCTCCACAGCCTTCTGTGGCAAAGAATTCCACAGATTCACCACCCTCTGACTAAAGAAATTCCTCCTCATGATCACCTGTAACATGATCACAATGAATGGCGGTGCTGGCTCGAAGGGCCGAATGGCCTCCTCCTGCACCTAGTTTCTATGTTTCTATTTCTTTCCTAAAGGAACGTCCTTCAATTCTGAGGCTCTGACCTGTGGTCCTAGACTCTCCCTCCCACTAGTGGTAACATCCTCTCCACATCCGCTCTATCCACGTTATTGCTAGCCTGTGTTAACGGCGTGCTCCCTCCTCCCTTCACAAGTACGTCGTTGCCTCTCGATTTTCTCTCTCTCTTGCCTGAGCCACGGCAACATTGATGCACTGCAGCCACTCCTCTGCATTCTTCTCGTCCTTTGCTTTGAAGATATACGTTTTGTTATCGGTGAAGATTTCAAAGGCTCGAGGAAGACCCCGGTCTCTCCTCTTCTTGGCGATCACCTTCACACTTTGCACTTTGCTGAGTTCAATCGGGCAGTCGTCAGGGTCATCTTTCTGAAAGGGCAAGGAAGCAACTAACCATTAGCAGAATAGAACGAGATGTGACGTTTTTATATTTCGCTTGGACACCTTATAGTCCAGTGGTACGAATGTTGATTTCTCTAACTTCAAGTAACCCCGGCATTCCGCTCTCTAACCCTCCCTCACTCAAGTCGCACCAGCTTCTCGTTTTCACCCAACAAACAACTAACAATGGTAGACAAAAGTGCTGGAGAAACTCAGCGGGTGCAGCAGCATCTATGGAGCGAAGGAAATAGGTAACGTTTCGGGCCGAAACCCGAAGGGTGGCTGGGCGTATGGAGCAAGTTGCCAGAGGTGGAAGTTGAGGCTGGGACTATCCCGATGTTTAAGAAACAGTTAGACAGGTACATGGATAGTTGTTTAAGAAAGAACTGCAGATGCTGATGCTGGTCTCCCCGTTGGATTGCAACCTTGTCGTGGTCGGGAAGCTTGTGTGTCTCAGTGACCCCTAGAGCTACGCCAGCGGGAGATTCGTCTCCTGTTAGGCTCTCCCATGCTGGACAGGTGGAAGGGTAGAGGCGAGAGGAAGAGCGATCCACTGGTCCTCCAGGTTGGGGGTTGAGCACACGGCTAACAACCCTGTCTCGTAAAACAAATATGTTACGGAAACAGCAACTGAAGGAATCAACACTACTGCATGGAGGACCTTCGTTGCTGCCCTACATGCCACGATTGAATGGCGGAGTAGACTTGATGGGCCGAATGGCCTAATTCTGCTCCTATCACTGATGTACTCATGAATTTGGTGACCAAGATATATAATTTGGTGAGAATTCAATCATGGGCTACATTGCTTAATTAAATAACTTGATCTATGGAATTGCAAACATCTACCTACTGATTTTCCTTTACGGAATAGAAGCTGATTGCCAGCCAATGTGAAGTACCGAGTCTTCCATCTCTTTATAAATTTCCATCGCACCTGCTTTTCCTTCAGCTTGCCCTCGATGAGTGGTTGGCCGTCCTCATTTACAACTGTTGAAAAAGTGTAAAACATGGACCATCAGTCACACAGAGTCACACAGCATGGAAACAGGCCCTTAGGCCCAACTCATCCATGCCGTCCACACTAGTCCCACCTACCTCACAGCGGCAGAAACCCTGGTTCGATCCTGACCTAGGGTGCTGTTAGGGTGGAGTTTGCACTTTCTCCCTGTGACCACGTGGGTTTCTTCCAGGTGCTCGGTTGGCTCCCACATCGCAAAGACGTGCGGGCTCGTAGTTTAATTGGCCCTCTGCAAAATTGCCTCTTGTGTGTAGGGAGTGGATGAGAAAGTGGGATAGCATAGAACTAGTGTAAATGGGTGATGAATGGTCGGCGCGGACTTGGTGGGCCGAAGGGCTCGTTTTCAAGGTGGACCCGAGGTGACTGTGATTCTAAGATCGACACAAAATGCTCAGCGGGACAGGCAGCATCTCTGGAGAGAAGGATTTGGTGATGTTTTAGGTCGAGACCCTTCTTCAGTCTCTCTCCAGAGATGTTGCCTGTCCCACTGTGTTACTCCAGCATTTTGTGTCTATCTTCCATGTATAACTAGCATCTGCAGTTCCTACACACTCTATGACTCTAAGTTAGTTCCAAATTACTGGTGCTCTCTCTGTCAATTATACTTTTTATTCCACTAAAAGTCCTTTCTCTAGAGCAGATATGTTTTAGTTTCTTCTTTTAATGCTAACCTGAGGTAAATTAACCTCTGGATGATTGTGTTTAACTGGGCCTGTAGTCAAGTCAAGGTGATTGTTCTGTAAGTATGATGATCATTGGTATCCTAACAGCTACTTTCACTCACCAGCCCAGGCCCATGTAGGCCGGGGTAGCAATTATTCTATTAACCTATTGACACCTCTTGCCGCTTTTTGGAATATTAAGTGAGAGTTTGAGATTTAATGTCTGACAAGAGTTCCTAATTAATTTGCTTTATTACTATTGGGATTGATTTATCCTGAGACTCAATGCCAAAAAGGACTTGGTTGCAGCTTCCAAGATGATATAATACAGAAGGGAGATTGGGATTGTCGGAAACATTAACAGTGCTGACTCTCAGAATAATGGGACACGGCAGGAGACTTTTCATCAGTGGAAAAGATTTGAAATTCCGCATTAAAGTACAACAGTTCCAGAGGTAACTATTTATTTCCATGGTCAGTATCCAGAATCCGTCAGTCACAAAGATAGTCTGACGCCAATTTTCTACACTCTTTGATTTGTTTACAATATCTGAATAATTAACATGTTACATGAAGACAAAAACGGTGGTGCAGCAGTAGAGATGCTACTTTGCAGCGCCAGAGTCCTGGGTTCGATCCTGACCCTGGCCGCTGCCTGTGTGGAGTTTGCACGTTCTCCCTGTGACCATGTGGGCTTTCTCCGGGTGCTCCGGATCCCTCCCACATCCCAAGGACGTGTGGGGTTGATTTGCTCTGAAAATTGCCTCTAGTGCAGTGGTCCCTAACCTTTTTTGGCACCAGTATACGCATACGCGAACATAAAGATTGTATGCGGTATGTATCTTTGTTAGGTTCCTAAACATGGGCTCACCAAATTGATATATTATTTGTGTCTCCTTCATGACCCCTGGCAAAGGCCCAAATGACCCCAGGTTAAGAACCACTGCTTTAGTATGTAAAGAGTGGGTGTGAAAGTGGGATAGCAGAGGACTAGTGAGATCGATGGTTGGCGTGGACTCTGTGGGCTGAAGGGCCTGTTTCCAAGCTGCATCGCTTAAAGCTAAAACGTTCAGTGGAGACTCGATATATCAAGCACTAAAGATGTGAGCTGACTATATAGCAACACTTTGATCAGACTGACTCCAGTTCTCAGCCATCACAAGATGTAGAAAAACCCATACTAAAGGGCACAGGATTAAACATTCACAAATTAAAACATTGTAGATGTGAATCATTGTGAAACATTGTAATCTCCAGCCTGTGAAGCAAAGTGGGGGGGGGGGGGGGGGACGTGAGGCCTTGCGGGAGCCAATGAGGTCACCAAGCTGGCTGAGGACTTGATCATCTCAAAGTACTGACTGACGAAGACCAGGGAAACCTTGATCTGTCACTTTCCTAGTGTTTGACAGAGACCGTTTAACAGATTGAGAGACAGGCTTTCTGGAAAGAGTGCAGGGACAATTTATGAGGATGTAGTAAGTAGATGGAGTCCCTTGTGTTCAGTGGTTTGATGGTTATTGTGGAAGAAGCTGTTCCTGAACCTGGACGTTAGAGCATTCAGGCTCCTGTACCTTCTTCCCGATGGTAGGGGTGAAACGAGAGCGTGGCCAGGGTGGTGTGTGGGTCTCTGAAGATGTGTTTTCGATGGCAGTGCCTTCTGTAAATCCCTTTGATGGTGGGGAGGTCAGTACCTGTGATGGACTGGGCAGTGTTCACTACTTTTGGGAACCTCCTTTGGAGATTGACAGATTCCTGATTAGTACGGGTGCCAACGGTCATGGGGAGAAGAAGGCAGGTGAACGGGGTTGAGAGGGAAAAGATAGATCAGCCGTGATTGAATGGCGGAGTAGACTCGATGGGCCGAACGGCCTGATTCTGCTCCTATCACTTGTGAACTGATGAAACACGGAAATACAGACGCTGGTTTACAACCAGGAAGGCACACGGTGCTGGAGTAACTCACCCGTTCAGGCAGTATCCACGGAGAACGTGGATGGGTGACGGTGTGCGTCAGGAACCTTCATCATGGGGATTTATGAGCTCATGGGGAACATGGGCGTAAGAGGGCCGGGCGAGGAGAGGGACAACGGATCGCGGGGCGGCTGGAATGGAAGCGACACCTGCAACGGGCCTTTGTGGCTGGTTACAGCTCGGACTGTAAAATGGCGGCCAAATGGCACCTCTTGCATATAGACTCAATGGGCTGTTGTGGACATTCTGTACTGACCAGGCGATCGTGTTTACGTACGGTGATGGTCTTGCTGAGCTGCATGCAAAAAATAACATTCCACTGCATCTTGGTATGATATTATAAATATCACAATATTTATTTACTATTATGAACATAGTAAATAAAGCATTGCACCAGTATGAGAATGTTGCCAGGATTCGAGGGCCTGAACGTTAGGGAGAGGTTGGGCTGGATTTACGTATAAGCTTCACCAGCTTAAGCTTAGGGCCCCGAGATCAGGGGGGCCTCGGCAAGGCCGGATTTACCCATAGGCTTCATAGGCTGATTGGGAGGGGCCTTACATAGGGGATCGGGACAAGTGGAATAGCCTAGGGCCTCTCTTCATCTAAATCCGGCCCTGAGAGGTTGGGCAGGGTAGGAGTTTATTCTTCTCTGCACCCTCCATGACATCCTTTCTGTAGCAGGAGAGAGGGTGAAGGGCCCTGTTTCCGTGCTGTATGACTCCATGACATGTGCCAAACGTAGAAGGAAATTGATAGCAGCTACATGTTCAACCTGGTGCGGTCACGGTGGCGCAGCGGTAGAGTTGCCGCCTTACAACGCCCAGCGCCACCGGAGACCCGGGTTCGATCCCGACTACGGGGTGCTGTCTGTACGGAGTTTGTTACGTCCTCCCCGTGACCTGCGTGGGTTTTCTCCGAGATCTTCGGTTTCCTCCCACGCTCCAAAGACGTACAGGTTTGTAGGTTAATTGACTTGGTATAATTGTGAAAATTGTCCCTAGTGTGTGTAGGATAGTGTTAATGCGCGGGGATCGCTGGTCAGTGAGGACTCAGTGGGCCGAAGGGCCTGTTTCCATGCTGTATTCTCTGCCTCAAGAGGGCAGTGGAGGCAGGTTCTCTGGATGCTTTCAAGAGAGAGCTAGATAGGGCTCTTAAAAATAACGGAGTCAGGGGATAAGGGGAGAAGGCAGGAACGGGGCACTGATTGTGGATGATCAGCCATGATCACATTGAATGGCGGTGCTGGCTCGAAGGGCCAAATGGCCTACTCCTGCACCTATTGCCTATTGTCCATTATCTATTGTCTGTATCTCTAAACTAAACTAAAGTTTAGTTTGAGCCAGTAAACTAAACTAAACTGAGATTGATAACTTTTTTGTAAACTCTATTCCTCATTACCTGTGGTTCGGTCAAAGATGAACTGTAAATTCACTGGCTAAACTTGCCGAAGAAATTACTGACGCTCCTCTGCAAACTAAAGTTTAATTATGTCTTTAGTTAAACACAATGTCATTAATTGAACCACTATGATCTTTTCTAAGGATTTTAATCGGACAATTTCAGATTGCAGATGTAATATTTTAATGATTTGACTAATGGTTTGCAGATCAACCAAACAATAAAGTTCTTCAGATTGTGTTTGTTTCCACTTACTGGCTCAAAGAGGCCTACTGGGGATTGGCAATACAAGGATCCCATTCACAAACTACTTCACGTCCAAGCAGGCTGCGTGGTGGAGGTGAAACCGCAGGAATCCCAGGAAAACATGTTCTTGGCAACAATCAATCCAATTAAAATGGCATTTGAAATGAGAATGCAGTTCTGGCATTATATTCAAGCCAAACTAGGTACACAGCCCCGGAAATGGGCCCACCATGTCCACAGGCCGCCCATCTAGAAACTGCACCTATCTATATTACAGCAGGCACGGTGGCGCAGCGGTAGAGTTGCTGCCTTACAGCGAATGCAGCGCCGGAGACCCGGGTTCCATCCCGACTACGGGGTGCTGTCTGTATGGAGTTTGTACGTTCTCCCCGTGACCTGCGTGGGTTTTCTCCGAGACCTTCGGTTTGCTCCCGCACTCCAAAGACGTAGAAGTTTGTAGGTTAATTGGCTTGGTAAATGTAAACAAAAATTGTAAAAAATGTAAAAAAAAACTGTCCCTCGTGGGTGTAGGATAGTGATAATCTGCGTGGTTCGCTGGTCAGCACGGCCCCGGTGGGCCGAAGGGCCTGTTTCCGCGCTGTATCTCTAAAATTAAAAAAAGCTAAAACTGTACACCTGCATGATGTCTAAGCCTTGAGATTCCAGTACTTGTGTCTTAGTATGTGCTTCATTAAATTCACAACCCATAGGAGCAGAATTAGGCCATTCGCCCCATCATCAACTCTACTCCACCATTCAATGGTGGACTCCCTTTAATGGGACTTTACTGGGACTTTATCTTGCATTAAACATTATTCCCTTTATCCTGTATCTGTACACTGTGGATGGCTCGATTGTAATCACAAATAGTCTTTCCACTGACTGGATAGCACCCAACAAAAAAGCTTCTCGCTGGACCACGATACACGTGATAATAAACTAAACTAAACTAAATCTAGTATATTTGATTTTCCCACCATGGGATAACAGGTTCTGACTATCTGTACCTCTCACATGCTTATATCAGGCCCCCAATCTCTGATGTTCCAAAAAAAAAACCCAACCCTGACCTCTCCCTGTAGCTAATAGCCTCTGACCCAGGCTGCATTCTTGCACACCTCCTCTGCATCCTTTCCAAAGCCTTGACAATTCTCCTGTAATGGGGCAACTGCTCGCGATACTCCAAATGCGGTCGAACCAAAGTCCTATAAGGCTGCATCATGACTTTCTGACTCTTATATCCAACACCCTGGCCTATAAAGGCAGCATACCTTACGCCTCCCTTTCTACTCAATCTACCAGCGTTACCACTTTCAGAGAGTTATGGACTTGGACCCCAAGATCGCTCTGTGCATCAATGGTGTTGAGGCTCATGCCACCAATCGTCTATTTCCCTTTTGCATTCGACCTCCCAAAGTGCACCGTCTCAAAGTTGCTCGGATTAAACTCCATCTGCCATTCCTCCGCCCACTTCTGTAGCTGAGCTACATCCCGCCGTGTACTGGGCCAGCCCGTACTCGCAGCCCACGACCCCGTAAGTAGGTTCACGACCCGCTCCGAAATGCCGAGATATGAATTGTCCGTACGATCACAGGATGGGGGGGGGGGGGTCAAGGGAAGAGCATTCACCTCGCGGCCCTGTTTCCACCAATCATTCCACCACCACGCACAAGAAGGACAAGCAGCGACAAGACAGACACCATTGTGTGCAGATGCCGAGGAGTGTGTTCAGCTCCGGATGACCAACTTCTAATCTAGTGTGTGGACTCGACAAGAAGTAGATGTACAGGATCATGTACCTTTCCAACAAGGAGGCATTTTAGCTCATGCAGCCCACCCCAATGCACTGAATGTTGTTGCTCTTGAGTCCCATTCCACTCCCTGACCACTGCCAATTTTACGCTTCAAATATTTACCCTCTTCCTCTCAAAAAGTTGTTATTTTGGATTCTTCTGTTGGTCGGCGGGCCGTGCCAATTGAACAAACCTCGGCGTGGAATATCTCAATCTCCCTTTGTTCCTTTGCTGATGATAGTGTTTTGATGGAGCTCCAGTTACTAACTTGTTGACCAGACTGACTTGTTTATCCTACAGCTGCGATGAATTGGGCCCCAGCTTACACCAGGGGAGCAATGAAGAATGAAGAGTATTCATTGTTCGTTGGGGACCGATCCTCCCGCTGCGTAGCCCATCCTCAACCTCAGTGAAACAGAAGCTAATGTCCCAAAACCCAACAAATGTAACCAGTTCCTTCATGTTATTTTAAAATATAAGATTTCTAATTTATGGATTACATTCAAAAGATTACTTTAGATATCTACAAATTAGAGACTATGGAAAAGCAAACACACAGGAAATTAGAAATAGAAAGACAGAAATTTTAGATGATTGCCTAAATAAACACCCAAACACAGAAAAATTGATATCATATATTTATAATATTTTACTGGAAAACGATGTCCCAATGACAGAAATATATAGGCAATCATGGGAAAACGAATTAGATCAAATCATTAGACCTGAAATATGGGATGAAAGTCTAGAACATATACACCACTGCTCGTTAAATGCTAGACACTCTCTTATACAATTTAAAATATTACATAGACTACATTATTCAAAATCCAAACTACATAGTATTTTTTCAAATGTATCTGCCATATGTGATAAATGTCAGCACTTAGAAGCTAACTTAACGCACTCATTTACAAATTGTGTAAAAATTACTACATTTTGGACAGAAATATTTAAGATAATTTCAAATGTTGTTAATATGAATCTGATCCTTGACTCAAAGTTAATAATACTGGGAATATTAGAAACAGATCAATTAATAACAACGAATCAAAGATTTTTTATTGATTACAGTTTAATAATTGGGAAAAAATTAATATTGAAATTCTGGAAAGGTCCTACATCCCCCACAATCAAAATGTGGATTACAGGAATGTCGGAGACACTTCATCTGGAAAGATTAAGGCTTGTCCTATTGGACAAGTTGGATCTTTTCAGAGGAATATGGTCTCCATTTATTGAATATCTAAAGGGTCAAAATGGCTCGGTGCGAGAGCCTGACTGAAGCCTGAATAATGGAATAGATGAAGAATCACGTATAACAAATCATGGATATTTCTCCAATGATGGATAACTTTTTTAATACTCCACTCATTTCTTTATTTTTGATTTCCTACTCTTACTTTATTTTTCTCTATCTTTTCTTACCTGCAAAAAAAAAGTATTGAAATATATAAGACATAATTGTTAATATTAATAATATTACGAATGTATGTGAGAAGTATATTCTATTAATATGTACTTACGTCTAATAAAAGTATTTAACAAAAAAATAAAAATAAAATAAATAAGATTTCTGCGTTTTTTGTCTGACACCGTTGTACCTAATACCGTAGATGCACATTTCTGAACAATATTCCCACTCATGGAATTCTCTGCCACAGAAGGCAGTGGAGGCCAATTCACTGGATGTTTTCAAGAGAGAGTTAGGTACAGCATTTAGGGCTAACAGAATCAAGAGATATAGGGAGAAAGCAGGATGATCAGCCATGATCATATTGAATGGTGGTGCTGGCTCGAAGGGCCAAATGGCCTACTCCTGCACCTATTTTCCACGTCTATGTCTCTATATATCTTTGAACATTAAATTTTCTGAAGAGTCATAGATTCATACAGCGTGGAAACAGGCCCTTCGGCCCAACTTGCCCACACTGACCGTCATGCCCCATCTACACTAATCCCACCTGCCTACGCCCATAACCCTCTAAACCTGTCCTATCCATGTACTTGTCCAAATGTTATGCCTCAACTATCTCCTCTGGCAGCTCGTTCCATACACCTACCACCCTTTGTGTAAAAACTTTACCCCTCAGGTTCCTAGTTAATATTTTCCCCTCACCTTAAAATTACCTCAACATTATATTTTCTGAACATCACACATTTCTGAACGTTATATTTTTTTTACCTCAGTCCCCGTTCCCATAGGAGAAGCGTCCACGTCGCGGGGCTGGAAACTGGAAGTACCCTGAGCTAATTCTGCTGCCACCATTGCAACAAGTGATGGCTCCCACTGATTGTTGCCGGAGGCTTGCATCCTTTTCAGGACGGACGATGACAGCGAGGTCAACATTTGTGATAAGATGGACACGAAAAAAAGGCCTCAGTCCCCTTCTTGATCCCACCATTCCTCATTCCTCATCTCACATTTCATTTTGCACGTTATAAATAATTTTTGGAGATACAGAGCGGGAACGGGCCCTTCAGCCCAAAAAGACCACGCCGACAATCGATCACTTTTTCACATCCACTCTCACACATTCACTCTCTCATCCACTCCCTACACACTAGGGACAATTAACCCTCAAATCCACACGTTTTTGGGATGTGGGAGGAAACCGGAGCACCCGGAGCAAACCCACGTGGTCGCAGGGAGGACGTGCAAACTCCACACAGAAAGTTCCAATGAGGTAGATGTAAGGACAGCACCGCACTCCAGCAGATGAGAGGATGGTTCAGTTGCCTGAGAACAGCTGGGAAGTAACTGTCCCCTGAATCTCGAGGTGTGCGTTTTGAAACTTCTGAACCTCTTGCATGTCGGGAGAGGGTAGAAGAGGGAGCAACTGGGGTGGGACTGGTCCTTGATTATGCTGGTGGCCTTGCCGAGGCAGCGTGAAGAGTAGATAGTTTAGTTTAGTTTCGAGATACAGCGCAGAAACAGGCCCTTCGGCCCACTGGGTCGGTGCTGAGCAGTGAAGGCCCCGTACACGAGCACTATCCAACACACTTGGGGAAATTTTACATTTTTACCGAAGCCAATTAACCTACAAACCTGCACGTCTTTGGAATGTGGGAGGAACTCGGAGCACCCGGAGAAAACCCATGCAGGTCACCGGGAGGACGTACAAACTCCGTACAGACAGCGCCCGGAGTCAGGTTTAAGCCTGGGTCTCCGGGGCTGCAAGGCAGCTACTCTATCGCTGCGCCACCGGGCCGCAAAAATTGAGTCAGTGGAAGGGAGGCTGGTTTACGCGTTGTGCCAAGAGTTACAACCTCTTGCCGGCACCACTGGGGTGTTGCTCTGTACTACACTACCGCTACGTACAACACAGATGTTCTTACCTGCGGCCTTCTCTGGGTTATTGCACATGAAACATTGCCACCTTCCCACTTCCTCACTGTAGCCAAACAGGTCAAAAAACCTCACCTCGGCAAGGTGCATCTGCAGGCTGTCCAGATCCTATTCAAATGACATTAAAAAGTTATCATGGCTAGCTTTGTATCATCTAAGAATATAGAACAGTACAGAGCAGGAACAGGCTCTCCGGCCCACAGTGCCTGTGCCGAACCCAATGGCAGGTTACACTGATCGCCTCTGTCTGCACATGATCCCTCTGTTTCCTGTGCATCCATGCACTTATGTAAAAGCCTCTTAACAGCCTTAGAGGGAAGACATTATACTAATTTTTAACGTATATTCGTGTTCAGGTTGAAGGTCAAGTTACATTTATTGTCACATTTATTGCCAGGAAGCGAGCGGGCGAGATCATCTCTGACCCCTCTCACCCTGGCCACAAACTCTTTGAATCATTTCCCTCTGGAAGGCGACTCCGGACTGTCAAAGCTGCCACAGCCAGACATAAAAACAGCTTTTATCCACGAGTAGTTGCTCTACTCAACAGCCAAAAATCTGTAGCCTCCCTTTGATCTGGTATTTTGTTGGTTCACATGCTTGATCAATGGTGTTTTATCCTTAATGTTTTATTATTATTAATGTTTAATGTTTTCTGAGTCATTCGTAACTGTCACTGTATGTCATGTTGTTACTTGTGGGTGGAGCACCAAGGCAAATTCCTTGTATGTGAATACTTGGCCAATAAACTTACTTACTTACATACACCAATTGGTGCAATGAAATTTGAGCCACACAAATAAAATAAAATGAACACAACACTATAGAATTTAACATGAACATCCCCCACGGCGAAATCAACGTTTCCCACTGTGAGGGAAGGCAATAAAGTTCAGTCATCTTCCTCCAGCTTTCAGTCATTTGCAGTTGCGTCCTTCAATAACTAAGTTTTCTTTGGAAGAAGAATATTGGTAATCACGTCCAGTCATTGGAAAATTGGGATAGAGCAAAATAGATGTTTACATTTTGTAGATAGATGCAGAAAGCTGGTTGGAGTTTGATATGTGTCAGTATAAAATTCCGTTCAATCGATTAAAGATTAATTTCGATTAAAGATTAATCTTCGTTTAATGGAAGTAGGTTTTTTCCATCCATCATTTTTCTTCACTGAAAATCAATCCATTTTGCAAAAAACCTTTGTCTGGTGCATGTTCCAAGTATCTCTCATAAATTACATTAATAGAACTTGTCAGGCTGTTTCGTTCAAAAGGCCTCGAGAACAAATTTGCGATTCTCTGTTTATTTGTTACTGCTGGGTAGGGTGCAGGGAAGATTGACAAGGCTGTTGCCAGGACTCGAGACCTAGAGTTTACAGGGAGCGGTTGGGTAATCTCAGGTTTTATTCCTTGGGATGTGGGGAAATATGTAAATACAAGGAACTGCTGATGCCGGTTTACAAAAAAAAAGGTACAAACCGCTGGAGTAACTCAGCAGGTCAGGCAGCATCTCTGGAGAACATGGATAGGAGACCGATTGTAGGGGGGGTGGGGGGGGGGGGGGGGGAGAAAGCTGGAAGAGAAGAGACACAGGAGTAAAGATTGGTGAGGGGTGGGGGAGAGGGGTGGAGAGGCAGATGGTTGGACACAGGCCAAAAGGTGTGCGACAAAAGATTGAAGAGTTGCGAATTGTGAAGCTAGAGGAAGGAATGTAGATGGAAGGGAAGGGGGAGAAATAGGTACATGTCCAGGCGGGGATGGGGGGGCGGGGGATGTATATGGGTGTAGAAGAGAGAGGGGGAGGGTTATTTAGTTAGCTAAAGTTGGCCAATTTAATTGGGCTGTAAGCTATGCACGTCTTGCAAATGTTTTGGCTTGTTGAAGCATGTTACCTGTCTGCCGTTTAAATATCTAACATGAATGGTATTAGCTTTATCTTAATCGGTATTACCTGTTATCTTGATATGTTGCAATACAGAGAAATGCCAGAAATAACCCCACTCCTTCCCTAACACAGGTCCATCTCTGATAAAGATTCCAAATCAATGAAGGTATGTTGTGTATTTCAAAACTATGCGCGGGGCAGCACGGTGGCGCAGCGGTGGAGTTGCAGCCGTGCAGCGCCAGAGGCCCGGTTTTGACCCTGACCGCGGGTGCTTGTCTGTACAGAGTTTGCACGTTCTCCCCGTGACCTGCGTGGGTTTTCTCAGAGATCCTCGGTTTCCCCCCACACTCCAGAGACGTACGGCTTTGCAGGCTAATTTGCTTGGTATAAATGTAAAGAAATATGTGTGTCGGGTCGTGTTAATGTGCGGGAATCGCTGGCTGATGCAGACTGGGTGGGCCGAACGGCCTGTTTCGACGCTGTATAACCATATAACCATATAACAATTACAGCACGGAAACAGGCCCTCTCGGCCCTTCCAGTCCGTGCCGACCATTTGTTTTCCCCTAGTCCCATCTACCTGTATCTCGAAACTAAACTAAAATCTAATTATGCATAGGAAGGAACTGCAGATACGATAGCGGCATTTAAGGGACTGTTGGATAGGCACGTGGATATGCAGAGAATGGTGGGACATGGATTACATGCAGGTAGATGAGAGAAGGACTTGGCATCATGTTCGGCACAGACGAGCGGGCCAAAGGGCCTGTTCTTGTGCTGGATCTTGTTCTAATGTTCTAACCTTTCTCCCAGGAAATACTAGAGGGCAAATTCATTTAACCTGCACTTTATGTGCAATGTGACGAATAAAACCGTATTGCATTGTATTGTATCCTATAGCTTTAAGGTGAGAGGGGCAAAATGTAAAAGAGATATGCAGGGCAAGTGAGTGTACACAGAGGGCGGTGGGTGCTTGGAACATGCTGCCACGGGTGGTGGTGGAGGCAGATACGATAGTGGCACTTAACAGGCTTTTGGATAGGCGCGAGGAGTATGCAGGGAATGGAGGGATATGGACCATGTACAGGTCCGATTTTACAGAGGCCAATTAATCTACAAACCCGCACGTCTTTGGGTGTGGACCATCAACCACCCATTCACACTTGCTGTGTTTAGTTTACTTTAGCTTAGTTTAGTTTCGAGATACAGCACGGAAACAGGCCCTTCGGCCCACCAAACCCACACGGACTAGTGATCCACGCACATTAACACTACCCTACACACACTACCCTCAGGGACAATTTATGCCAAACCAAATTTACATCTATACCAAATTTACATGTATGCCAATTAACTTACAAACCTGTACATCTCTGAAGTGTGAAAGGTCACGGGGAGAAAGTACAAACTCCGTACAGACTGCACCCGTGGTCAGGATCGAACCCATGTCTCTGCCGCTGCGAGCGCTGTAAGGCAGCAACTCCACCGCTGCGCCACCGTGCCGCCCTGTTCCGCTACCTGTCCCACTGTGTACACACACTAGGGGCAATTTTACAGAGGGACCACTAACCTACAAACCCGCACGTCTTTGGGATGTGGGAGGAAACCCGGAAGAAAACTGCATGGTCACAGGGAGAACGTGCAAACTCCAGGCAGATGTGCCACCGTGCCCCCCCCCCATGCCGGTGTATTTATGTTGCGGGGGGTTTACTGCGAAAGGCACTGGGTGGTTTGGGCATCGTGTCAGCCAATTCTGGGCCAAGCCCGTTCAGGAATCTCTCCCCATTGGTACTGACATTTACATTTTAATAGTCCCCTTTCATTAATATTTTTATTACATGAATGTTTCTGCTTTCATTCCTGTTGTGCTCCTTCTATCTAGTGGTGCCATGCAGTCTGCTGTTCCAGCTGCATTTGGCACATGAAACCTCCAATTGAACTCATTATCTGTTCTCCTTTTTAGAGATACACCTTGGAAAGAGACCCTTCGGCCCACCGAGACCTCGCTGACCAGCAATCAGCCCATACACTAATTCTATCCGACATGCTGGGGGATAATGTACAGAAGCCAAATGATCTGCACACCAACACATCCTTGGAATGTGGGAGGAAACTGGAGCACCCGGAGAAAACCCACGTGGTTACAAGGAGAACGTACAAACTCCGCAGAGACAGCACCCAAGGACAAGTCAAGAGTCAAAGAGTCACGTGAGTTTATTGTCATGTGTCCCTGAAAGGACAATGAAATTCTTTCTTTGCTTAGCACAACAGAACATAGTAGGCATTGACTACAGAACAGATCAGTGTGTCCATATACCATTATATACGTAAATACACACATGAATGAATAAATTTGATAAAGTGCAAATAACAGATAAAGGGGTATTAATGATCAGAGTTTTGTCCGAGCCAGGTTTAATAGCCTGATGGCTGTGGGGAAGTAGCTATTCCTGAACCGGGTCGTTGCAGTTCTCAGGCTCCTGTACCTTCTACCCAAAGGTAGCGGGGAGATGAGTGTGTGGCCAGGGTGGTGTGGGTCCTTGATGATGCTGCCAGCCTTTTTGAGGCAGCGACTGTGATAGATCCCCCCCGATGGAAGGGAGGTCAGAGCCGATGATGGGCTGGGCAGTGTTTACTACTTTTTGTAGTCTTTTGTGGTCAGGATTGAACTCAGGTCTCTGGTGCTGTGAAGGCAGCAACTCTACCGCTGCGCCTATACCTGTATCTACCAATGTGGTTATGCAGGAACATATCTAATTTATACAGTTAGTTTGGGCTTGTGTCGCCTTTAGTATATTGTCAGGTGTACCGAGGTACAGTGAAAATCTTTTGTTTGTTTTGTGCTCTCCAGTCAGCGGAAATACTATCTTGAGATTACAATCTAGTCGACCGCAGTGTAGAGATGCAAGATAAAGGGAATAACGGTTAGTGCATGATAAAGTCCAGTAAAGTCCGATTAAAGATAGTCCAAGGGTCTCCGTTGAGGTGGATGGTAGGTCAGGACCGCGCTCTAGTTGGCGAAGGGATGGCTCAGTTGCCTGATAGCAGCTGGGAGGGAACTGTCATATCTGGGTGATGGACACAAAATGCTGGAGTAACTCAGCGGGTCAGGCAGCATCTCCGGAGAGAATGAATGGATGAATCTCTGGAGCGAAGGGATGGGCTCGAGCCTTAACGACGATTCAGGTCGAGACCCTTCTGCAGTCAGAGTTACTCCAGAATTTTGTGTCCATCACCCAGATATGACAGTTTCTTCCCAGCTGCTATCAGGCAACTGAGGTGTAAACCAGCATCTGCATTTCCTCCCTGCACACATGGAGGTGATACAAAGGGGGCTATGAAGGCATGAGAGGGGAGCTGGCCAAAGTGGACTGGAAAGGGATCCGAGCAGGAATGACGGTGGAACAGCAATGGCAGGAATTTCTGGGCATAATCCAGAAGGCAGGATTATTTCATTCCAAAAAGGAAGAAAGATCCTAAGGGGAGTAACTTCTCTTGTCAACTGTGGCTGACAAGAGAAGTTAGGGACAGAATAAAACTAAAAGACAAGATGACTACCACAGCAAAGAGTAGCCGGTAGCCAGAGGATTGGGAAACTTTCATAGGACAACAGAAGGAAACAAAGCGGGCAATACGGGCTGAAAAGATGAAGTATGAGGGGAAGCTGGCCAGGAATATAAAGAAGGACAATAAAAGCTTCTTTAGATATGTTAAGGGAAAAAGAGTAGCAAAGTCAAATGTGGGTCCCATGAAGGCAGACACGGGAGAAATAATTATGGGCAACAAGGAAATGGCAGAAGAGTTGAATAGGTACTTCGGATCCGTCTTCACTAAGGAAGACACAAACAATCTCCCAGAAGTACTGGAGGACAGAAGATCTAAGGAGGTAAAGGAACTGAGAGAAATTTTCGAGAAATATTATTGGGTAGGCTAGTGGGGCTGAAGGATGATAAATCCCCTGGGCCTGATTGTCTGCATCCCAGGGTCCTCAGGGAGGTGGCTCTAGAAATAGTGGACGCATTGGTGATCATTTTCCAATGTTCAATAGATTCAGGATCAGTTCCTGTGGATTGGAGGGTAGCTAATGTTATCCCACTTTTCAAGAAAGGAGCGAGAGAGAAAACGGGGAATTACAGACTAGTTAGCCTGACTTCGGTGGTGGGAAAGATGCTGGAGTCAATTATTAAAGAGGTAATAATGGGGCATTTGGATAGCAGTAAAAGGATTAGTCCAAGTCAGCATGAATTTATGAAAGGAAAATCATGCTTGACTAATCTTCTGGAATTTTTTGAGGATGTGACAAGTAAAATGGATGAAGGGGAGCCAGTGAATGTAGTGTATCTAGACTTTCAGAAAGCCTTTGATAAGGTCCCGCACGGGAGACTGGTGACTAAAATTAGAGCACATGGTATTGGGGGTAGGGTGTTGACGTGGATAGAAAATTGGTTGGCAGACCAGAAGCAAAGAGTAGGAGTGAACGGGTCCTTTTCAGAATGGCAGGCAGTGGCGAGTGGAGTGCCGCAAGGCTCGGTGTTGAGGCCGCAACTGTTTACCATATATATTAATGATTTGGAAGAGGGAACTAGGAGCAACACTAGCAAGTTTGCGGATGACACAAAGCTGGGTGGCAGTGTGAACTGTGAAGAGGATGTTAGGAGGTTGCAGGGTGACCTGGACAGGTTGGTGAGTGGGCAGATGCGTGGCAGATGCAGTATAATATAGATAAATGTGAGGTTATCCACTTTGGTGGCAAAAACAAGGGGGCAGATTATTATCTCAATGAGGTTAGGTTAGGTAAGGGGGAGGTACAGCGAGACCTGGGCGTCCTTGTACACCAGTCACTGAAAGTTGGCGTGCAGGTACAGCAGGCAGTGAAGAAAGCTAATGGTCTTCATAACAAGAGGACTTCAGTATAGGAGTAAAGAGGTTCTTCTGCAGTTGTATAGGGCTCTGGTAAGACCACATCTGGAGTATTTTGTTAAAGAAGGAACTGCAGATGCTGGAGAATCGAAGGTACACAAAAGGCTGGAGAACTTCTCTTTTGACTCCTCCCATTTCCTCCAAATACAAGGCGTAGCTATGGGCACACGCATGGGCCCCAGCTACGCTTGCCTCTTTGTCGGGTACGTCGAACAATCCTTGTTCTCGGCGTACCAGGGCCCCATCCCCGACCTCTACCTCCGTTACATCGACAACTGCTTTGGTGTCACCTCCTGCACCCACACACAACTGACTGACTTCATCCATTTCACCACCAACTTCCATCCGGCACTCAAATACACTTGGACCATTTCCGACATTTCCCTACCATTCCTTGACCTCACCATCTCTATCGCAGGTGATACACTCCTGACCGACATCCACTACAAACCAACTGACTCCCACAGCTACCTGGACTACTCTTCCTCCCACCCTGCTTCCTGTAAGGACTCCATCCCCTATTCCCAATTCCTCCGTCTACGCCGCATCTGCTCCCAGGATGAGGTGTTCCACACCAGGTCATCACAAATGGCCTCATTCTTCAGAGAACCTCCACATGAGGCTCGCACCAGGGTCTCCTCCTCCTTCCCCTCCCCACTATAGATGAGGCTCGCACCAGCGTCTCCTCCATACCCCGCAACACTGCCCTCTCTCCCCATTCCCCCACTCGCAAACAGGGCAGAGTCCCCCTGGTCCTCATCTTTCACCCCACCAGCCGGCAAATACAACACATAGTCCTCCGTCAGTTTCGCCACCTCCAACGTGACCCCACCACTCGCCACATCTTCCCATCTCCCCCCTGTCTGCCTTCCGCAAAGACCGCTCCCTCCGCAACTCCCTTGTCAATTCTTCCCTTCCCTCCCACTCTATCCCTTCCCCGGGCACTTTCCCTTGCAACCGCAAGAAATGCTACACTTGTCCCTTCACCTCACCCCTCCACTCCTTTCAGGGACCCAAGCAGTCCTTCCAGGCCCGACAGAGGTTCACCTGCACCTCCTCCAACCTCATCTCCGGCATCCGCTGCTCCAGATGCCAGATGATCTATATCGGTGAGACCAAGCGGAGGCTTGGCGATCGTTTCGCCGCTCCGCCGACCCGAAGCCGACTCTCCCTGGGTGGCTCAGCACTTCAACTCCCCCTCCACTATTCCACATCCTTAAGACTCCTCTCGCCTCCTGCCTCCTCCACGCCTGCCAGAGTGAGCAAACACCGCAAGTTGGAGCGAACAAGCACCTCATATTCCGCTTGTTGGGGAGTCTGACATCTCTCTGGAGCTTGAACATTGAATTTTCTCAATTCTGTTAAAACCCTTGCTGTCTCCACCCCTTCACCCACCTCAAGTGACCCTGCAGCTGCATCCTCCAACGCCCTCGGGCCACTGGCTATTCCTCTCTCTCTATTGCCTTCAAGTTCTCTCTCTCCCCCACCCTAGTCGTTCTCCCTTATCCACTAGCTTCTCATTTTCAACAGGGGCAACCCGCCTCACAATGGATTATTTTTCTGTTCCCTTTATCATTGAGTCTATTCCAATTTTTCCCAACTGACCTGGATTTCACTATTCGTCTTTCTATTCAGCATATGTCTTCCTTAGTCTTCCGCCATATCCTTGTTTGATCAACTCTGACTGCAAGGGACCATACATTTGTTTTAACTAACCTCTTTCTCTTCACAACATCACTTTCGTCTAGTCCTTCTGTATCTCTCGTTTCCCTGATCCCTGACCAGTCTGAAGAAGGATCTCGACCCTAAACGTCGCCTATCTCCTTCGCTCCTTAGAAAAAACGTTTTCACCCAGAGAGTTGTGAATTTGTGAAATTCCCTGCTTCAGAGGGCAGTGGAGGGCAAATCACTGGATGGATTTAAGAGAGAGTTAGATAGAGCTCTAGGGGCTAGTGGAGTCACGGGATATGGGGAGAAGGCAGGCACGGGTTATTGATAGGGGACGATCAGCCATGATCACAATGAATGGTGGTGCTGGCTTGAAGGGCCGAATGGCCTCCCCCTGCACCTATTTTCTGTTTCTATGATACCAGTTAATATTGGGAGAGCTGAAATCCCCAACTTCTATCACTGTCGTTTCTCTACTTCTCTGATTTTCCTCCTTTACTGCTTCTCCGACTCTTATCCAAAGATCCGTGCTATTTGAGAAGTTATGGGGACGGTATGTCGAGGATGTATGTGGACCCTTCTCTTAGAGATGGTCAGATATCTCCACAACCAACCTGCACCGAAAGAGTAAAATAACATGTAGATGAGATTAATTTAAAATTGTATAACGGCCCGGTCAGGATTTTACAAGCGACGCATTTCAATTGTATGGTTATTCATAATTAAAATCTCTCTTCCTGCACTGGGATTCCTGCTGGCATTGGAATATTAATAAACTGGCTGATCAAGCACCCTGGAGATAATATTGATGTCAATCTAATAATAAGCATTCACTTCATTCATCTGGAACTGTTTTATGGTCTGGCAGAGATTCATGAACTTAGCCAAAAGTTGGGAAAGTGCGTTTCAACATGAGCAGGGGCCAGAAGCTACCTTCTTCTTAAAATAAAATGGTATTTCGTCTCCAAAAACACTTTAAAAAAAAAAGAGGAACAAAGCTCATAATCAGAGTGATTAAAAGAATTATCAACTTTTAAGCTCCTTCATGGGATAGAGCCATATTATTTTGTTACAAAGAAAACCATCGAGGTTTATTTTCTGGGCAGCACTGTTGTTCAGCGGCAGAGTTGCTGCCTTACTGCGCCAGAGACCAGCGTTCGATGTTGGCTATGGGTACTCGATGAAGAGGTCACTTCCTGATTCAATTCAGGTTTTTTGTTATGTGATATTTTCCTAGTATTTTTTTCAAAAATACAGGAGGAAGATAGAATCATTAAAAAACTAAATCCATGCAGTTTACCGACCCAAAGCCCTGTCCCACTGTACGAGTTCACCCAAGAGCTCTCCCGAGTTTAAAAATAAAAATCAAACTCGTGGAAGCACGTAGAATGTACGTCGCGGGTACGTCGGAGCTCGGGGACCTCTCTTAGCGGCTCGTAACGCTAACGGCAGGTACTCGGGAAACGCGGTAAGCTCGGGAAGACTCGTGAAGTAAAATGTCCACGCGGGCCCGAGTACCTACGAGCGGCCATTACCGTAAATCTCCGAGTTCGAATCAGGGCAAACTCGGGAGAACTCTTGAATGAACTCGTAGAGTGGGACGGGGCTTTAAATATCAGTTAAATCTGAGCAAGGGGCAATGTATAATCTTGAACTGAAAACAATTAAATTATTCAGAACTTATTGAACTAAATTGATAATACGAGTGCACTTGTACAAGTTGTGTGAGAGCAGCCAGATTGACAACTCAAATCACCTTGCAAAGACTGGTTATTTTAAACGGCAGACCTAAATACAGGACATTTAAAAGGGAAAGTAGGAGATTAAAAAAGGGAACATATTCCACTGGTCTTCCATCCTTATCTTTTATTTTATTTTGTCTTTTCACCACTGACCTTTGTCCAATCATCCACCTATTCAAACCTCAGCCCTCATCTCTGTCTGTAGATCAGTCACTATATTCCTGATCCATGTCGGGTTTTTATACAGACTTCCTGTGGAATGTGATCTAGCGCATGCGTACTATTCGGGGAGTTGCGTGGGCACTCTGATCAGGATTAGTTGGAATGTAGAGGCTTTGTTCTTGCCTCCATGCTTCATGGCTAATAAAGAACCTTACATGGAGTAATGCCCCTGTCCCACTTAGGAAACCTGAACGGAAACCTCTGGAGACTTTGCGCCCCAACCCAAGGTTTCCGTGCAGGTCCCTGAGGTTATTTTCACCCAGTTTTATTCCACCAGGGAGGTCTTACCTTCCACTACCTGCAACCTCCGGCAACCACCTTCAACTAGCATCGCAACCGGCTTCGACTAAAAAATTACCGATTTTTAAAACGGCAACCTATTTTTAGTTGCGGCCGGTTTTGAATTTTTTGAAATAATCGCCGGAACGTAGAAGAAGCGGAAACCACTTTCGACCATTAGGGAGACTGACAAAAACCTCCGGGAACCGCACGGAAACCTTGGGTGGGGCGCAAAGTCTCCAGAGGTTTCCGTTCAGGTTTCCTAAGTGGGACAGGGGCATTACACTACTTGTCGTTGTTGAACTACTCTGCCCTCATCTGTATCCGCCTATCCTATACTGTATCCTATTTCACTCACCAGAATTTGCCCTGCCCCCTTCCCCACCTCCCTTCCAGTTTCACACACCCCCCCCCCCTCCAATCCCTAACTCCACAGCCTGACCTTGTTCTCCAGAGATGCTGCCAGACCCGCTAAGTGACTCCAGCACTTTGTGCCTTTTTAATGTAAACCAGCACCTGCCGTTCCTTGCCTCCAGAAGCAAATACAATTTTAGTGTTCTGGTTCCTGAAGCTGCAATTACTGTACTGCAAATCCATAATGTGCCATCCTCACTATTCTCTTTCCTGGCACTTCTCATAGTAAAGGCAAGAAAACTGATTGATCCACTCAAATATAAATGCTCCAACACAAGGTTTAGTTTAGTGGGGTGGGATATTGCAAACCTCACCTGGGCCACCCTGTTTCGACGAATGCAATACAACAAGTTGACCTACAACTTTAGGCTGTGCACGACATACGCAAGAGGAGGAAAAAGTTCAGTTTAGTTTTGTTTATTGTTATGTGTACCGAGGTGCAGTGAAAAGCCTTTTGTTGCGTGCTAACCAGTCAGCGGAAAGACAATACATGATTACAATCCAGCCACCCACAGCGTTCAGACACTTGATAAAGAGAATATCGTTTTGAGAGAGGAGTTTAAGATCATGGTTAAAGTAGGAAATGTTGCTGTTGGAATAGAGATTTAGGATTGTGGAGCAATTGCAATATGTGATAGTAGACCTGCTTCTGCGGCCAGCATGCAAATGGTTGCCTGGGCTGGGCGCCATCTTGGAGCAATGTAGTTACTACTTAGAACATGGGGGTTGGCCATTTGGCCCATCAGGTCCGAGGCGGCCCAGAAGAACATCCTATCGCCCCCATTCTCTCTTTTCGCCCCTGCGGCCTATTCTCTCTCTCTCTCCCATGCCAATCAGTTCCCCATTTGATACATTTACCACTTATTTACACAAAGGGGTAACAGTGGCGCAGCTGGTAGAGCTGCTGCCTCAGAGTGCCAGAGGCCCGGGTTCGATCCTGACCTCTGGTGTTGCCTGCACGGAGTTTGCACATTCTCTCTGTGACCGTGAGGGACATTTCCGGTCAAACTCTCTCCCCCCCACCCATCACCTGTATCCACCCATTACTCTCCAGACTTTGTCCTGCCCCAACTTCTCTTTTCCAGCTTTCTCGACCCCCACCCCCTCCCCAGTACGATCAGTCTGCAGAAGGGTCCCGACTCGAAACGTCGCCTATCCATGTCCTCCAGAGTTGCTGCCTGACCTGCTGCAGTGCATTGTGTTTTTATCGAAGATAGACACAACAAGCTGGAGTAACTCAGCGGGTCAGGCAGCATAGCTGCTCCAGCTTTTTGTGTCCATCTACGGTTTAAGCCATCTGCATCTGCAGTCCTACATGTTGTGTTTTTATGTTGAGTTAACATTCCCCAGAATAGAGCTGCAGTTTGACTGGATCTCTTTGCAATGTTATTGCATGTTGTAAAATGTTCACCTTCTGATAATGAATAGTCTGGGTCATCGCCGTTTCAAAGCTGTGCGCCCCCCTCAGCCGTGCCTTCTCCCAGAGGGCTTTCAGGACTCGTACGGAGGCGTCTCGTGAGGACAAAGGGCTCGTGGAATCGCTCTGTGAACAACAAGCAAACACAGGCAGTGAAGGAAGCGAACGGCATGTTGGCCTTTATAACACGAGGAGTCGCGTATAGGAGCAAAGAGGTCCTTCTGCAGTTGTACAGGGTCCTAGGGAGACCACACCTGGAGTATTGTGTGCAGTTTTGGTCCCCTAATTTGAGGAAGGACATTCTTGCTATTGAGGGAGTGCAGCGTAGGTTTACAAGGTTAATTCCCGGGATGGCGGGACTGTCATATGCTGAGAGAATGGAGCGGCTGGGCTTGTATACTCTAGAGTTTAGAAGGATGCGAGGGGATCTTATCGAAACATATAAGATTATTAAGGGTTTGGACACGCTAGAGGCAGGAAACAAGTTCCCAATTTTGGGGGAGTCCAGAACCAGGGGCAACAGTTTAAGAATAAGGGGTAAGCCATTTAGAACGGAGACGAGGAAACACTTTTTCTCACAGAGAGTTGTGAGTCTGTGGAATTCTCTGCCTCAGAGGGCGGTGGAGGCCGGTTCTCTGGATACTTTCAAGGGAGAGCTGGATAGGGCTCTTAAAAATAGCGGAGTCAGGGGATATGGGGAGAAGGCAGGAGCGGGGTACTGATTGTGGATGATCAGCCATGATCACATTGAATGGCGGTGCTGGCTCGAAGGGCCGAATGGCCTACTCCTGCACCTATTGTCTATTGTCACACATCGACGGGTCATGTGGCCGGTCACAGCAAACAAAAATCCAGAAGTACTCCAAGCTCCAAGGTCCACATCAAAACGTCTAATCAAGTCGATTCCACCATTCAATCGTGGCTGATAGATGCATCATTCTATGACACAAACCATCCTCCCTTCCATTGACTCAATTTACACCTCACGCTGCCTGGGCAAGGCCAGCAGCATTAGTCAAGGACCACTCGCTCTTTTCTCCTCTCCCATCAGGCAAGAGGTGTAGAAGTTTGCACTTTGACTTCTACAATAATTCACTCCTACAGACGCCCCGTAGAAAGCGGGATGCATCGCAGCACGGTTTGGGAAACAGCACCACCCACGACCGCAAGAAATTGCAGAGAACTGTGGACGCAGCCCAGACCACCGCGCAAACCAACCTCCCTTCCATTGATTCCATTTATACCTCGCGCTGCCTCAGCGTAATCAAGGACGAGTCGCACCCTGGCCGCTCCCTCTTCTCACCTCCCCCATCGGACGAGAGGTACAGAAGTGTGAAAACGCACACCTCCAGATTCACGGACAGTTTCGTCCCCGCTGTTGTCAGGCAACTGAACCATCCTATCAACAACTAGAGAGCTGACCTGACCTACTATCCATCTCATTGAAGATCCTATCTTTAATCGGACTTTACTGGACTTTATCTTGCACTAAACTTTGTTCCCTTCATCATGCATCTGCACAAGAAGGGTCTCGACCCGAAACGTCGCCTATCTCCTTCGCTCCTTAGATGCTGCTGCACCCGCTGAGTTTCTCCAGCTTTTTGTGTAACCCTGCCCACTGTGAATGTCTCGATTGTAATCATGTGTAGTCTTTACGCTGTCAGGATAGCACGCAACAAAAAGCTTTTCACTATACCTCGGTACTGGTGACACTGAACCAAACTAAGCAACACCAACCTCAATCATGAATATGCACTGTCTTCAGTTGCTCTGGGGTTTTTTTTTGCATTAGTTTTGGAGGTATTAATTTATTGAATTTTGCTTTTATTTGTTATTTATTGTACTGTGTTTAAATTCCTGCTATGCTGCTGCAAGTAAGAATTTCATTGATTTAGTTGCCAAGCTAGATGCAGGAAAAATGTTCCCAATGTTGGGCGAGTCCAGAACCAGGGGGGCACACAGTCTTAGAATAAAGGGCAGGCCATTTAAGACTGAGGTGAGAAAAAACTTTTACGCCCAGAGAGTTGTGAATTTGTGGAATTCCCTGCCACAGAGGGCAGTGGAGGCCAAATCACTGGATGGATTTAAGAGAGAGTTAGATAGAGCTCTAGGGGCTAGTGGAGTCAAGGGATATGGGGAGAAGGCAGGCACGGGTTATTGATAGGGGACGATCAGCCATGATAACAATGAATGGCGGTGCTGGCTCAAAGGGCCGAATGGCCTCCTCCTGCACCTATTTTCTATGTATCTATGTTTCTATGTTTTTAATTTTAGTTTAGTATAGTTGTTTGTAACATGTACTGAGGTACAGTGAAAAGCTTTTTTGTTGCGTGCTAACTAGTCAGCGGGAAGACTATAGATGATCAACTGAATCAGACATTTAGGCAACCAAATCATCCTATCACAACTAGAGAGCAGTCCTGAACTTTTATCTACCTCAATGGTGATCCTCGGACTGGCTTTGATCGGACTTTACCGGATTTTATTTTGCACTAGACGTTATTCCCTTTATCGTGCATCTGTACGCTGTGAATGGATCGATTGTAATCATGTACTGTGTTTCCCGCTGAGTGGTCAGCACGCAACAATAAGCTTTTCGCTGTACCTCGGTACACGTGGCTATAAGCCAAACTGAACTAAACTGAACCAACATGATCACTATGGCAGTCACGGTGGCGCAGCGGTAGAGTTGCCGCCTTGCAGCGAATGCCGCGCCGGAGACACGGGTTCGACCCCGACTACGGGTGCTGTCTGTACCGAGTTTGTACGTTCTCCCCCGTGACCTGTGTGGGTTTTCTCCAAGATCTCCGGTTTCCTCCCACACTCCAAAGACGTACAGGTTTGTAGGTCAATTAGCTTGGTAGATGTAAAAATTGTACCGAGTGTGTGTAGGATAGTTTTAATGTGCGGGGATCGCTGGTCGGCGCGGACCCGGTGGGCCGAAGGGCCTGTTTCCGTGCTGTATCTCTAAACTATGGAGCACGATACATGATCGTTACACGTGATCATGATACATGATCTCTAGACATGATCTCTATACATGATCTCTAGACATGATCTCTAGACATGATCTCTAGACATGATCTCTATACATGGTCTCTATACATGATCTCTAGACATGATCTCTATACAATGAACTCTAGAACGATCTCTATACATGATCTCTATACATGATCTCTAGACATGATCTCTAGACATAATCTCTGGACATAGTCTCTATACATGATCTCTATATGATCTCTAGACATGATCTCTAGACATGATCTCTAGACATGATCTCTAGACATGATCTCTAGACATGATCTCTAGACATGATCTCTATACATGATCTCTAGACATGATCTCTAGACATGATCTCTAGACATGATCTCTAGACATGATCTCTATACACATGATCTCTAGACATGATCTCTAGACATGATCTCTAGACATGATCTCTATACATGATCTCTATACATGATCTCTAGACATGATCTCTATACATGATCTCTAGACATGATCTCTATACATGATCTCTATACATGATAGACATGATCTCTGGACATGATCTCTGACATGATCTCTATACATGATCTCTCCATGATCTGGACATGATCTCTGGACATGATCTCTGGACATGATCTCTATACATGATCTCTAGACATGATCTCTGGACATGATCTCTAGGACATGATCTCTATACATGATCTCTGGACATGATCTCTAGACATGATCTCTGAATGACATGATCTCTAGACATGATCTCTATGACATGATCTCTAGACATGATGGACATGATCTCTAGATGACATGATCTCTATAGACATGATCTCTAGACATGATCTCTAGACATGATCTCTGGACATATCTCTATACATGATCTCTAGACATGATCTCTAGACATGATCTCTAGACATGATCTCTATACATGATCTCTATACATGATCTCTAGACATGATCTCTAGACATGATCTCTATACATGATCTCTATACATGATCTCTAGACATGATCTCTAGACAGATCTCCATGATCTCTAGACATGATCTCTATACATGATCTCTAGACATGATCTCTAGACATGATCTCTAGACATGATCTCTAGACATGATCTCTAGACATGATCTCTAGACATGATCTCTATCATGTCTCTAACATGATCTCTAGACATGACTCTATACATGATCTCTATGATCTCTAGACACGATCTCTAGACATGATTCTAGACATGATTCTAGACATGATCTCTGGACATGATCTATAGACATGATCTCTAGACATATCTCCATGATCTCTAGACATGATCTCTAGACATGATCTCTGACATGATAGGATATAGAACATGATCTCTAGACATGATCTCTAGACATGATCTAGACTATGACATGATCTCTACATGAACTCTAGACATGACTCTCTGATCTCTATACATCTCTAGACATGATCTCTCTCTCTAGACATGACATGATCTCTAGACATGATAGACATGATGACTCTAGACATGATCTCTCATGTAGACATGATCTCTATACATGATCTCTAGACATGATCTCTATACATGATCTCTACATGACATGATAGACATGAATAGACATGATCACAGGATCTCTACAGACATGATACACTAGACATGATCTCTAGACATGATAACTAGACATGATACACGGTCTCTATACATGATCACTAGACATGATCGCTATGCATGATCACAATTGAGCCATCCTCACATTTTTCTGCTTTGGTCCACGAGGCAATTATCCACTTGCCTGATGTATTGAGGTAAGGAACTCACCTGCTGGGAGAGGAACATGATGTAAATCCACAGTTGAGGCTGCTGACTGTTGAGGAGGAAGCTGGACTTGCTGTAGAGGCAGTAAAATCCTTTCTGCGGACAGCTGAAGAGGACTTTTGCCGTACACCCGCCAATGGAATCTACAAAGGAATAATGGGAAAACGATAGACGTTTTCACGAGTGCAACAATCAGCTGAAAACTATTCAAACAAGAAATTAAACAAGAAATTGCAGAGAAGAAACACACAAAAAGCTGGACAAACTCAGCGGGTCGGACAGCATCTCTGGAGAAAAGAAATAAGTAACGTTTCGGGTCAAGGCCCTTCTTCAGATCAGTCTATTCCTTTTCAGTTTTTTATTTGTAATAAAATTTGGAAACCATGTATCATTTTCCTTCCACTTCACAATTATGCGCCACTTTGTGTTGGTCTATCACATAAAATCCCAATAAAATACATTTACGTTTGTGGTTGTAACGTGACAAAATGTGGAAAAGTTCAAGGGGTATGAATACTTTTGCAAGCCACTGTATATATATATATATATATGTATGGGTATGTTGTGAGTATGTGTATATATACACATTGAACTTTTCTTTTCTCTCTCTCGTTTGTCATATCATACTATGACAATAGACAATAGGTGCAGGAGTAGGCCATTCGGCCCTTCGAGCCAGCACCGCCATTCAATGTGATCATGGCTGCTCATCCTCAATCAGTACCCCGTTCCTGCCTTCTCCCCATATCCCCTGACTCCGCTATCTTTAAGAGCCCTATCTAGCTCTCTCTTGAAAGTATCCAGTGAACCGGCCTCCACCGGCCTCTGAGGCAGAGAATTCCACAGACTCACAGCTCTCTGTGAGAAAAAGTGTTTCCTCATCTCCGTTCTAAATGCCTTACCACTAATTCTTAAATATTTTTTACATATTCTGTTGTGCTGCAGCAAGTAAGAGTTTTGTTGTTCTCTCTGGGGCACATGACAATAACACACTCTTGACTCTTCAAGCATGAATTCTCACCCCTCCACAGTATGTCACTGGGCTATATTTGCCCTGCTGGTGCCATAAAGGAATCACTTTATTTTGAAATGTCATTAATTTTTCTCTTTATTACTGTAACCTTTTTGATCCGAAACGTTTAAAACTTTTTGGATAATGTACTGTAAAAAAGGAACTGCAGATGCTGGTTCATGCCAAGGAAGACACAAAATGTTGGAGTAACTCAGCGGGTCAGGCAGCATCAATGGAGAACATGGATCGGTGACGTTTCGGGTCGGGACCCCTACTTCAGACTGTTATTTCGGGTCGGTACCTTTCTTCACACCTCACCTATCCAAGTTCTCCAGAGATGCTGCCTGACCCGCTGAGTTACTCCAACATTTTGTGTCTTCCTTGGCATGAACCAGCATTTTTGTGCCCTTTTTTGGAAACCAGCATCCCTGGGATGGCGGGACTGTCATATGAGGAAAGATTGAAAAGACTAGGCTTGTATTCACTGGAGTTTAGAAGAATGAGGGGGGGTTCTTATAGAAACATATACAATTATAAAAGGACTGGACAAGCTAGATGCAGGAAAAATGTTCCCAATGTTGGGTGAGTCCAGAACCAGGGGCCACAGTCTTGGAATAAAGGGGAGGCCATTTAAGACCGAGGTGAGAAAAAACTTTTTCGCCCAGAGAGTTGTGAATTTGTGGAATTCCCTGCCACAGAGGGCAGTGGAGGCCAAATCACTGGATGGATTTAAGCGAGAGTTAGATAGAGCTCCAGGGGCTGGTGGAATGAAGGGATATGGGGAGAAGGCAGGCACGGGTTATTGATTGGGGACGATCAGCCATGATCACAATGAATGGCGGTGCTGGCTCGAAGGGCCGAATGGCCTCCTCCTGTACCTATTGTCTATGTCTATGTCTATCTGCAGTTCCCTCTGTCGTCAGTAGACTTTTGGTGTTTAGTTTAGTTTAGTTTGGTTTGGTTTGGTTTGGTTTAGTTTATTATTGTTGCGTTTACCAAAGTGCAATGAAAGGCTTTTTGTCGCGTGATATCCAGTGAGTGATATGGGGGCACACAAAAAGCTGGAGAAACTCAGCGGGTGCAGCAGCATCTAAGGAGCGAAGGAGATAGGCGACGTTTCGGGTCGAGACCCTTCTTCCAAATGGGGGCCCTCTGCAATTTTTATTCCGTACCTTTCTCTTCACAGCTGGTTTTCAGAAGTTATTCCTGTAAACATGTCACTGCGGCCACAGGGTCAAAATCCAAAGATCATCCACTCAATTGGTTTTGTTAACCGGACCCGACGTTTAGCCACTGGTGTCAGAGGCTTTCCTGTTTAGATTTCAAGCAAAAAATTGGCTTCCGTGCCCTTCAACTCTCAATACGGAGCGTTCGAGTTCCGAGAATTGTAAGTGCTTTCACAGAACCGAAAAATCATTTCTATCTCCGAGCCACTTTGTTCACAGCTATTAGTCTGAAGAGACTTGAAACATCGTGAAGCTGGCAAATCCTTAGGAACTTGGACGTACATACATGCAGAAAGCGCAACTAAATCTCCATCGAAAAACATGTTGAATGCAGAACGTTATTGAAAAGCCCTGCAGAGAATTCTAATGTTTCTTTTTTGCATTTCAAGTGTTTTGCAAAGTTCCAGAATTGTTTTTAAAAGTCACACATTTTTTTAGAAGAGATACTGCGTGGAAACAGACCCTTCGCCCCCCCCCGAGCCCATCTGGCCATCGATCACCGGTTCACACATTTCTATGCTATTCCTACTTTCTCACCCACTCCCTACACACTAGGGGCATTTTACAGAGGGCCAATTATGCTGCAAAGTCGCAAGTCTTTGGGGTCGAGAGAAAAGCGGAGCACCCGGAGGAAACCCACATGGTCAGAGGGAGGATGTACAGACTCCACAGGGACAGCACCCAGGGTCAGAATCGAACCTGTGTCTCTGGCGCTGTGAGGCAGCAACTCTACCAGCTGTGAAACTGTGCCACCCTTAAATGTAGATTTAAGTGTAAGAACTAAATTTCAAATACATTCATTCGCCCCCTCTCCTAGCTTGCGATGTAAAGAACCCAAAATATCTTTGTAGTCTTGAGCTTCACACATAGAAACATAGACAATAGGTGCAGGAGTAGGCCATTCGGCCCTTCCAGCCAGCACCGCCATTCAATACGATCTTGGCTGATCATCTAAAGTCAGTATCCCGTTCCTGCTTTTTACCCATATCTCTCGATTCCTTTAGCCCGTAGAGCTAAATCTAACTAAATGAAAACATCCAGTGAATTGGCCTCCACTGCCTTCTGTGGCAGAGAATTTTACACAAGTGAATGGAAGTGAAAAAGCAGAGCTTTGTAGAGAAGTAGAACGCAAAAAGCTGGAGTAACTCAGCGGGTCAGGCAGCATCTCTGGAGAGAAGGAATGGGTGACATTTCGGGTCGAGACCCTTCTTCAGACTGTGGAGAGGTTGTTGCTTTACCATCAGCCGCGTTATACGATGATAAGTGGATGGACGCGGAGGTGGGGACGGTGACGGTGACTGATGATACGTTTGCGGTGGCCACGGGCGGTGGTGTTGGCGGAGGTGGCCGCGGGAGGCCCTACAGCAGGGGGGGGGGCGAGTTAGTGGATGGAGAGCAGCCTGGGACAGCTGCACTGGGCTGCGGTGGAAGTAGCCAACGGCATCTGTCGCTGGGCCAGGTCCACCCGCCTCCGTCCATCTAATGCCGCCACCACACCGGGTCCAGGTGCCGTAACCTTTATTTTAACTTAAAGTGGGAAATAGAAGAAACTACAGATCTCTCTGGGCCACGATCAGGCTTCTCCGAGCCCTGGACGCAGCAAGATGGCGCCCAAACTTCTTTCAACTCACTGCGATCTGCTGCAGAAGAGGATCTTTAGTTTTTGTTTAGAGATACAGCGCGGAAACAGGCCCTTCGACCCAGCAAGCCCGCGCCGACCAGCGATCCCCGCATATTAGCACTACCCCACACACACTAGGGACAATTTTACATTTACACCGAGCCAATTAACCTACAAAACCTGTACGTCTTTGGGAGTGTGCGAGGAAACCAAAGATCTTGGAGAAAACCCACGCAGGTCACGGGGAGAGCGTACAAACTCTTGCACAGACAGCACCCGTGGTCGGGATCGAACCCGCGTGTCTGGCGCCGTGAGGCAGCAACTCAACCGCTGCGCCACCGCCCATTTATTTCACAGTGTCTCAGTACAGGAGATAATAAATAGACCAACAAACTAAAGCCAAACATGGCAGCATTGTTCTGAGTACCATGGAGGAGGTATGGCGGTAATATTTAAAAATATTACCACATATCAGAAAGGCTTGGACCATGATGAAAATGTATACTTATCTTCAGCAAACCACAAACCTGGACAAAATGCTGCGTGATGTTTTTGTATGGTGGGCATTTTCTGCAGCAATAAAAAATAAATTACTCTTAATGGCCAAGATTAGATCGAGCCGCAAAAGAAAAACCAGGAGAAACCGGAGGAAAGAACGCACCCTCAGACTAGTTGGGGTAAGCGGAGTTATGGGCAGAAGGCAGGAGAATGAATGGGGTTGAGAGGGAAAGATAGATCAGCCATGATCGAATGGCGGAGTAGACTTGATGGGCCGAATGGCCTAATTCTGCTCCGAACACTTATGACCTGAGCCTGAGCTACACAGGTAGGTTTGGTTTAGTTTCGAGATACGGTGTGGAAACAGGCCCTTCGGCCCACCAAGTCTGTGCCAACCTGTGATCACCCATACGCTGGTTCCATCCGACACACCAGGGGCAATTTACGGAAGCCAATTAACCAACAAACCTGCACGTCCTTGGGATGTGGGAGGAAACCGGAGGAGCCGGAGAAATCCCACGCGTGCTCACGGGGAGAAGGAGCAAACTCCACACAGACAGCATCCATGGTCAGGATCAAACCCGGGTCTCTGACACCCTGAGGCAGCAACTCCACCGCTGTGCCACTGTGGGAAATAGAGCTCCAACTTATGGAAAGTTGAACAAAGCTTCAGAAAATTAAAAAAAAAACCTTTTAATTAACCTGCCATTTAAAATTGCTTATTGCCGTGGAAATATTCCAGCGAAAATCATCTTCCAAAATTCATCTCCTCGTCATGTCTATGACTTGATGACAAAGTGTTTACACAAAGTTACTGTTGAAATTATGGATGATCAGCCATGATCACACTGAATGGCGGTGCTGGTTCGAAGGGCTGAATGGCCTACTCCTGCACCTATTGTCTATTGTCCATTGAAAGTAGCGGGGGATTCCCCCAAGTTCATGCTATTCTTTTCACCCATTCCTTCTCTCCAGGGATGCTGCCTGACCCGCTGAGTTACCCCAGCTTCTTGTGTCGATCTCCGTGCTCCCTTGTTGAGTCCCATGTCAGTTTGATCAGTGGGAAATTCACAAGCGGTGCGTGTGTTAACACTGCCCTTTTCCCTTTGGTAGCCTGTAAGGTTTAAGGAAGAATCTTTCCCAATCCATTTCAGTGTTCTCCGAGATGGTTGACCCGTTCTATCCATAGAAACATAGAAATTAGGTGCAGGAGTAGGCCATTCAGCCCTTCGAGCCTGCACCGCCATTCAATATGATCATGGCTGATCATCCAATTCAGATGCAAAATGAACCAGTGACAATGCCTTTGGCGTCAAATCCCAACATTGATTAATAACCTCTGGTTGTATCGGCACAGGGTTCTGGCCATGGGTTTTGAATGTAGACACTTTCTATGAAAATCACAGTCTGTGCGTTCAATGTACTTCATTGCGTATGACTGCATTAAACCACTCTGGTAGATAACAATTCTTTACCCTATCAAATTGTGTGGGAGAAAGGACGGAGATTGGTTGCAGAGGAGAATAATACGCAGTCTGAAGAAGGGTCTCGACCTGAAACGTCACCCATTCTTTCTCTCCAGAGATGCTGCCCATCCCGCTGAGCTGCTCCAGCTTTTTGTGTCTACCTTGGGTTTAAACCAGCGTCTGAAGTTCCTTCCTGCACAGAATAATAGGATGAATCTTCTCCGAGCGTTGCCACCTTCATAAGACTAGTAGACAGAGGAGCCAGGATTAGGCCATTCAGCCCATCGAGCTAACTGCTGGTTTATTGCAGCACCAGCAATATGACTGGAAGTGTTGGACTCTGGTCAAGGTCTGTGCTTGCATTATCCCTCCATCTGCATGGAATGCAGTTTGTGGGATAATGACTGAGTAAAATCAGTTGTGAGAATGTAGAACTGGGAGCCCAGTGCAGGCCATTTGGCCCTTCTCACAGCCTGCTGTGCCATTCATAAATTAATAGGTTATAGGAGCAGAATTAAGCTATTCGGCCCATCGAGTCTACTCCGGCATTCAATCATGGCTGATCTATCTTTCCCTCTCGATCACATTCTCCTGCCTTCATACGGTCATAAGTGATAGGAGCAGAAGTAGGCCATTCGGCCCATCAAGTCCACTCCGTCCATCAAGTCCACTCCGTCCTTCAATCATGGCTGATCTGTGTCTCCCTCCTAACCCCATTCTCCTGCCTTCTCCACATAACCACTCTTACTAATCAAGATCCCGTCAATATCTGCGTTAAGAATTCCCCCTGACTCGGCCCCCGCAGCCGCCTGTGGCGATGAATTCCACACATTCAACACCCTGCCCCAAATGCCCCTTTTTGTTTACTCCACCAGTCTAAACCTTTTTTTGTAGCGTGCTGCCCAGTCAGTGCAAAGACTATAAATGATTACAATCGAGCCTCAGTGTACAGATACAGGATAACGGATATAACGTTGAGTGCAAGTCCAATTAAAGAGAGTTTGAAGGTCTCCAATGGGGAAAGGTGGGCGGCCAGGACCGCTCTCTAGTTGGTGGTAAATTACAATTAAAACATAAAGCAGGTGCTATAACACCAGGAGAAGCACTCAACCAAGAAAAACAACATCATTGCCAAAGTCGTCTCTAATCTACCCATACATGCTTATGTTACGAACAATAACTAACTCCAGATGCACTCGAGCGACCATAGAAACATAGACAATAGGTGCAGGAGTAGGCCATTCAGCCCTTCGAGCCTGCACCGCCATTCAATATGTTCATGGCCGATCATCCAAAATCAGTACCCCGTTCCTGCTTTCTCCCCATATCCCTTGATTCCATTTGCCCTAAGAGCTAAATCTAACTCTCTCTTGAAAACATCCAGTGAATTGGCCTCCACCGCCTTCTGTGGCAGAGAATTCCACAGATTCACGACTCTCTGGGTGAAAAACCTACATGTTAGCAAACTGATGGTGTTGCTGCCAGTGTATCAAGTGGGCACCTCCCTTCACTGGTCTTTCGTTCAGTCAGGCCCACGACACCTCGGGAAGGCTCAGCAGTTAGTTCTGGAGTCCCAGAATGGATGGTTCAGTTGCCTGATAATTACCTGATGATTCAAATCTGAATTTGCCTTTCTGCCCCCCCCCCCCCCATCCACCCCGAACCATAATCAGTCTGAAGAAGTGTCGCGACCTGAAACGTCACCCATCCACGTCTTCCAGAGATGCTGCCTGAACCGCTGACTAACTCTTGATACTTTTGCTTAAAGAAAATCGACTGTCGGATTATTATGTTCAGCGCTTTTATGAGTAACCGGGGCCCGATTTTAAACCACTCAAATAATTCTTATTTTTAATATTTAATCGCTTGCCAACTTCTCTCCAATTGAGTTTGTGATTTGCGGTACAAAAGTGTTAGTGAGACAAAACGTATTTGTAAAGCGAAATCTGTTTGGGCAAGCGGACGCATATGGCTACTGAACAGCGATCCTTCCCTGAAACAGAACTTTGAAAAACAGGATAGACCCAGTAATACACATCTGCTGAAATAACGCTTTAAAATGAATCAATACACGCATTGTAACTTTTTTGGAAGCCTTGTAATTATGTCTTAACGATCGAAGTTTCGAGCCAATGTTAGTCATTTTCCCCCGAGTGCAGCCATTATCAATTGGAGGGCCAGAGTTTCCCAAAAGTAAGCCGAATTTTCCAGGAAATATATATTGGATTTCACTTTCTATTATTAGAATGTGATCCAAAAATTGACCGCGTGGGGTACATTTTATTTGGAAGAGTCTTCATGTCACTTTTTTGTAATATGGTTCCCTGCTTACAGGATGCAATAACAACCCAGTTCTGTTTAGTTTATTGTCACGTGTACCGAGGTACAGCGAAAAGCTTTCGTTTCGAGACAATACATTGAAATTTAGAAACATATAAAATAGGTGCAGGAGTAGGCCATTCGGCCCCTTGAGCCAGCACGGCCATTCAATATGATCATGGCTGATCATCCAAAATCAGTGCCCCGTTTGGCTTTCTTCCCATATCCCTTGATTCCACTAGCCCTAAGAGCTCTATCCAACTCTCTCTTGAATACATCCAGTGAATTGGCCTCCACCGCCTTCTGTGGCAGAGAATTCCACAGATTCACAACTCTCTGTGTGAAAATGCTTTTCCTCATCTCAGTCCTAAATGGCTTACCCCTTATTCTTAAACTGTGACCCCCCAGTTCTGGACTCCCCCAACATGGGGAACATTTTTCCTGCATCTAGCCTGTCCAATCCCTTAAGAATTGTATATGTTTCTAGAAGATCCCATCCTTCTAAATTCAAGTGAATATAAGCCCAGTCGATGCATTCTTTCATCGTGTGATTACTTTTTTTTTGCCAGACTCCAAAGACGTCCAGGTTTGTAGGTTAATTGGCCTGGTATACCCTGTAAAATTGTCTCTCGTGTGTGGAGGGTTGTGTTAATGTGCGGGGATCGCCTGGTCGGTGTGGACTTGGTGGGCTGAAGGGTATAGTTTCCTCTAAACTAAATTTATAAACAAGCAATTCTAAATTCCATCGTACTTGGGTACATCAATTTTTTTGATTGATTTAATGAGAAATACAGTTTGTAAACAGGTGCCTTCGGCCCACCAAGTCCACTCCAACCTCCCATTCATGCCGGTTCAACGCCATCCCACCTATCCACTCCCTACATACGAGGCCAATTTTCAGAGGCCAATTAACCTACAAGCCCATTGTCTTTGCGACGTGGCAGGCAACCGGAGCACCCGGAGGAAACCCACTCGGTCACAGGGAGAACGTGCAAACTCCACACAGACAGCACCCGAGGTCAGGATCGAACCCGGGTGCTCTGTTGCTGTGAGGTAGCGGCTTTACCTGCTGCGCCACTGTGCCGCCTGGGGTTGGAACTAAATGGGTCGCCTATTTCCTAACGCTATTCCTCCTGTCTTCTACGCATAGGTCCACAACACCCTCCCCCACCCCACAATACTCAGAGGATTCTGTTCTTTGTGAAACAATGATATTTGTGGAAATTAAATAGATGTCCAAGGTAAAGAAGAGGTGATGGTAGCCATGGCTGAAGGAGGGTCCCGCCCCGCAGCATCATCGACCCATGCTCGCCTGAGGTGCTGCCTGACCCGCTCAGCTACTCCAGCACTCTGTCAGTTCAATATGTGTGGACGGGTTCACTAACTGGACAATCAGAGACTCTATCTCCTTTATTCCAAAAAAGGGTGCAGGATGTAGGAAGCTATGGGCAAGTTATCCTGAAGTCAGTCAAGGGAAAAATGTGACGATAAATAAACTATGTTGTAAGCAAAGATTTAGTGTGTGGGATCGCTGGCCGGCGTGGACTAGGTGGGCCGAAGGGCCTGTTTCTGTGCTGTATCTCTAAACTAAACTAAAACTGAAGTTTGTGTTGCCTGGGGGGGGGGGGCAACGCATGCAATCTGTAAAGCGAAATCATTGGCTGAACTGTGCTTAGATTCTCAGAAGATATTTGATGAAGTGCAGAAAATATAAGCCTGTGGTTTAGAAGGTAATTTAATGATGCCTTTAACACTGACTGACAATGGGCAATCATTATCTCTAATTGCAAGTAACCCTTGTTTTCCCTCTCTCCCCAAGGGTCTCGACCCGAAACGTCACCCATTGCTTCTCTCCAGAGATGTTGCCTCACCTGCCGAGTTACTCCAGCATTTTGTGTCTACCTTCGATTTAAACCAGCATCTGCAGTTCTTTCTTACACACCTCCCCCCCCCCCCCCCCATCCTAGTTCTCTGACTAGTTTCACTGTCCTCCTGATTAAATATTACTGATCGTGTGCCTCGCTGTCACCTTCCCCTCAGCTCACAATGAACCGTTCTACATTTCCTTGGTCATCATCCCCTTTGATCTATGTTTTCGCACCTTACCCCTTCCATATCTCTAGTTTCCCCATTCCCCCTGACTCTCAGTCTGAAGAAGGGCCTCAACCAGAAACGTCGCCCATTGCTTCTCCCCAGAGATGCTGCCTGTCCCGCTGAGTTACTCCAGCATCTTGTGCCTATGTATTTTGGCAATAGTGGGTCTTGATCTGGTTGGGAAGATGCAAGTGGCGGGTTTCAGCCTCGACGTCTTGCATGTCGTGACTTGGATGAAGGCAACAACTGTTCACTTCACAGACGTAGGCGGGAAAATAAACCGTGCTGAGCCCATCAGGAGGAATCTAGACTTGTTAAGTGAGGGGGGGGGGGGGGGGGGGGGGGGGGGGGGGATCTGGCAGATACTGTGAGAGGCAAAAAATCTGGCAAATAATGTGAGAATTTATGTGGAAACAAAAATACATTGTCTAAATGGTGATAGATTGCAGAGCTCTGGGGGTGGAGAGGGCAGGGTGTCTAAATGTATGGTTTAGAGATACAGCTTGGAAACAGGCCCTTTGGCCTACCGAGTCTGGGCCCCACCTACACTAGTCCCACCTGTGAAAAATATACATCTTCTAGATGCGCTGGGACGCATCCTAAGTGATGTGATCTGGGGTCATCGGGTGTTTCGGGTCTCACAACATCAGACACCATCGCCCAGGCGACCCAGCCGGGGTTGATCAGGCCCCGACTTGCCCCAGCAGCAACCGCCCATGGATCAGCCATCTTAATAACTACTCTGCAGGGGCTGGGAGACTCTAGTGCATGGAGGGACTGGGCTCTGTGGAACCTCTACACTAGTCCCATTCTAAACCTCTAAACCTGTCCTATTCACATACCTTGAGAATTGGCTCTCAAATGATGTTTTGTTGATTTTTTCCCTTGTTTTGTTGCACTTTGCACCATCCTACACGCAAGGGACGATTTACAACTTACAGAAGGCATTTAGCCTACAAACCTGCACATCTTTAGAGTGTGGGAGGAAACCGGAGCACCCGGAGAAAACCCACGCTGTCGCGGGGAGAACGTACAAACTCCATACAGACAGCACCCGTAGTCGGGATCGAACCCGGGTCTTTGGCGCTGTGAGGCAGCAACTCTACCGCTGCACCACCTCTAACACATCCCTAGTGTGTGTAGGATAGTGTTAATGTGCGGGGAACACTGGTCGGTGCGGACTCGGTGGGCCGAAGGGCCTGTTTCCGCACTGCATCTCGAAACTAAACTGTATGGTGGAATAGACAATGTGCCTAGGAAGGGCAACCAAACCAAACCGCCACAGGAGGTTATTGTTACAAAGAAAATACCCCAATTTGCAGGACACAGTGGGTCAGGCAGCATCCCGACACGTCATAAGGTCAGAAGGTCATAAGTGATAGGAATAGAATTAGGCCATTCAGCCCATCAAGTCCACTCCTCCATTAAATCATGGCTGGTCTACCTCTCCCTCCTAACCCCATTCTACTGCCTTCTCCCCATAACCTCTGAAACCTGTACTAATCAATAATCTATCTATCTGTGCCTTAAAAATATTTACTGACTTAGCCTCCGCTGCCTTCTTTGGCAAGGAATTCCACAGATTCACCACCCTCTGACTAAAGAAATGTCTCCTCATGATCTCCTCTTCTTCTTGAAAGAACGTCCTTTAATTCTGAGGCTATGACCTCTTGTCCTAGACTCTCCCACTAGTGGAAACATCCAAGCCTTTCACAAATCCTACATTTCACTGAGGGAACAGGGATAGCTGACGTTTCGGGTCAGCATCCTTCTGCAGACTTCTCCCTGCAGTTCCTTGTACCCACACGTTAAGGGCCTGTCCCACGCAGCCGTCATTCGCGCCTCACGCAGATGGCATGCAAACATTTTGCACATCACAAAATGGCCGCGCGTCACTGCCTATGTCATCACACACCATGCGCGCATCACATGCGTGTCACGATGCGCGCATCATGCGGCGTGACGCGTAAACGATGCCTCATAAATTACTCGCAAATGGCGGCCAAGTGGGACAGGCCCTTTACTCTCACAGCTGTACAACAGTAATGGTGAGGCCGCATTTGGAGTATTGTGTTCCATTTTAGCTAGGGTTCCCAACTTTCTCACTCCCAAATAAGGGATAAAAGGTCAAAATGCGAGACAAATTCCCGACGGCAATTCGTTGACCGACTCGGCCGTGGCTGGGCGAATGATGAGTTGGCCCCGGGTGCTGGACTGAACACAAAGCCCAGCCGGCGGGCCAGCTGAGGAGTTTAGGCCCGGGCCGCGCGCAAAGTCCGGCGCCCCAGCCAACTCGTGAACCGATGATCAGCCGTGAGAAGGAGGGGTGGTGGTGGTGTCGGCGGTAAGCGAAGGTCCGAAGGTTGGACAGCTGGCCTGGCGGCTGACCGACGGGGCCCCGGGCGAGGCGCTGCTGCTGCTGCACTCCATGGGCTGCACTACGTCGGGACGGGTGAGGCGGGGCCGGAAGCGGCGCTCCGACCCGACAGTTCCCTCGACCGGAGTAGTAGCAGTCAAATACGGGACAAGGGGGGGTCCCCTATTGCGACAAACCAATTTAGCCCAATATAAGGGATGTCCGGGCTAATACGGGACTGTTGGCAACCCTACATCAGGCCACCCTGCTACAGGGAGGGTGTCGTTCAGACGGAAAGAGTGCAGCAAAGATTGAGGAGGATGGTGGCAGGACTCGAGGGCCTGAGCTACAGGGAGAGTTCGGGCAGGCTAGGACTTTATCCCGTTGGTCCTTACCCCCACTGTCTACAGGACCCACTTCAACCGCAAACATCAGTTTGACGGTCTCACACTGCGACCTTGGCAGACGTGTGCAGCAGCAGTGGACCTCCAGAGACCTTTTGAAGAATCAGCCTTGATGCTGGCTGGCACCCTACACACCGACAGCTCCTGTATCTGTGGGGCATTACCACACAGTACAACTCCACATTCATAACACTGAACAGCTGCCCTGGAAATACCTCGGACCACCTTTGATCCGACTTTGCCGGCTTTACCTTGCACTAAACGTTATTCCCTTATCATGTATCTACACACTGTAAATGGCTCGATTGTAATCATTAAGAATAAGGGGTCAGCCATTTAGGACTGAGATGAGGATAAACTTTTTTACTCAGAGAGTTGTGAATCTGCGGTATTCTCTGCCTCAGAAGGCAGTGGAGGCCAATTCACTGGATGTTTTCAAGAGAGAGTTAGATTCAGCTCTTAGGGCTTACGGAATCAAGGAATATAGGGAAAAAACAGGAACGGGGTACTGATTGAAACATATAAGATTGTTAAGGGCTTGGACTCGCTAGACAGGAAACATGTTCCCGATGTTGGGGGAGTTCAGAACCAGGGGCCCCAGTTTAAGAATAAGCAGTAAGCCATTTAGAACGGAGATGAGGAAACACTTTTTCTCACAGAGAGTGGAGAGTCTGTGGAATTCTCTGCCTCAGAGGGCGGTGGAGGCAGGTTCTCTGGATGCTTTCAAGAGAAAGCTAGATAGGGCTCTTAAAAATAGCGGAGTCAGGGGATATGGGGAGAAGGCAGGAACGGGGTACTGATTGGGGATGATCAGCCATGATCACATTGAATGTCGGTGCTGGCTCGAAGGGCCGAATGGCCTACTCCTGCACCTATTGCCTATTGTTTATCATATTGAATGGTGGTGCTGGCTCAAAGGGCCGAATGGCCTATTCCTGCACGTATTCTCTTCATTTCTATGTATTGTCTTTCTGCTGACTAGATAGCACGTAACGAAAACTTTTCACTGTACCTCGGTACACGTGACAATAAACTAAACTAAACTGAACTGAACTGCTCACTCTAATCAATTCCAGTTGACCGGTAAATCTCCCCTTTCTACTCCACATCACCCGTCTATTGCTTGTCCATCAAAATATTTGTAAAGCCCTGCCAGAATTTAAATATATCGAGAAGAGATTTACGAGGATGTTGCCAGGACTCCATTTAGAACGGAGATGAGGAAACACTTTTTCTCACAGAGAGTGGTGAGCCTGTGGAATTCTCTGCCTTAGAGGGCGGTGGAGGCGGTTCTCTGGATACTTTCAAGAGAGAGCTAGATAGGGCTCTTAAAAGTAGCGGAGTCAGGGGAAATGGGGAGAAGGCAGGGAGAGGTTGGTCAGGCTGGGACCCTGTTCATTATACGTAGCTCGGGAGGCCGAGGGGTGATCTTCCAGAGGTGTATAAGACCATGAGGGGAATAGATAAGTGAATACAGAGTCTTTTACCCAGAGTAGAATCAAGAACCAGAGGACATAGGTTTATGGTGAGATGGGAAAGATTTTATCGGAACCTGAGGGAAAAATCTTTCACGTAGAGGGTTGTGTGTGTATGGAATGAGCTGCCAGAGGAGGTAGCTGAGGCAGGTTCTACAAAAACATTTAAAAGACAATTGGACAGGTACATGGACAGAAAAGGTTTAAATGGCTATGGGTCAAACGCGGGCATGTGGGAATAGCATAGATGGGGCATTTTGGTCAGCATGGGCAAGATGGGCCGAAGGGCCTGTTTCCGTGCTGTGTGCCTCTTTGACTCTATTAAAGGTTTCAATAACAAGAAAGGGAACATAAGAACAGATAAGAAATTATTTCACAAGTTCACAAGTAATGGGAGTAGAATTAGGCCATTCGGCCCATCGAGGCTACTGTGCCATTCGATCATGGCTGATCTCTGCCTCCTAAACCCATTTTCCTGCCTTCTCCCCATAACCCTTGACACCCGTTCTGATCAAGAATCTGTTTATCTTTGCCTTAAGAAATACCCACTGCCCTGGCCTCCACAGCGCTCGGTGGCAATGAGTTCCACAGATGATCTAGCATTTTGATTTCCGATGATCACAACTCTAGCATTCAAATATTTGAGCCAAGATTTGCCTCGAATATTCGGGGTAAGACCTTTAGGGGCGAAGTTAGAACATGCAACAAAAATGATGTTTTGCAGCCCAATTCAGCAAGTGGGAATTGTTAATTTTATATAAATTATTTTATTATCATTTTAATAATAAAGCTGAGATTGATTTCTATTTGACAACCAAAGGCTTAAGGGAAATGAGGAGAAGGCTGGTACCAAAAATCGCCCATGACGTCTTTGAATAGCAGAACTGGCGTGAGGGAGTAAATGACCTATTCCTGGGCTCACAAGACTCTTAGGTTGCCCAAGCAGTGCATCATCTGAAAAATAATTTCCAGTACTCGGTTAGGCCTGGATAGAGTGGATGTGGAGAGGATGTTTCCACTAGTGGGAGAGTCTAGGACCAGAGGTCACAGCCTCAGAATTAAAGGACGTTCCTTTAGGAAGGAGATGAGGAGCAATTTCTCTAGTCAGATGGTGGTGAATCTGTGGGATTCATTGTCACAGCGTAGGTTCACGAGATTGATCCCTGGGATGGTGGGACTGTCATATGAGGAAAGATTGAAAAGACTAGGCTTGTACTCACTTGAGTTTAGATGGATAAGGGGGGATCTTATAGAAACGTATAAAATTATAAAAGGACTGGACAAGCTAGATGCAGGAAAAATGTTCCCAATGTTGGGTGAGTCCAGAACCAAGGGCCACAGCCTTAGAATAAAGGGGAGGTCATTTAAGACTGAGGTGAGAAAAAACTATTTTACCCAGAGAGTTGTGAATTTATGGAATTCCCTGCCACAGAGGGCAGTGGAGGCCAAATCACTGGATGGATTTAAGAGAGAGTTAGATAGAGCTCTAGGATATGAGTCAAGGGATATGGGGAGAAGGCAGGCACGGGTTATTGATAGGGGACGATCAGCCATGATCACAATGAATGGCGGTGCTGGCTCGAAGGGCCGAATGGCCTCCTCCTGCACCTATTTTCTATGTTTCTATGTTTCTAAGCCTGTGGAGGCCAAGTCAGTGGATATCTTTAAAGGCAGAGTTAGATTCTTAATTTTTATGAGTGTCAGAGGTTATGGGGAGAAGGCAGGAGAATGGGATTAGGAGGGAGAGACAGATCAGCCACGATTGAATGGCAGAGTGGACGATGGGCCGATTGGCCTCATTGTGCTCCTAGAACTTATGAATTTATTATTGTTTATTGCAAAAGGAATTTACTCCTACAGCAAATAACTCAACTGGAACAAATGTCAAATATCACATGCTCTACATTATGACATGATGCACAGTGCATGAAGTGCAGCCAGTTTATTTAATGGCGGTGGGAATGCAGAGTTCAGCCATACATCAGTGATCGATAAGTGAAAAAGTTAGGCGACGTTTCGGACCCTCTACAGACTGGTCAGGATCAGGGAAACCGGTGATGTGGAGAGATAAAGAACAATGAATGAAAGATATGCAAAAAAGTATCGGTGATAAAGGGAACAAGCATTGTAATTAGTGCGACTAGGTGGGGGAGAGAGATTGGCCCAGGGCTGAGGGAGAGGTGAAGGGGAGGAGACAGCAAGGGTTAACAGAATTGAGAAAATTCAATTGTATGCAGACTCCCCAAGCGGATTATGAATGCTGAAACTTGGCGGTGCTCTGCGGTCCGAGAGGTGGATACAGAATGGACGGGGAGGAAGTGCTGAGCCACCGGGAGGTCGGGTTTGGTTAATACTGCCAAGCCTCCGCTTGGTCTCACCGATATAAGATCATCGATGAGGTTGGAGGAGTGAGGTGCAGGTGAACCTCTGTCCGGCCTGGAAGGACTGCTTGGGTCCCTGAAAGGAGGTGTGAAGGGACAAGGACAAACTAGAGCGGGCGGGGAGGGAAGAAAGACAAGGGAGTTGCGGAGGGAGCGGTCTTTGCGGAAGGCAGACAGGGGGGGAGATGGGAAGATGTGGCGAGTGGAGGGGTCACGTTGGAGGTGGGAAGTTACACCATGGCTGGACCTACACAGTGAATGGTGTGGTGCTGTGTGTAGCTGAGCAGAGGGATCTAGGGGCGCAGGTACATAAAGTGGCGTCACAGGTAGTTTGTGTGGTAATGAAGGTTCATTGCTTCATTGACCTTCATCAGTCGGGGTGTTGAATATAGAAGAAAAAAAAGACACAAAGTGCTGGAGTAACTCAGTCAGCATCTCCGGAAAACACGGTGGTGGCGCTCTGGGGCAGCACGGTGGCGCAGCGGTAGAGTTGCTGCCTCACAGTGAATGCAGCGCCGGAGACCCGGGTTCGATCCCGACTACGGGTGCTTGTCTGTACGGAGTTTGTACGTTCTCCCCGTGACCTGCGAGATCTTCAATTTCCTCCCACACTCCAAAGAAGTACAGGTTTGTAGGTTAATTAGCTTGGTAAATGTAAAAATTGTCCCTAGTGGGTGTAGGATAGTATTAGTGTGCGGGGATCGCTGGTGGGCGCAGAGCCGGTGGGCCGTAAGGGCCTGTTTCCGTGTTGTATCTCTAAAACTAAAAAAAATAAAACATGGATTGGTTACATTTCCATTATTTTATCTAATTTATTCTTAAATGAAGGGTCCAGACCCGCAAAACATCGCCTGTCCGTGTTCTCCTGAGTTGTTGCTGGACCTGCTGAGTTACTCCAGCACTTTGTGTCCTTTTTTGTAAACCAGAATCTGCAGTTCCTTGTTTCCATATTGAGTATCGAAGTTGGGGCGTAACGTTACTGTGGTACGAGATGTCAGTGAGGCCACATTTGGAGTACATTGTTCAGTTTAGGTCACTTGACCTCAGGGAGGACATCATTAAAGGTGCAAAGATCTATGAGGATGTTGCCAGGACTCGTGGGGCTGAGCTAGAGGGAGAGGTCGGGCAGGCTAGGGTTTATTCCTTGGACAACTGGAAGCTGAGGGGTGACCTTTACAGAGGTGTATAAGATCATGAGGGGGGTCTGATCGGATGAAGGGGAATCGAAAAACCAGAGGCTGAAGGTGAAAGGTGGAAGATTGCAATTTTTCCATTAGAGGGTGGTGGGTATATCGATCGAGCTGCCAGAGGAGGTAGTTGAGGTAGGTTCTATGATCCCATTTCAAAGACATTTGGATGGGTACATGGATAGGAAAGGTTTAGAGGGATATGGGCCAAATGCGGGCAGGTGGAACTAGTGTAGATGGGGCACTCTGGTCACCTTTAGCAAGTTGGGCCAAAGGGCCTGTTTCCGAGTTGTACAACTCTATGACTCCAAGTCTCATCCAGGAGTATGTTGTTAGTTCACTATGGTGTTTTATCCCATCCACCTCAGTGGATAAATGGAGTAGCATAATATTATTATTATTATCTGTGTGGCACGGTGGCGCAGCGGTAGAGTTGCTGCCTCACTGCGCCAGAGACCCGGGTTCGATCCTGACCACGGGCGCCTGTCTGTACCTTCTCCCCATGACCGCGTGGGTTTTCCCTGGGTGCTCCGGTTTCCTCCCACACTCCAAAAGAAGTGCAGGTTTGTATGTTAATTGGCTTGGTAAAAACAGTAAATTGTCCCCTAGTGGGTGTAGGATATCGTTAGCGTGCGGGGATCGCTGGTCAGCGCCGACTCGCTGGGTCGAAGGGCCTGTTTCCGCGCTGTATCTCTAAACTAAACTAAACAACAACTAGTAACTGGAAGTCTTGCCAAGATTTATCACCAAACCAAATTAACCAGGTGCCCATTGCTTTGGTATAGTCAATAGACAATAGACAATAGGTGCAGGAGTAGGCCATTCGGCCCTTCGAGCCAGCACCGCCATTCAATGTGATCATGGCTGATCATCCCCAATCAGTACCCCGTTCCTGCCTTCTCCCCATATCCCCTGACTCCGCTATTTTTAAGAGCCCTCTATCTAGCTCTCTCTTGAAAGCATCCAGAGAACCGGCCTCCACCGCTCTCTGAGGCAGAGAATTCCACAGACTCACCACTCTCTGCGAGAAAAAGTGTTTCCTCGTCTCTGTTCTAAATATGGTTCTCTATTCTTAAGGGTTGGACAGGCTAGATGCAGGAAGATTGTTCCCGATGTTGGGGAAGTCCAGGACAAGGGGTCACAGCTTAAGGATAGGGGAAATCCTTTAAGACCGAGATGAGAAGGACTTTTTTCACACAGAGAGTGGTGAGTCCCTGGAACTCTCTGCCACAGAGGGTAGTTGAGGGCCAGATCATTGGCTATATTTAAGAGTGAGTTGGATGTGGCCCTTGTGGCTAAGGGGATCAGGGTATGGAGAGAAGGCAGGTACGGGATACTGAGTTGGATGATCAGCCATGATCATGTTGAATGGCGGTGCAGGCTCGAAAGGACTGAATGGCCTATGCACCTATTAATTTCTATGTTTCTAAATGGCTTACCCCTTATTCTTAAACTGTGGCCCCTGGTTCTGGATGGGGGGGGTTGGAGATTGCAACCTTCAGTGGTCCATCCTGTTTCGGAACACAAACAGTAGATCAAACAGAACAAGTTGGCTCACAACTTTAGGCTGTGCAAGCCATACGCAGGAAGAAGAGGGTATATTTGGGTCGGAGCTGTGTGCAAATTGGCTGTTGTCGTTGCACATAACATGATAATGGCTTTGCCTCAAAAGTGACTAATTGATTGTAAAGTAATTTGAAATCTGTCGGACAGTTTACGTGTGCCAGTTTTTTCTCTTTGCAGGGGGACGAGCCTTGAACATAAACTGCGCTCTTGTTCATGATGAGTGGACCCCCCTAGGTCTCTACCTCACTGGGGTGGCACAGCGTAATGGAATAGTCTACGCCACAACATCAATCTATTGGCCTGGGATCCGGACCGCTGCTCTTTGTGCCGTTCTCCACACTGTGGCCAATTTGGTGACGACTGCAAATGTGCTGTTGATTAAGCAGTTCAGCGGAGTCTGCGAGAATGTAACCAGGGTTGATTTGATTATCGTGCAGGAAGGAACTGCAGATGCTGGTTTAAACCGAAGACAGGCAGAAAACGCTGGAGTAACTCAGCGGCACAGGAGAGAAGGAATGGGTGACGTTTTAGGGTCGAGACGTGAAGAAGAGTCTCGGCCCAAAACGCCACCTATTCCTTCTCTCCATAGATGCTGCCTGTCCCGCTGAGTTACTCCAGCATTATAGACAATAGATAATAGGTGCAGGAGTAGGCTATTCAGCCTCTCGAGCCTGCAACGCCATTCACTGTGATCATGGTCCACAATCTGTACCCCGCTCCTGCTTTCTCCCCATATTCCTTGACCCCCGCTATCTTTAAGAGCTCTAGCTAACCCTCTGTTGAAAGCATCCAGAGAACTGGACTGCACTGCCTTCTGCCGCAGAGAATTCCACAGATTCACAACTCTCTGCCTATCTTCGGTTTAAACCAGCATCTGCACTTCCTTCTTAAACTAAACTCCCAGTTCTTGATTCCCTTACAACTCTCAGCAGACGTAGTGGGACAAGTCTTTCCGATTCCTGCTCCATTCTTCCATCAATCGTTCAAGTAGACTAAAGTAGCAAGTAGACCCTCGGACTATTGATCATTGATCGGACTTTATCTTTCACTAAATGTTATTCACATTATTCCTTTATCATGTTGTCTGGACCCGACACACTGATGCAATCAGCGCCTCTACTTTCTGAGAAGATTACGGAGAGTCGGGATGTCAAAGAGGATTCTCTTGAACTTCTACAGGTGCACAGTAGAGAGCATACTGACCGGCTGCATCGTGGCCTGGTGCGGCAACTTGAACGCCCAGGAGCGGAAAATACTGCAGAAAATCGTTAACACTGCCCAGTCCATCACCGGCTCTGACCTCCCCACCATCGAAGGGATCTATCGCAGTCGCTGCCTCAAAATCATCAAAGATTTACACCACCCTGGCCACACACTCATCTCACCCCTGCCATCGGGAAGGAGGTACAGGAGCCTGAGAACTGTAACGTCCAGGTTGAGGAACAGCTTCTTCCCCACAGCCAACAGGCTATTAAACACTACAACAAATAAGCTCTGAACTACAACAGACTTATTATCATTGCACTGTATTTGTTTATTTATTGAGCATGTGTGCATGTGTATATGCACACACTGAACGTTTTTTTCTCCCGTTATGTACCATGTTTACATATTCTGTTGTGTTGCAGCAAGCAAGAATGTCATTGTCCTCTCTGGGACCTAGGACAATAAAACACTCTTGACTCTTGTACACTTTGGATTGTAATCATGTATTGTCTTTCCGCTGACTGGTTAGCACGCAACAAAAGCTTTTCACTGTACCTCGGTGCACGTGACAATAAACTCAACTCAGCACATCAAACCAAGCGCTGTTCGATTTGGAGAAGCACTTTTTAGCGCTTGTTTTTGTTTGTTTTTAGAGGTACAGCATAGAAACAGGCCCTTCGGCCCACCGAGTCGGTGCCGACCATCGATCACCCGTTAACGCTTGGTGAGTCACATACAATGGGGGGGGGGGGCATCGTTCACGTATTGTCTCACCTTCGACACGGCACTCATCTGGGACAGGGATTCTCTTCACCATCTCCGAGAAAAATGTCTTCACGCCATTGATATTTCCTCTCAGGTACAGGTGGAGTGGATCCCATGCTTCCGCATTCCGTGGCCCCGGACTCTCCGCACTCCCTCCGTCACTGCTGCTGTGGACAGCGCCGTCGGAACTCCTCGACGCGTTTGAGGCGAGGTTGATGTGAGAGAGGGAATGCAGCTGGTGTCTCTGCTCCTCGGGGTCTTGACCGAGGAGCTGCGTGACACTACCCTCGCTCAGCGACCTGTCCGAAAAGGTGATGGCTGTTTTGATGTCCCCGTTATCGCCCTCCTCACATTCAGAGCTCAGCGACTTTGCGTGCATCGCGTGGAGAGCCAGACTTTTGGACCTGTCGTTATAAAGAGATGCAAGGTACTAATTAATAGGCAATACACAATAGGTGCAGGAGTAGGCCATTCAGCCCTTCGAGCCAGCACCGCCATTCAATGTGATCATGGCTGATCATCCCCAATCAGTACCCAGTTCCTGCCTTCTCCCCATATCCCCTGACTCCACAATTTTTAAGAGCCCTATCTAGCTCTCTCTTGAAAGTATCCAGCCTCCACCGCCCTCTGAGGCAGAGAATTCCACAGACTCACGAACTCTGTGTGAAAAAGTGTTTCCTCATCTCCGTTTTAAATGGCTTACCCCTTATTCTTAAACTGTGGCCTCCACTCCACACTCCAAAGACATACAAATTTGTAGGTTAATTGGCTTGGTGTAAATGTAAATTGTCCCTAGTGTGATTTGGACAGTACTAATGTGCGGGGATCGCCGGTCAGAGCGGGCTCGGTGGGCCGAAGGGCCTGCTTCCCCACTGTATCTCGAAACTAAACTAAATTACACCATAATTGTAGAAATCAGTAGGAGTCCATTTTAACTCCCCTTCCCATTCCAGTAACTAATCTTTCTGTCCCGGATGGTGGATACAAAATGTTGGAGTAACTCAGCGGGTGGTAGCATCTCTGGAGAAAAGGAATGGGCGAAGTTTCGGGTCGAGACCCTTCTTCAGACTGATGTCGGGGAGGGGGCGGGACAAAGATAGAATGTAGGCGGGGACAGTAAGACTAGTGGGAGAACTGGGGAGGGGGTGGGGATGGAGAGAGGAAGCAAGGGGCTCTCTGAAGTTAGAGAAGTCAATGTTCATACCGCTGGGGTGTGAACTACCCAAGCGAAATATGAGATGCTGTTCCTCCAATTTGCACTGGGCCTCACTCTGACAATGGAGGAGGCCCAGGACAGAAAGGTCAGATTGGGAATGGGAGGAGGATTTGAAGTGCTGAGCCACCGGGAGATCAGGTAGGTTAAGACAGACTGAGCGGAGGTGTTCAGCGAAACGATCGCTGAGTCTGCACTTGGTCTCGCCGATCCAGAGAAGTTGACACCTGGAACAGCAGATACAGTAGATGAGGTTGGAGGAGGTGCAAGTGAACCTCTGCCTCACCTGGAAAGACTGCTTGGGTCCTTGGATGGAGTCGAGGGGGGGAGGTAAAGGGATTGTCCTGGACCTCTTTCATGGCTAGAGTGAGGCCACATGCAAACTGGAGAAACAGCTCTTATTCCACTTGGGTAGCTTACAACCCAATAGTATAAACATTGAATTCTCCAATTTTAGTTGAAAAATCAACTAACCTACTAAACACCACACCTCCCCCCCCCCCTATTGCACACAACACTCACATACATTTTCTCACCCCTCTCTTCCTCCCAAACTGGGCCCTGTCAGGATGCACACCTATTTCTCCCACTTCCGCCCACGTTCCTTCCTCCGCCTTCACATTTTGTGCCTCGTCTATCTTTGTTAATATTGGCCAAATTCGAGATATATAAAATGGAGGATCATTGCATCTGCAGAAGCTGTTTGGTCAATTTCTGTGTAAAGCTGAAAGCTGCAAATTGGTGCCAGGAAGTCTAGGTCCGAGATTGAACAATCAGAGAGGGTGAGGTCCAGATGTCTTCTCTATTGTTAAAATGTATGAGTACTTTGCAGAGAAACCCAAAGGTGCTGCAGATGCACGATCAGGATTGGCAGGCTGCAGGAGGATTGTAAATACTGTTAATATTGTTGCAAGATGTTTGTGTTACTGTTTGATGATTGGCTGAAGTATGAAGCCTTGTTTGAATTGTTTATACTCCCTGGGAGAATGTTGCATTACTTGGGTCAACTGACTTCCTTCCAGAAGCTTCTGTAGAAATATTGTAATGGGGTGCTTTGTAATTGGCTTGGGGAATTGTCAATAATCTGCTTTTGGATGATATCTCGATAATGTCGTGATTGGTTTGTATGGGGTGCTCACCACCATGTAGTTCTGGCCGACCAGCAGGGATCGATGATAATATAAAAGTGTGGACAAACCCCACGCGGGAATTGTTGTCGATTCTTCTGAGGAGCGCTTGGGTTACAATAGACAATAGTCAATAGGTGCACGGAGTAGGCCAAATATCCGCAGCCCTTACGACACAGCACGCCCAAGCATATCAATGGTGAATCATGGCTGATCATTCCCCAATCCCCCCCCCCAACCCCCCACCCAACACCCCGTTCCACGACCCACACCTTCCCCTCCCCATAATCCCCTGACTCAGCACATTTTTTAAGAGCTCCTAATACGTCTAGCCTCTCTCTTGAAAGCATCCAGGAGACTGGCCTCACACCCCTGTTGAGGCAGAAATTTCCACAGACCTCACCCAACTTCTCTGTGAGAAAACGTGTCATTCCCACGTCTCCGTTCTAAATGGCTTAACAAATTCCTAAACCTACTGTGGCCCCTGGTTCTGGGACTCCCCCAACATCGCGGAAACTGTTTCCTGCCTCTAGTGTGACAAGCCTCACAAGCTACTACTCCCTGGTACTATGCGTTAGCCCTTTTGGAGGTATCGCTTGCTTGCACCATTTACGCTTGAAGGGGACAAGATGGAGATTAGATTAGTTATCTTTAATTGTTCCTGAGCCAAGTAGAGACAGATCACCCCGCCGAGGATGGTTAGGTATGTCTATGAATCATATATTGTTAATCTAAAATAAAGCTTCGTGGAGTCCAGTGCCTAGACAGTGTATTATACTAGAATGGACCAAGTGGGTTCGCGCTTCGAGAGCATTAATCCATCTGTCATATCTTATCTAGGGGCGTGCTCCTTTTGGTCTTTTTCATCCTTCCTCTGTCCACCACCCATCTGCCCGACCAACACCCCCCCTCACCTGACATCCCACCTGTCGCTTGTGTAGGAAGGGAGGTTCTGCAGAGCTGGTTATGCAAACTGAAAAATAGACACAAAGAGCTGGAGAAAGAAACACTCCAGTGGGTCAGCATCTCTGGGGAGATAGGAATGTGGAGTTTCCCAGGTCGAGACCCTATTCAACTGAGGGTCAGGGGAGGGGGAAAACCACAAGAGATTAGTAAAGCTACAAACAACAAGTAATCCTTTTGCACAACCGCTCATTCTTTGTTCTTAGCGCATCTTCGTATCTCTTGCTCCCTCTTTCCTCCACTCTCATTCTGAAGAAGTGTCCCGGCTCGAAGACGCCACCTTATTCCTTTTATCACGGAGATGATGCCTGACCCGCTTTATTCAGCTACCACCCCAGCCATTTTCGAGCATTTTTTTTTTCTTCGAATCTTGGAGGCCCCACTCTCCTGTACACCCCCAGCTGTAAACTACAGGAGGAGTGATGCTAGACATGAGTTCAGCACCAACGCGATAGATTGTAAAATCAGGAGAGAAGCAGCCCCTGGGCCACTGAGAGTCCATGGCACCATCAACCACACCATTCCAATCCCTTAGGCCTGTGATAAGATAATTGCCTGATTTCCCATAGAAACATTCCTCTGAAGCAAATTTGGACAGCCAGCTAGATGCAGGAAAAAAAATGTTCCCCATGGTTGGGGGAGTCCAGTGACCAGGTCACACAGTTTTACGAATCGGGGTTCGGGCCCATGAGGAACTGAGAGATGAGGAAAAACGTTTTCACCAGAGAGTTGTGAATCTGTGGAATTCTCTGCCTCAGAGAAGCAGTGGAGGCCAATCACTGAGATGTTTTTCAATAGTTTATCGAAGGTCTTAGGGCATACACGGGCAATCAAGGGTAATGGGGAGAGAATGCAGGAACGGGGTACTGATTTTGTAAGATCAGCATGATCAATTGAATGGCGGTGTGATTGATGGGCCGAATGGCCCCCTGCTCCTGCCACTTAATATTTTTATGTTTCAATGTTACATTCCCGTTCTACTGTCAATTTTATTTTTAATTGAAAGATACAGGGATGGAAACAGGCCACTTCGAGCAAGTCGACATAAACCTAAGGTCATACCGTCACACTGGTTTTTGATAATGTGTATTTGATGGTATTCGCACTTCCATACACACAGCCCCCAAAAAAAGGCAAGTTTACAGCGGCCCACTAAAGCTACAAATGTTAGGCGTTCAGCAATTTCTGCTTAATGTAGAGAATTTGCAAATGTCCCAATAATTTTGCTCTTGGGCAGATGGGGTGGGTAACTACATTATATATAACGCTGTATTTAAAGTGACCTCTATTCTTCTCAGTTGCAGGTGGGGATGTTAAATATTATGATCATGTTTCTCAGGAACATGACCTCTCAGTCATCATGTCTCTGGAAACTGCAGCGAATTGTGGACGCAGCCCAGACCATCACACACACGGAGATCGCTGCTGGTCGGCGCGGACCCCGGTGGCCGAATGGCCTGTTTTCCTCCGCTGTCTCTCAAGCTAAACCAACGCCATTGAACTCAATCATTTCAAATATTACTCCCTCACGCTCCTCGGCAGGCCACAGCTATCATCATCAAGGAAACCAGTCGCACATGGCCCACTCCTCCTTCTCCCCCTCTCCCATTCGGTCAAAAGGTAACAGAACGATGTAAAACGCACACCTCCAGAATGCAGGGGACGTATCTCCCCAGCTTCTTTTCAGGCAATTAAACATCCTACACAAATCCAGAGAGCAGGCTCCCTGCAATACTATCTGCGCGTGTTGGTGACCCCGGCAATCTTTCGTTCGGACTTTGCTGCTTTACCTTTGCACTATTTCGTTACTCCCTTAATCATGTATCAGTACACCCGTGAAATGGGCTGTTTGTAACCATGTATTGTCCCCCACTTTACCGCTGACTGTAATAGCACGCAAAACCAAAAAGCTTTTCACTGCGTCCTCGGTACCGTGCACTAAAACGCCCCTCTCCACGCCCCCACTGTAACTAACAATGCTATCAAAGCTCGGCTGAAACGTCTAAGTAATGATTTTCTTGAGTATTCATAACCCAAACCTCGTCTGAATGGGTAAAACATTTTCATCAACATTGTGGAGGGAAAAGGATTGTTTCAATATCAATATCAATATTTGAACGTAGACAAGTACAGCAGCAAGGAACAGGGCCCCTCAGACCGCATTACCCATGCCGAACAAGAGATGCCAACACCTACCTATATCCTCTCTCGCGCCATGCAACATTCAGTGCCTAGTGTTCTGTCAAGAGGTCTCTTAATGTCCACATTCGTGTACAATATTACGGTGCTGTCCCGGTACGGGGTTTGTCGTTCTCCCCCGGTGACTGCCGCGGTTTTTCTCCCCGCTCTTCGGTCCCTCCCACACTCCAAAGACGTGCATGCTTTTAGGTTAATTGGCTTGTTGTCATTTTAAGACAAGATTACCCAGAGGTGGTAGGATTAGTGGTTAGTGTGTGGGGAGCGCTGTCAGTGCGGACTCCCACAGGGCTGACGGCCTGATCCCGGTGTACTCCTAACAGAAAAACTAAAAACTAAAAAAAATTGTAAGAGGAGTGGGTGTGGAGAGAAACTTGCTGAAAAATTGTAATGTATCTCCTAGTGATGTACTGATAGAACGTAATGATTTTTCTATTCTATCTATATATATATAATATATAAGATATATACTATATGTATTTACTAATATATATATATAAAACCATATTATTTTTTTTTTCTCCTTTATTCTACTGTTTTACCAGTGCACTATGTTATATATTCTGTTGTGCTGCTGCAAGTAATAATTTCATTGTTCTATCTGGGATATATGACAATAAAAGATACACACACTTGACCATTGTGTTATTGTGTGTGGTGGGGGGGGGGGGGGGGGGTGGGCTCGTGGTCGGTTTATGGACTGGTGAGCCCGATGGGCCCTTTTTCCAGGCTGCATCTCCAAAACTAAACTAAAAATGAAGTTGTTTTGTGCTGACCGCAGCAAACTGTCTGTTCCCACTGGGTGTTTCCGAATCCAGTCACGGGTAAGTTTAAATTGCTCCAACTCAATCTGGAGTAGATCAAAAGTTTTGTCTTCAGCCGGCATCATCCACTGCGTAACCTCACCATTAACGATCGCTGGCACCTTTCAGGAAGCTCTGCTTTTGCCTCCGGCTCTGTAACGTCGTCTACAACCTCTCTGACCTATCGGATCTGAAGCTTCATTTCTGATGCCATATCCTCTCTGTCGCAACGACTGTTTACTAATCTTCTTGACACTGCCTGGATCCACTCCATCCTCGAGCTGTTTGTGGTAATATTGTCGGCCACATCATTATTCGTTCCAGGCTCGAACGTTTAATGCTCTCCAGCCTGACCTGGCACCTATATAAAACCATGAGAGGCTTTCAGAGGGTAGACAGTACCCTGTGCCCCCCGGGGTCAAAATATCAAAGGCTGGAGGCCTTAGCTTTCAGATGAGTAGGGCAGAGGGTAAAGGAAATGTGGTGGGGCAGGTTTATATTTACACCTAGAAAGCAATGGGCAGCTGGAATTTGGTGCCGAGGGTGATGGTGGAGGCAGATACCACAGTGGCGTTTGGTTACATTGAAACATGGAAAATAATAGACCATTCGGCCCTTCGAGCCAGCACCGCCATTCAATATGATCATGGCTGATCATCCAAAATCAGTACCCCATTCCCAATTTATCCCCATATCCCTTGATTCTTTTAGCCCAGGGGTCAGCAACCATTTTTTGCATAGGGGCCAGGACCCATGTTTGTGAGCGGATGGTGGGCCACATCTATCGCCATAGTTAATAAATTGGCTGTCGCGCCAGGGTCGCTTGCAAGCCCCGGGTCTAGCTGCAGTTCCCAGGTCCCCTGCGAGCCCCGGGTCTAGCTGCAGTTCCCAGGTCACCTGCGAGCGCCGGGTCAAGCTGCAGTTACCAGGTCACCTGCGAGCCCCGGGACTAGCAGCGTTACAGGTCACCATGTGGGTCCCAGGACTGCTGCAATTCCAGGTCACTGCGAGCACGGGACTGCTGCAGTAACCAGGGTCACATCTGCGAGACCTGAGTTAGCTTGCAGTTACAGGTCACTGCGAGCCCGGACTCGGCTGCAGTTCCCAGTCACCTGCGAAGCCCCGTGACTACTGCAGTTACCAGATGCAAGCCCCAGACAGCTGCAGTAACCAGGTCACCATGTCGAACGCTCCCCGGGAACTAGCTGCAGTTCCCATGCTGTGCAGCCCCAGACTAGCTGCAGTTACCAGGTCACTTCCGGGTCTAGCAGCAGTTCCCAGGTCACCCCTGCGGCCCTGGGTCTAGCAGGTTGCAGTTACCAGGTCACCATGCCGAGCCCCGAGACTAGATTTGTAGTTCCCAGGTTGCGAAAGCAAATTGAAACTAAATACGCCTGCGGGCCGGATGATTTTGGGTTACAGGCCGGAACCGGCCCGTGGGCCGTAGGTTGCCGACCCCTGCTTTAACCCTAAGAGCTAAATCTAACTCTCTCTGGAAAACATCCAGTGAATTGGCCTCCACTGCCTTCTGTGGCAGAGAATTCCACCGGTTAGGCGTGTGAACATGAAGGGAATGGAGGGATATTGATCACATGAGGGCAGAGGATGTTGGTTTATCTCGCAGGTCATCACTTTCCGCAAAGAGGGCCAACAAAGACAAAGACGCTGGATGTTTCCGCTGAAATGAAGGGTTCGACCGAACGTCGCACTCTTCCTATCGTCCGTAGATGGTGCTCACTTTCCTTGGTTTCTTCAGCATTTTGGTCGGGGACCTGTTCCTGTGTTGTTTACGGTTTTTTCTATTGTTCACAGTAATAAAAGCAATGCAGATGCTGGCTATTCAAAGATAGACATAAAATTGCTGGGAGTACTCACACAGGTCAGGCAGCGCAACGCTTGTTTGAGACATGAGGGTACGTTTTGCAGTCGTCGGGATCCTTCTTTTATGCTCCCTCTGACCATAAAAGTGTTCAAAATATTCTTCAAAAATTCGTAATGTTCATCCTTTCAGTCTGTTTTAAATGAGCACTCGTAGAATTAGACAAACTAGATTAAAAGATTGTTGTTCTACACTTGATTTCATTTTGAAACATGATTAGGTGGCGAGGAGGCCATTCGCCCTTCGAGAGCCAGCACCGCATTCATTTGTGAACTTGGTGACGGTCCCCTTTCAAATATACCGTTGCTCTGCCTTCTCCCCCATTTCCAACTTGACTCCAATAGAGAGAATAATCCCTAGAGGCACTATCTAAAACTCTCTCTCTTAAATCCATCAGTGACTTGGCTCCACTGCCCTCTGTGGCGGCAGCGAATTCCTATAAACTTAACATACATCTCTTGGTGAAAAAGTTTTTTTTTTTTTTTTTTTTAATTTCTCTCCTCAGTCTTAATTGACTCATCACATTCTAAGACTGTGGCCCCTGGTTCTGGACTCGCCGACATTGGGAACTTTAATTTCCTCCATCCCGCTTGTCCAGTCCTTTTAATAATTTCATATGTTTCTATAAATATCCCCCCCAATCCCTTCTAAAAAAAAACTCCAGTGAATACAAGCCTAGTCTTTCAATCTTTGCCTCATATGAACAGTCCCATCACGCATCCCAGGATCATCTCATCCCCCCCCCCCCAAAACGCTGCTAACCTGCACTGCCTCCAATCCACATGGAAAATATCCTTCACTCATAATAGGAACCAAAAACTGTACACCAATCCCCAGAACTGTTGAGTTGTCTCACCAGAGCCCTTATCAATGCAGAAGAAACAAACCTCAAAGCTCTTTGTTTTAACTCTACTATCTGTTAATTATTGTGGCAGCAGGTCATAGATCTATCTATATTGATAAATTTACAATTTCACATTTTTCAAATGTAGCATATATTATATTTTCTTTTGGGGAGAAACCCCTCTGAATTATCTTGGATGGCACATTCAAGGAGCTTTAAGGAGCATAAGGCAGATTGATTAGATTCATGATTAGTACGGGTGATAGAGGTTAGGGAGAAGGCAGGCGAATGGGGTTAGTGGGAATATAAGATCAGCCATGATTGATTGGCAGAGTAGACCTTGTTGGGGGGCCTAAAGATTGGCACACAGTTAAAGGCAGGCACAACATAAACTGCATTACAAAGCGCACAATTGAATAGTTTTGACACCAGGGAATTTATTTTTGTGTCAAGCATTTTCTAGCTATTTGTACTTTAGAGGAAGATGATGAGGAATCTATAAAGTCCAAGAGGGTGGTGAGAACTGTGGAATACTTTGCCCAGAAGCGGTGGCGGCCAGGTTCTGGCCAATTTTCTAAGCTGCAGAGATTAGATAGATAGTTTAGTACGAGGGGTTATGGGGAGAAAGGGGGTTATGGGGAGAAGGCAGGAGAATGGGTTAGGAGGGGAGACATAGATCAGCCTTGACTTATGTTTTTATAGAAACTTACAAAATTCATAATTCATAGTACTTAAGGGGTTGGACAGGCTAGATGCAGGCAAAGAATGGTGTTGGGGAGAAGGCAGTCCAGCAGATAAATAAGGGGGGGGGAAATTCCTTAGGAAAGGAGAGTGGTGAGTCTCTCAGGAATAGATCAGTTCAGTTGGTTGTGGACCTTGTGGACTTTGGCTAATAAGGGGTTATTGCGAGAGAAAGTACGGGATACGGGATATGAGTTGGAGTAGATCATATGATGTCGGTGGGCCAGGGCTGGCCTACTCCTGCAACCTAACAGCCCTGGGCCGAATGGCTCTAATATTTGCTCCTCTCACTTATGACCATATGGAGCTTCCATAAGGATGGAAATTGTTCCAACAAAAAACAAAGGACTTTCTATCTCTCAAACCACATTTCTGAGCGAGTTTTAGAGGGGGGGACAGCTAAAACAAATGTTAACACGTGATCTCAGGATGATGCACTGATTTCCAAACCTGAAAACGTGAATCATATTTTAACTGTCTTTTATCCCAATGTAAGACATCCCAGGGTTACAACAACACCACCCAGCTTATGAATTACATATGTTACGAACCAGCCTCCATGGATATTATAACATCAAATTCTGACATGGCGCATCTCTTCCCTGATCAAGTAGAACAATTCTCCCTCACTCCACCCACCTTACGAAATTGCTCTGTTCTTATATCAAGTCTTGCGTGCTTTTGAAATCATTCATCGCAATACGCAGGAAGTATGGGTTAACCTATTAAGAGCTACGGTCGAAAAGGCCCATGGCTACGAGTGTGCGCCCGGCCAGCGATCAGGTGTACAACCAGCACTATCTAACTCACTGGGGGACACAATATTCATTTTAATGGATATTAGTGAATAGGTTTGGAGGGATAATGGACCAAGCACAGTAGATGGGACTAGTGGAGCTGGACCAGGTTGGCAGGTGGGCCGAAAGGCCTGTCACCCCACACTGTACAGTCTATGACTCTAATTAACCTGTTTGTGGGCTTTTGTAATGCAGGTTATGCCCTGCGTTAACTGGTGGCCCATGATTCGGCCCCTCAATTCTTACTCCGCCATTCAATCATGCTTTAAGACTTTGAATGTGGGGTGAACCGAGCACCCGGAAGAAAAACCCACGCCAGGTCCACAGATACACAGATACATAGAACAATAGCTGCAGTCTATGCCCCCAATCTTGTTGAATATTGTGTCATTTTCAGACAATTAGGAAAAATCAACATGTTACGATGTGTAAAAGGACTCTTCAATAACTGGTTCGATTTGCATTCACCACCGACGACTTTGATGTGTAAACTATTCACCCAATATTAACCCTACTAGGTTAGCTTAAAAACATCTAATTCCCCCACCATATTGATAGAACGAAGCAATTGCAGATGGTGGGAATCTAGAGCAAAAGACGAGTGACTTCAGCAGGGTCAGGCAGCACTGTGGAGTGAATTGGGTTGGATGACAATTGTGGGCCGACACCCCTTCCTCAGTATCATTTTAGTTTGTTATTATGCACGTGTACCTGAGGTACAGAGAAAACTGTTTTGTTGTCTGCTATCCTGTCATTAAAAGACGAGACATGCGTCCACAGTGTACCGAATACAAGAAAAAGGAATACATTTAAATGCAAGATAGTTTGGATGGTCCCATTGAGGTAGACGTAGGTCAGGACCGCCCCTCTGGGTTCTTGGGTTCATGCTTCTTGTTTCCTGCCCCAAACTTTTACAAAAGGGAATAAACTGGAGGTGGCGGAGGCGGACTAAGCAAATATGGTTTCTTGGGGAAGAAGAACCTTAAATGTATTGCATCTCTGTTGGAATTATCTATGGAAGGCGCGATGGGTGGTTCAGTTGACAGGGGGGGGGGGATGATAAACAGCTGAAGAAACTGTCTCTGAAGTTGTAGGTACACGGCGGCATGTACAATTCCAAAAAGATTAGCTTTTGGTCTAACCTACGGCTTAAAACCAATCTGCAGTTTCCTTATGATTACATGAAAGGGCCTAACGTTGATGATGAATGTTGCTGTAGGATTAGAGATTCAAGAGTGTGGAGCGTTGTAAGATGTGTGATTGGCAGATCAGCTTTTGTTTGTGTGGCCAACAAGCAAAGAGTCGTGTTGGTTGGGTGGGGCCGCCAGCTTGGAACTTGAATATGACAGCACAGGGTTAGCAGAAATTTGGACCTAACGCCGGCACTATGGTGCCTTGCCTCAGGTGGAAACACTTGTTGAATTGGGCCAAAGGGCCTCTTTGGTCTCTTGCTTATTTAGAGAGTGACATGATGTGGACTTCTCACGCCTAGAGGGCATGGAGGCTGGTTCTCTGGATTTTCAGAGAGAGCTTAAGGCTCTTAAAGATAGCAAGTCAGGGCAATAAGGGAGATAAGGCAGGAACGGGTACTGATTGTGGATGTTCAGCCAGTCAATTGAATGTGAATGCCTTATCCCCGCACTCTTGTCTATTGTCTATTGAAGCTTCACCTTTAAATCGCCATTGCTTTCCATTCCTCCCTGGAGCCAGGCCCAGCTTATCGACGGAATGCGCCGAAGCACTGTGTTCGTTCGTCCACCTTCTTCTCAAAGCCTTCGCTTTTTCAATCTGGAGCGTCCTCTCCGGGCCCATTGTCCCGTCATATCCTCAATCACCATGGCAACCTGCAGCGCCATCTCCTCTGTAATAATCCGTTGCCAATTCTGCGAAAACGGACAAGCAATGGGCAGTCGTTATAGTAATCGTCAGAGTGCTGGTGATTTTCACTGGCATAATGACAAAAAATATATATTAGAGCAGTGTATTGGAATGAAAGCTGAATTACTTTCAATTCCAGTCTGAAGAAGGATCTTGACCCGAAACTTCACCCATTCCTTCCCTCCAGAGATGCTGCATGTCCCACTGAGTAACTCCAGCTTTTTGTGTCTATCTTACATTCAATTATTTTCCATATTTACAAAATGCTGGAGTAACTCAGCGGGACAGGCAGCAATTACAGAACAGCCGTGAAACAGCCTTTGCCCGTCGTGTCCACCCAACCCCAGCGAATTCCCACCCTGTCCACCAGCACTACCCTACACACTAGGGACAGTTTACAATTTGATTTTTACGGAAGCCAATTAACCTACAAGCCTAGCCAACAAAGTGCAACTAGTCCAGGTTAATAACCTCATTACATTCACAAACATATCGTCGTTTGAGAAGATGTTCTATCCTCACTATTTCAAACATTTCATGACAGCAGAGAAGGTCTCGACCCAAAAGTCCAGCCATTCCATCCATCCAGAGATGTTTGGTCTGTCCCTGCTGATTTACTCCAGCATTTTGTGTCCATCTTCGTGTAAAAACCACATCTGCAGTTTCCTTCCTACACATCAACAGAAAGTCCAGAACCAGGGGTCCACAGTTTTAAGAAATAAGGGGTAAGCCATTTCGAATGGAACACTATTCACACAGAATAGTTGTGAGTCTGGGAGATTCCGCCTCAGAGGGCGTGGAGGCCGGATCTTCTCTGATCTTTACAAGAGAGAGCTAGATAAGCCTTAAAGATAGAGCGGAGTCGGGGGATATGGGGAGAAGTCAGGAAACGGGTACTGATTGGGATGATCAGCCCATGATCAACATTGCGAATGCGGTCAGGCTCGCAGGGGCGAATGGGCCCTACTCCTGCAACCTATTTCCCTATTGTCACATGCTATAGTTCATTCACATTGATTGAATGATCGGATCACTTTTAATGTTTGAGACGGTAAAATAAATATGACAGATATATGAATAAGTAGAGTTTCACAGGGCAATGGGGGCCAAAATGGGGCCAAATGTAGCAATGGGACTTGCCCAATATGGCACCTGAACAGCATGGACCAAGTGGGGCCCTACTTGGCCGAAGAGCATGTTTTCCTGCTGTACAACTCCAACGACTCGAATGAAATAATGTATTTTTTAAAATCAATGCTTTCAGTATAAGAAAAAGGAGTCATTTCTGGACTACAATGGCAAATTTTTTTTAAATATGATTATACAGATAAACAATTTTCACATAGAGTCCTATTAAGGACAAAAAAAATATTGGCAGGAATATGGGGGGAAATTCCCCAAATCAAGTTCAAGGATCTTGTGGCAGGGAGAAAACTGCAGATGCTGGTTTAAAAACTGAAGGCAGACAACAAAACACGCTGGAGTAACTCAGCGGGTCCAGCAGGCTAGCATCTCTGGAGAAAAGGCATGGGTGACGTTTCGGGTCGAGACCCTTCTTCAGACTTTTGTGAAGACTTTCCACACCTCTAGTTTCCTTCTACCCTGCCTCTCAGTCAGGAGACGAGCCTCCACCTGGAACATCACCTCTTCCTTTTCTCCAGAGATGCTGTCTGACCCGCTGAGTCACTCCGTTACACCAGCTTTTTGTGTCTATCACAGGATCTCATTCAACTGAGAGCAGGGATGGGGACTTGGTTGAAAGTCGATATCTTTGAACCTGCTGTGCACCCCCCCTGGAACTACCAGTGCCCGGGAGATCATTGCTGTTGAGCCAAATCAAACTTTCCCATTATATAGTCGCGATCATGCATTGAGAATGTGTGGTGTGTGAGAATGTGTGTGTGTACTCTGAGCAAGAATTACTGAACAACCTCAATTGCTTTTGCCAACTTCTACAGGAGCTTCCAGCTCTTCTGTGTTCTAATTGTGGAATGACATACAGATTTATGGAACCCAACAGGTTATCCAGCCAAGAGTGACTAACTAATGTGCTTCCACTCATTAACAAATGCCTGTTTTTTTTTTCTCTGCAGTGATTCAAACATGTGGCAACCAATGCTGCCAGTAAATTCCCAATCGGACGAAAAGACAAACCACTACATTGTCAGGATCCGTGGACTGAAGCTTTGAAAATTCCAGTCACTTGCTTACAATTGACAGAAGGAGATGGCAGAGCTGCAGGTAGCCTGGCGATTATCAGAACGAACAGATAAAATGAAAAATAAAACAAAACAAATAACGTCCTTGGACACACATGGACATTTCTGTCGAAGCTGTTGGGTCGGCCATTGCAACTGGAAAGGATATACGCGTGCCTCTTGAGAAAAAAGACCACAAAGTGCTGGAAGGCTGGAGGAACTCAGTCAGACATCATCTCTGGAGAAACAGGAAGAGGGTCCCTCTAAAGCCTAATCTCCATACGTCAGCTGCGCACCCGCTGAGTTTCTCAGCTTTTGTGTACTCTGGAGAACATAGCTAGGTGACCAATGGATAGGAAGGCAATTGCATTGTTAGCATTTTTTATTTTTAAAGAGGACTATGATAGTATAAAAAACAGGGATGTAATGCAGAGGTTTTATACGGCACTGGTCAAGACTGTCATTTGAATATTGTGAGCAATTTTTGGGCCCCATAATCTAAGAAAGGATGTGCTTGACACTGGAGAGGGTCCAGAGGAGGTTTTTCCGAATTGAATCCCGGGAATGAGTGGGTTAATGTAATGACCGATGCGTTTGACGGCACTGGGCCTGTACTCGTAAAGAATATTAGAGGAAGGATGGGGGGAGGGGGGGGCGGAACTCATTGAAATTTACGAAATAGACGAAGGGTCCCGACCTGAAACGTCACCTATCCAATGCTCTGCAGAGATGCTGCCTGACTTCGCTTGAGCTACTCCAGCACTTTGGTGTCCTTTTTGCAATGAGTATTCTACAGTTCTTTCTTTGTTCCATGCAAGCCCCTTTGAGAGTATCTTGCCCAACTCACTTAAAGTCATGGCTGATTCTGTGCTATAGACCTATGCACCCTCCTTATATACCACATGAATCAGTACAGACAAGCACAGGCCCACTTGGCCCAACAATATCTAATGCTGAACCATTGATTTTACCATATTCCAACTCTAACTTTACATCATATAATCCATATGTCGCATTCAAAAGTCTCTTAAAGGCAACTATCATATCCATTGATAGACACAAATAGCTGGAGTAACGCAACGGGTCAAGCAACATCTCTGGTGAAAAAGAATAGGTGACGTTTTGGACCAGTTACCTTCTTCTATCATCTTTATAGGTGTTAAAAAAATCCATTCCAAAATGCACAGAGTCACTTGCCCAGAATCGGCGAATCGAGGACCAGAGGACATAGGTTTAAGGTGAGGGAGAAAAGACTTAACAGGAATCTGAGGTGTAACGTTTTCACCCAAAGGGTGGTGGGTGGGAGTATGGAACAAGCTGCCAGAGGAGGTAGTTGAGGCTGGCTCTATCCCAGCGTTTAAGATACAGTTAGACGTAAATGATAGAACAGGAAGGAGGGATATGATGGTCCACGCAGGCAGGTGAGGACTGGCTGTAGATGGGACATGTTGGCCCCCGTGTGGGCAAGTTGGGCCACAGGGCCTGTTCCAGGCTGCATGACTCTATGATAACAAAAATCAATTAAGGAAGGAAGAGTTCCAGAGTTCCTCAGTTACAGTTAAGGAAGAGTTCCAGATTTCAACCATTAATTGTTTAGAAATGTGTTTATGCATCTTTGTGCTAAAATGGCCTTGCTCCAACTCATGTCTGCTCACTGTTGGACATTTCCACCAGAGAAGGTAATTTCTCTTTCATCAGTCCCATGAAAACCTTTCATTGAATTTCTTGTTTATGAAATATTATCCATGTACATTGTGCTGCTTCAAGAAGGAATGTCATTGCTCCGTTGCTGGTACAGATAACAATGAAACCCTCTTGGCCCAGTGACTCTTGCATCATCTCTGAATCATCTACAGCCAAGGTTTACAAGCCAACATTGTAGACGTTTTAATGCACTGTCATTCCAGATAGGGCTGAGGTTTCTCCTCGTGGAACTGTACAGCGCAAGGGATGGCCCTTTGGCCCATGCTGTAGAGAGCATTTTATCGGGACGCATCACAGCTTGGTTTGGGAACAGCTCCATCCAAGACCGCAAGAAATTGCAGAGAATTGTGGACGCAGCCCAGACCATCACACAAACCAACCTCCCTTCCATTGACTCCATCTACACTTTAGTTTAGTTTAGTTTAGTTTTTAGATACAGAGAGCCATGCCCGACCGTGTCCGCTGCCGACCAGCGATCCCCGCACACCTAACACCCATCCACACCCACCTAGGGACAAGTCTTTACCATTTCACCAAGCCAATTAACCTACAAACCTTGTATGTGTTCAGAGTGTGGGAGGAAACCCAAAGATCTCGGAGGAAAACCCACGCAGGTCACGGGAGAGTACAAACTCCGCACAGGGACAGAACCCGTAGACGGAGATTCGAACCCGGGTCTCGGCGCTGCATACGCTGTAAGGCGCAAGCTCCACCGCTGCGGCCACACCGTTACACCCTTTTCATGCTGCCCATCGGCAAAGGCAAAGCAAGCAATCAAGGACCAGTCTCCTGCCGCAGGGGACCGAAACTGAACACAAAACTCCAATACCCCAGTCAGCCTTGCATAAAATAATAGCACCAATTTCCATGCTGTTAGTATAATACCAAGAGTTATGTTTTTAATTTGGGATAACAGCGGCGGAGGAACAGGCATTCAGCCACCAAGTCCACACGACCAGCGTTCCTGCACACCAACACTATCCTACACACACTACGGACAATTTTTTTTTTACATAAACACCAAGCCAATTACTACCAAAACCTGCACGATACTTTGGAGTGTGTGTGGAGAACCAAATATCTTGAGAAAACCCACGCAGGTCACACGGGGAGAGAACGAACTTACTAACTCCGTACAGACAGCAGCCGCAGTACAGGAATCGAAACCGGGTCTCCGGCGCTGCTTCGCTGTAAGGCAGCAACTCTACCGCTGCGCCACCGTGTGGCAAGCTAGGATCGGGCTCTTAAAAGATGGCGGAGTCAGGGATATGGGGAGAAGGCAGGAACGGGGGGCACTGATTGGGGGTGAGCCATGATGTGAGCCATGATCACAGGTGTGCATGGCGCCAAATGCACCTATCGTCCTGTTGGCGAAGGAATTAAGCCCGCAATCGAAAGATTAAAAAACAGCCACAATGGAAGGGAGGTAAGCATTTTAATGACAGCATCTTTCATAACATATATTGCTCAATATAATTCAACGCACATACAGTTAATGTTAACACACGCAAATAAGAATTGTACTCTGTGCACCCTTCCTTATGTCTGCTTAACAGGGAGGTTGTTACAGTAAACGAAAGGGAAGAGAGGAAGTGTGTTTATTGTCTAGACACAAAAATGCTGGAGTAACCTAATTGTGAGAGAAGGAACGGGTCCGAGGGCCCTTCTTTCAGACTGGTCAGGGATTAGACTATGGAGAGATAAAGAACAATGAATGAAAGATCGTACATGAGAAAGGACTATCTTCACACAGAGAGTGGTGAGTCCTCTGAACTCTCTGCCCAGAGGGTAGTTTGAGGCCACATCGCATCGAAAGTTGGATGATCAGTCCAACATATTGAATGGCGGTGCCAAGGCTCGAAGGGCTTGGCCTACTCCTGCACCTAATTTCTAATGTTTCTATGTTTCTATAGCCAAAAAGAAGCAGGCTTAATTTAATGACTGGGTTTTGAGTACAGCCACACAGTCCCATGGTTGTAGAAGGGAGTGACATTGTAAATCAAAACGACAATGGTTCTGAACTGACTTTGAGGTATAGAGCGTGACTGGCCAAGATTGACTGGCAATTAATTCTTTCGGTGGAATATACAATGGAAGACATTAAAGATGCAGGATGAACTACAAAATTGTTAAACCCATGGCAAAAGAATCGGGGAAGGTAGTGCATCCGTGGAAATCAAGAAAGAAATCGTAATCAGCATCCAGTTAGCGTCATGTTAACACAGAGGACTGGGAGAAATTCAGAGACCACAGAGGAGGACAAAGGCTTAATTAGGGAAAGGAACAAATAGATTATGAAAGAAAACACACTGCATATATGAAGAGAGATTGTGTCCCTTGTCAGAAAAATTGATTGATCATACTGGCGGACCAAAATCTACTTGTTCCGACCATAATAATCTGTGAAATAACATCAAAAACACCAGTGGTGTTTTGGGTAAATTGGATGGATCCCCAGGGCCCAGATATATCCCAGAGTACTTAGTAGCTCATTAGTGGATTAGTGAAAATACCTGTAGATTCAAAAGCATGTAACCCCGCTATTTTAAAAGTGAGGGAAGAGAAAACGGGGAATTACAGACCTTCCAAAAGTTATCAAAGATGGGATACAGCACATTTGGAAAGTGGTGAAATCATTGCCAGCTCATGTCTGACATCTTGTGGAATTTTTTTCGAAGATGTAAACGTGGAAAAAAAATTAAAAGGGGAGGTGATTGGGTATATCTGGACTTCCAGAAGGCTTTAACAGGTTTGTTACAGTAAGAAAGCTAGTCAACGGGTCCTTTTCACAATGGCAGGCCATAACTAGTGGGTAAAGTGCTGGACCCCCAGAAGAAGAATTGAAAGGAAGGGAACTAAGCGGGGGGCAGTGTTGGAAGGGGTAACTGCAAGGTGACTGCAGTGGGATGCTGCAGTAATAATGTGGATAAAATGTGAGGTTTGGCAAAAACAGGAAAGGCAGATTGAAAAGGGGAGATGCAGGCGAGACCTGGGTGTCCAGAAAGTAGACGCTTTCATATAGCAAAAGGATATGATTACAGGAGTCAGGGAGGTTCCTACTTCAGTTGTACAAGGGTCTTGGTGTGACCACCACCTGGATTATATGCGTGCAGTTTTGGTAACATATAGGAGTAATGGATGTCAGGACTGTACCTATGGGTGAATTTAGGGATTACAGACAGGGGCTTATAGAAACTACATCTCTTAGGTGTTTGGAGAGAAGGATATCCCGTGTGGGGAATCCCAGGTGGACACGTCCCGGGTCGAGCCCTTTCTTCACACTGGTTAGGGATCAGGGAAACGAGAGATATAGACGGTGATGTGGAGAGATAAAGAACAATGAATGAAAGATATGCAAAAAAGTCACAATGATAGACGAAACAGGCAATTATAAGCTGTTACGAGCAAGGATGATTGGGTTATAGGGTGAAAATGAGAAGCTAGTGCGACTTGGGTGGGCGAGGGACAGAGAGAGAGGGAATGCCGGGCTACCTGAAGTGAGATAAATCAATATTCATACCACGGGGCTGTAAGCTGCCCAAGCGAAATATGAGATGCTGTTCCTCCAATTTGCGTTTAGCCTCACTCTGACAATGGAGGAGACCGAGCCAGAAAGTTCTGATGGGGGAATGGGAAGGAGAATTAACGTGTCCAGCAGCTGGGAGTTGGTTCAGGCGGGCTGAGCGAAGGTGTTCCGCGAAACGATTGCCCGGTCTGCGCTAAAGTCTTGCCGATGTACTGTATAAGAGAGGAAGGTTGTGTTTGCTGGTTTGAACACTGTGATGTTTTTTTCCCCCTCACTTAATGCAAAGACTGAGCTTGTTGGGCCTATGTGCATGATGTGTGGCGCTAGATGGAAGATTTCAGCATCAAGTTGAGGTTTTGCCAGATGTAACAGAAGAAGGGCTTTTTCCATTCTCTCCAAGGACTCTTAATGTTTTTTAAAAAGGCACTGACAACTTTTTGGATTGCCCGGGACTAATAGCTAATTACTAGTACATTTTTCAGCGTATCAAGGGGGCAATATTTTCCACCATTGCCCAAGACCTCTTCTGACTACGCACACAGAAATGTGTCTGGATATAGGAGGAAGAAAATCAAACACCCATCGTGCACAGATGAGGGGTACAACATTTATAGGCAGCACGGTGGCTGAGCGGTAGAGTCGCTGTCTCAATGCGCCAGAGACCCGGGTTCAATCCCGACTATGGCTGCTGTCCAAACGGAGTTTGTACGATCTCCCCGTGACCATGTGGGTTTTCTCCGGGTGCTCCGGTTTCCACCCGCGCTCCAAAGACGTGCGGTTCGTAGGACAATTGCCTTCGGTAAAATTGTAAAATGTCCCTAGTGTGTAGGATAGTGCTGGTGTACAGGATGATCGCTGGTCGGCGTAGACTCGAAACATATTGACACTCTTCTGTGACCAGCTGCAAATATGACGGGTGCCGGCAGTCGCCAAAAAATATAGCGTAAGTGGGACAGGTCCTTAATGTCACTGTCCCACTTAGGAAACCTGAATGGAAACCTCTGGAAACTTTGCGCCCCACCCAAGGTTTCCGTGCGGTTCCCGGAGGTTCCCGGAGGTTTTTGTCAGTCTCCCTAATGGTTGAAAGTGCTTTCCGTTTAAAAAATCGGTAATTTTTTAGCCGAAGCCGGTTGTGATGCTAGTTGAAGGTGGTTGCCGGAGGACAAAAACCTCCGGCAACTGCATGGAAACCTTGGGTGGGGCGCAAAGTCTCCAGAGGTTTCCGTTCAGGTTTCCTAAGTGGGACAGGGGCATAAGACATTCGAATGCATGAATTATGAGCAAGAACAGGCAACCTGGGATGGACACAAAACGCTGGTGTAGCTCAGCGGGACAGGCAGCATCTCTGGGGGGAAGGAATGGGTGACGTTTCGGGTCGAGACCCTTCTTCAGTGAAGTCAGGGGAGAGGGAGATGCATAGATAAGGAAGTGCAAGGTGTGAAGAGAGGACAAAGGGGGTGGAGATCAAGGACAATGTAGAATCGATCATTGTTAGCTGGCAAGCTGGGTCTGGTGAGCTGCTAAACAAGATCATGCGTTATCAGCTTCACATTCCTGTCTACCTGCAATGACCTGCAGTGATCTTTGATTATCATCGAGGAAGAGCATTTCAAAGCACATGACCCACTAACTCAACGGTATCATAAACAGAGATCTTATTTTTAGTTTAGTTTAGCTTAGTTTATTGCCACGTGTACCGAGATACAGGTTTGGATAGAGTGGATGTGGGAGAGGATGTTTCCAATAGTGGGAGAGTCTAGGACTAGAGGTCGTAGCCTTAGAATAAAAGGACAATCTTTTCGGAAGGAGATGAGGAGGAATTTCTTTAGTCAGAGGGCGGTGAATCTGAGGAATTCTTTGCCACAGCAGACTGTGGAGGCCAAGTCAGTGGATATTTTTAAGGCAGAGATAGATAGATTCTTGATTAGTACGGGTGTCAGAGGTTCTGGGGAGAGGGCAGGAGAATGGGGTTAGTAGGGAGAGATAGATCAGCCATGATTGAATGGCGGAGTAGACTTGATGGGCTGAATGGCCTAATTCTGCTCCTATTCCTTATGACCTTATGATACAGTAAAAAGCTTTTCTTAACATAGAAACATAGAAATTAGGTGCAGGAGTAGGCCATTCAGCCCTTCGAGCCTGCACCGTCATTCAATATGATCATGCTGATCATCCAACTCAGTATCCCGTACCTGCCTTCTCTCCATACCCTCTGATCCCCTTGCCACAAGGGCCACATCCAACTCACCTAAATATAGCCAATGAACTGGCCTCACTACCCTCTGTGGCAGAGAGTTCCAGAGATCACCACTCTCTGTGTGAAAAAAGTCTTTCTCATCTCGGTCTTAAAAGGGATTTTCCCCCTTATCCTTAGCTGTGACCCCTTGTCCTGGACTTCCCCCAACATCGGGAACAATCTTTCCTGCATCTAAGCCTGTCCAACCCCTTAAGATACGTGCTTTATCCCCCTCTTACGTGCTATCTCGTCAGTAGAATGTCTATACATGATTACCATCCAGCCATCCGCAGTGTACAGATACAGGATAAAGGGAATAATGTTTAGTGCAACATAAAGTCCACTAAAGTCCGATTAAAGAGAGTCCGAGGGTCTACAATGAGGTAGATGGGAGGTCAGGACCGCTCTCTGGTTGTGGCAGGATGGTTCAGTTGCCTGATAACAGCCGGGAAGAAACTGTCCCAGAATCTGGAGGCGTGCATGTTCACACTTCTGCACCTCTTGCCCGATGGGAGAGGGGAGAAGAGGGGGTAGCCAGGGCGCGACTAGACTGGTCCTTGATTATGCTGCTGGCCTTGCCGAGGCAGCGTGAAGTGTAAAGGGCCTGTCCCAGCAGCACGCAACTCCATGCGATGAGCGCGACCTAACGTGGTCGCTTGAGCCGTCCGGCGTCGCGGGGCCGGTCCCACTTCGATCGCCGGAGCCGTGCGGAATGGTGCGGAGTTTGTCCCGACATCGCGCGGCAACGGCGGAAAAACTGACCATGTTCAAAAATTCTGCGCGGCAACGGCTTGTCGGCTCGCAGTCGCCTCGACGCATTACACCCCGCCTCGACGTCGTGCCTCCGTGACCCCTCTGTAGGTGCCTCTGTGACCCTCTGTGGTGATGTGTCTCTGTGTCCCTCTGTGCCCCTCTCTGTAGGTGCCTCTGTGACCCTCTGTGTGTGTGTCTCTGTGTCCCCTCTGTGCCCCTCTCTGTAGGTGCCTCTGTGACCCTCTCTGTAGGTGCCTCTGTGACCTCTCTGTGCCCTCTCTGTAGGTGCCTCCGTGACCCTCTCTGTAGGTGCCTCTGTGACCCTCTGTGCCTCTCTCTGTAGGGCCTCCGTGACCCTCTCTGTAGGTGCCTCTGTGACCCTCTGTGCCCCTCTCTGTAGTGCCTCCTGACCCACTCTGTGTGTGCCTCCGTGACCCTCTCTGTAGGTGCCTCCCGTGACCCTCTTGTGTGACCCTCTGTGCCCTCTCTGTAGGTGCCTCCGTGACCCCACTCTGTGTTGCCTCTGTGCCCCTCTCTGTAGGTGCCTCTGTGACCATCTCTGTAGGTGCCTCCGTGACCCTCTCTGTGTGTGCCTCTGTGCCCCTCTCTGTAGTGCCTCTGTGCCCCTCTCTGTAGGTGCCTCTGTGCCCCTCTCTGTAGGTGCCTCTGTGCCCCTCTCTGTAGGTGCCTCCGTGACCCTCTCTGTGTGTGCCTCTGTGCCCCTCTCTGTGTGTCCCTCTCTGTCCTGGCGAACATACCTTTAAGACTTCGCTCCAAGTTCGCCTCACTTTGCGCCGCGTTGCGCCACTCACCCCACCTCCGTGCGGCCCCCCCCTGCCGGTTTGGTCGCGCTCACCGCATGGAGTCGGATGCTGGTGGGACAGGCCCTTAACTCTGCTTCAGCACTGACATAAAGAGACACCATTTTATTTAAAACAATTATCCCGAGTTCTAATCTCTCTCACCAAAACAAAACTCTTTTCCATATCGATTCTGACAGGACAATCTCAGGAAATCTTTCTAGCAAGAGCCCTCACAATTCTTTAAAACTCTCCCATGCAAGCCTATCTCATCTATCACTTGCTCATCGGACAATCCATACACTGCAGAAACAGGTCCACCTCCGATTTTCCGGCACTCTTGACTCCAGAGCCTTATAGCCCTGTCCCACGGTACGAGTTCATTCCAAGAACTCTCCCGAGTTTGCCCTGATTCGAATTCGGAGATATACGGTAATGGCCGCTCGTCGGTACTCGGGGCTGTTGTGGACATTTTTCAACATATTGAAAAATCTTCACGAGTCTTCCCGTGCTTACCTGCCGTTAGCGAGTCTTCCCGAGTACCTGCCGTTAGCGCTAAGTGACGTCCCTGAGCTCCGACGTACCCGCTACGTTCATTCTCCGTGCTTACCACCAATTTGATTTTGTTTAAACTCGGGAGAGCTCTTAGAATGAACTCGTACCGTGGGGCAGGACTTTTACTCCACGAGGAGCTTCTAGCCGCAGGCGCGGCGTGGACTTAACATCCGGAGCGGGATCCCTCGCCGGAGATCCCCGGAGAAGAGCTTCGACCTCCGGCCTGCGGCCTACAACATCCTGAAGCCGCAGTCTCCAGTAGGGACACACCGATTCGGGACTTACCGTCCCGACGAGAGGGCCTGTCATCTGGCCGCCCGCAGCGGCGACTGCGGAGGTTTATGGCCCGACCACGGGGAAACAATGGAGGAGGGCTGACTGTACTTTGTGCCTTCCACCACAGTGAAGAATGCTGTGGTGGATGTCTGTGTTAAATTCTTATTGTGTATTGTATGTCCTTGTTTGATTGTACCGCTGCCGGCAAGTTCATGTAACTGCACTTTATTGTGTCTGTGATGAATAAATCAGATTGAATGATTATCCGTGTTGCCGGACCAACAGAGGTCACGGCCTCTGAGAGGAGTCCAACGGTGCCAGAACGCTCCGCCTAGGCTGCCGAGGGGCCGAGATAGCGGCCCGCAAAGTCCGGCCTCGGAAGTCGGCTATGGGAACGGATCAGCCGGCTCCGGCCGGGCCGGAGTTCCAGAGCCCCGGCCGCAGGGGGCAGATTCGACCCGCCGATCGGCCGCGGAAGTCCCGATGAGGTCGAGATCGGCCGCCTCACCCGGCCTAGGGGACACATTTTCGGGGGGACTTCCAGGGGAGATTTCAAGTGAGCTCTCGTGACTGTCCGGATTGGAGTAGGTGCCAGACCCCCAGTTGCAGTAAAATCGGTGATGGACCTGTATTAGCAATTGCTTTAACACAACATACCATCTTTCTCTTTCTCCTCCGAATAGATGTCTATTAAAATGCAATATAATAAATGCCGTTTGGCATTTAAACCCTCAATCAACGTTGATTCAAAAGTATTTCACAAAGCAGTTTCACATCTAAATGCAGTTACTAATGTTAAAACCTGTGGCACAAACGTCAAAGGTTTCAGTCAACCCAGTTATTTAAATGTGGGTGTTATTGGATAAAATGTTGGGATATGATCCATCTTTCTACAATTTGCTGATTCATTTCAATCTCTATTTTTTTTTAAATTACATGAGATCAGGAATTGATCATACTGTGGTTCAGAACCTGAACGATTTCCAGAAGGCACTGCCAGACTTGGTTGACAAATGCAATGAGTTCAGAATAATGAAAGAAACAGCCTTGGACCACTGCCATATTCACAGGCAGTTATCGAAACACGTTGCGGAGAAATCTGCCCTCTGAACTTCATAGTCATGGAGTAATCATCATCATCATCATCATTGGTGGTCACTTGAAACGAGTATGACTGTCCTCCCCTCTCATGGAGGTCACCTGTGCGTGACTTTGTTTAACGTGGGGAGACTGGTGCACAGACAGCCACCCCGTGGTCCTTGACAGATCTGGGTCAGGATCCAGTGGCATGGAGTCCAAGACGACCGGAGACCCTTTTCTGCTGCAGCCTTCATCCGCCTTCCCAGCCGTCGTGATGCTCCACTAAGGTCAGCCATCGTCCTCCGCCTGTTCCACCGTTGAGGTCTTGGTTGGATTGCTCTTTGTCAGAGACCTCCCCCTCGACCTCACTGCCATGGGTGGCCCTACCAGGAACATAGCTCCAGACGGCATCGCTCTCAGGATCTCAGGACCACACAAGCTTCTCCACCACGACAAGGTGACAATCCACGGAGAAGAATCCATGGAGTCATAGAGCGTTGATACAGGCCCTTAGGCCCAACTTGCCCTCAACGACCAACATGCCCACCCACCTGCGCTCGGCCCATATCCCTTTAAACCTGTCTGATCCATTCACCTGTCTAAATGCTTCTTAAACATTGAGATAGTACCTACCTCCAGAGGGCATCAGTTTAAGGTGAGAATGGAAAGATTTCAATGCAACCCAAAAGTGAAACTTGTTCACACAGAGGATGCTGTGCTTGTGGAACGAGCTGCCAGTGGGGGTCATTGAGGCTGGTGGTGAACAGATATTTGGACAGCCACGTGGATGGGAAAGGTTAAGAGGGAAATGGGGCAAACGCAGGGAAATGTGACAGGTTTTGGTCAGCATGGACATGTTGGGCTGAAGGGTCTGTTTCCATGCTGTATAACTCTGGGGCTGCACGGTGGCGCAGCGGGTAGAGTTGCTGCCTCACAGCGCCAGAGACCCGGGTTCGATCCTGACTACACGTGCTGTCTGCATGGAGTTTGTACGTTCTCAGATAGTATTAGTGTGCGGGGTGATCGCTGGTCGGCGAAGACTCGGTGGGCCAAAGGGCCTGTTTCCACGCTGTATCACCAAAGGGCCTGTCCCACTTAGGCGATTTATTTTGGGCGACTGCCGGCGACTGTCATGGTCGTAGGTCACCGAAAAACCGGCGACTGGACTAATGGGCCTGTCCCACTTAAGCGACTACGACAATGGAATTCACCGAAATCAGTCAGCACCGGCGACAACCTACGTCACCTGGCGACAACCTACGACATCACCCACGTCAGGAGAAGACAAGCTACGACAAGCCCACGGTCGCCCGCTGTCGCCGAATAGTTTTGAACATTTCAAAATCCAGCGGCGACCGGAAAAACGCTTTGGGTGACAGGCCCTTAAAACTAAAACTAAAGACTTTAAAATTGATCAATATATATATGACATCCTCAATACTTTTGCACCTCAGTGATTACTGTGTGTACTGGACAACGGACAGTTGTTCAGTGATCCTTTGAGATAAGGATCAAAGCGTTACTGAAAGCAAGACAGGTATATTAGAGCCCGTAAACTCCCGCACAAACAATGTAGAAGAGTTGGGATGTCTTATTCACAAGGAAATTATTTTCTATCACCCCCACTAGGCATGAGTCATGTGTCTGGTGAACACAAGAGCTATTTTTTTTCTAAAGCAAATACAATGAAGAACTTGTTTTTCTGAAATTAGGTTTCCTGTTATGTTTGTTGAAACGCTGGTGAAAAGCTGCCTTCAATGGTCTGATGATTCACTCCCCTCTGGACTGCATGCAGAAGTTGTCCGTGTAGATGCCGAGGTGTGCAGTTGCCAAACAATATTAGCACGATCCAAAAGCCTCAGCGCAGAAAGGGGATATTTATCATTATTAATGCACGTCCTTCATTCATCGTTCTTTATCTGTCTACATCATCGTCTATGTCTCTCGTTTCCCTTTTCCTTGACTAGACTGAAGAAGGTTCTCGACCTATTCCACCCAAAAACAGGCCCTTTGGCCCAACGTGCCCATGCTGACCAAGATACCCCATCTACACTAGCCCCACCTCCCCTCTAAACCTCTCCAAACTCCTACATCCTCGCCAAAGCTTCCACCTCTTTCGTGCAATGGGGCGACCAGAACGGCGCCCGACACTTCAACTGCAACCGAACCAAAATCCAGAAAGGGTTTATTTGTTTCTATTGAACAAACGTGATCAATTCCCCCCGTCTATTGGATCTGCAATCACACATTACAATTGCTCCATTCTTTTAAATCTCTACCCCTATAGCAACTTTTCTTACTATAATTATGATCTCCTCTATTCCCTTTATCATGTATCTGTACACTGTAGAAAGCTCGACTGTAATCGTGTACAGTCTTTCCGCTGACTGGTTAGCACGCAACAGTAACACTTTTCACTGTACCTCGGTACACGTGACAATAAACTAAACTGGACTCATACACACACACACACGCGCGTGAACACACACACACGCATGAACAC